>LFYR01001517.1:5655-32441 GCA_001185155.1 Zostera marina | reverse complement strand
AGAAGAGTGATAAACTTAATCTTCGGTGGAGGTTCAGTAGGAGAAAGCATAAGTTACTCGCGCAAGGTAATGCAGACTGCCACGGTACCAAAATCTAAGAAAAGATCGTACCCAAGCGAGGAGATAAGCTTCTCTGAGGAAGATCTAGACAACGTGGTCAGCCCACATGAGGATCCACTAGTAATACAAGTGGATATCGGGGATGATTTAAGTCTGAACAAAGTGATGGTGGACAATGGCAGCTCAGTAGATATACTATACCTAGCTGCGTTCGAAAAAATGGGCTACAAAGTGGATCAGCTGACCCCGGCCAATGAAGCCATTTATGGGTTCACAAACACAAAGGCCCCAGTAGTAGGAGCCATCGATCTACAGATATCCCTAGGAAAGAGAAACGGGAGAGTGTCACGCACAGCACACTTCATCGTGGTCAATATAGACTCTTCGTTCAATGGGATCTTCGGCAGACCAAGCATTCACGGTTTCAAGGCAATACCGTCATCTTACCACCAATGCTTCAGGTACCCAGGAAAAGATGGCAAAATGGCAACAGTTTTTGGAGCACAGAAAGACTCCAAAAACTCGTACAGGAAGGAAACTAAAATAGCCAAACCTATAATCCTGTACATCCAAGAAAGAGAGGAGGAAGAAGACACAACCTCATCTAATCAAGTTGAGGAGGTCAAACTCTCAAAAGGAGGAGTCCTGATAGGCACATCTTTATCCTCCGAACTGAAAAAATCACTACTGCAACTGTTAGAAACCAATGTGCACACATTTGTATGGGAAGGGGAAGCACCCTCACAGGTACAGCGTAATATAACGTGCCATGAACTCAACATAGACAGTAGCTTTACTCCTGTACGGCAGAAGCGAAGAATACTCGCAGCTGAAAGAAAGGAGGCAGCACAGGCTGAAATTGAAAAATTAATCAAAGCTGGGCACATCCGGGAAGTTAAATATCCAAAGTGGTTAGCAAACCCAGTTATGGTTAAAAAATCTAATGGGAAGTGGAGGATGTGTGTAGACTTCACAGATCTCAACAAGGCATGTCCAAAAGACAGCTACCCACTCCCATCCATCGACAGATTAGTAGATGCAGCATCAGGAAATGAGTTACTATCTATGATGGATGCACATTCTGGGTACAACCAGATCTTAATGAAAGAAGATGATGAAGAGGCCACATCATTTATCACAGAATGGGGGACATATTGCTACAAAGTCATGCCTTTCGGCCTACGAAATGCAGGAGCAACCTTCCAAAGGCTGATGGACAAGGTTTTCAAAAAGCAGGAAGGAAGAAACGTCCTGGCATATGTAGATGACATTCTGGTAAAATCCAAGAAAGCAGATGAACACCCAAATGATCTGAAAGAGACCCTGGAAACTCTGCAGAATTACGGGATGAGGTTAAACCCTGCCAAATGCAGTTTCGGAGTATAAGGAAAATTTCTTGGATTCTATGTGGGGCAGAAAGGGATAAAGCCAAATCCAGATAAAATAGCAGCAATATTAGAAACAGCACCACCTCGAACAATAAAGGAGGTACAAAAGCTGAATGGAAAAATCAATGCCTTGAGTCGGTTCATTTCCAAAACAGCAGACAAGTGCAAACCCTTTTTTCAGCTATTAAAAACTAGTCAAAAAGGGACAATAACATGGACATCAGAGTGTGATGAGGCATTTCAACAACTCAAAACACATCTGGCTTCTCTACCACACCTAACTTCACCAAAAGTAGGGGAGGAATTATACGTCTACGTAGAAGCTTCAGAAGAAGCTATCAGTGCAGTTCTAATATGTTAAAGGGATAGTGAACAGATCCCGATATATTATCACTCAAAAAGGCTACAAGGTGCAGAAACAAGATATCCTCCAGTGGAAAAAATAGTCCTGGCAGTAGTACATGCAGCACATAGATTCAGAGCATACTTTCTGGCTCATATAATTAAAGTCTTAACAGAACATCCACTCCGCAGAATCCTCCACAGGCCAGATACTTCCGGAAGATTAACGAAGTGGGCACTGGAGTTAAGCGAGTTTGATGCAGATTTTGTTCCTGCCACAGCCATTAAGGGGCAAGCAGTTGCAGACTTTATTGTAGACATGACCCAGGAAAGCAAAGAAAAACCTTGGACAGTAGAGGTTGATAGCTCAAGCTGCAGTACAGGTGCAGGAGTGGGAATAAAGATAATCACTCCAGACCAAAGAATATACGAACATCCTATCAGATTACAGTTCTCAGCTACGAATAATATATCAGAATACGAAGTTGTAATCCAAGGCATGAGAATCCTCAGAAGGCTGGGAGCCTGTTCAGTAATCATTAGAACAGATTCTCAACTAGTGGCTCGGCAATTCACAGGAGAGTTCACAGTTAAAGAACCCCTGATCGTACAATACGCAGCCACACTAGAAAAAGTCAAAAAACAATTCACCAAGGTTGAAGCAGAACAAATTCCAAGGAGTCAAAATAACTCAGCTGATGCCCTGGCAAAGTTAGCATCCGCTTTCGAGGGGGGGCAGAGAGAGATACTGGTTGACTCAGCATCTACACCTTCATGTAACATGGTCACGATCCAGGCAGAAGACTGGAGGAAACCCTTGATAGAATACTTCGAGGGACAGAAACTTCCTGAAAACAAGAATGAAAGGCGCAAGTTACAAACACGCATTTTAAGATTCTGCCTGATCGGTGACATTCTGTATAAGAAATCCTACGATGGACCTTTAATGAAATGTGTCTCAATAGAAGAAGGACAATTCATTGTAGAGGAGATTCATCAAGGGGTATGCGGAATACACCAAGGGGGAAGATCTCTGGCCCAAAGAATAATAAGGCAGGGATACTTCTGGCCCACACTGAAAAACGATGCAGTCACAGGCCATCTTATGTAGAAGTCACAAACAGAGCCATCGTTCAGGGACTGAAGAAAAAAGTCGAATAGGCCAAAGGTTCGTGGGCAGATCTACTACCAGAGATCCTGTGGGCGTATAGAACCACTGAAAAGACACCCACCGGAGAAACCCCGTTCTCACTAGCATATGGAATGGAAGCACTAATCCCAACAGAGCTAAGCATTCCAACAGTCAGAGTATTATCCTATGATATGGAAGAAAACATGAGATCATGTGCGACGACTCTGGACTTAGTGGATGAGCTAAGGGATAATGCACAAGCAAAGAATGCAGCTTACAAGCAAAGTATCGCTAGATATCACGACAAGAATGTCAAGGATAAAGCGATAAGAAAAGGAAGCCTAGTATGGAGAAGAGCAAGTGTCGGTAGAAAGGACTGCTCTAAAGGCAAACTAGGCGCGAATTGGGAAGGACCATACGTGGTGGAGGAAGAACTCCGACCAGGCACGTACAAGTTAAAACGGGAAGATGGAACAGGCATTCCCAACACTTGGCACGCAGATAACCTACAGTTGTATTTTTAGATCAAGTAGGAGGATTATACTACTCTTGTAATAGTTTGAACTACTTAATTAATATATTGTTTAGTTAGCTATTATTAGTAATCAGAACACTTAAAAATACATTCCATATATTGATTTAACAAGAATTACAGAGGAATATAAATTACAATAAGGATAAGATAGAGGATCGATCTATTTAGGAGGAGGGGGCAAGTCTTTAGAACCCGTTGCACCATTGTTATCTTGATCTTCTACAGAGAAATCTTTGTCAATGGTGGCAGTAGTGTTGTCTCCCGAAGCCTCCTCTTCTTCATCTGCTTCTTCCTCTTCTTCCGCAAGTGCCCGATTTCGGACTTCAGTAGCTTCTTTGGGGTACTTGCGGGCCCAGTTATGGACATCCTCAGCCTCGAAACCAGGACAGACATGAGGACCCAGATCCACCAGATCATTGTAATCTCGCACATTGGCGAGAAAATCAACTTTAAGCTTCTCCAGATGGTCAATCATACGTTGAAGCTCCTCAGGCAAACGTTGGGCCTCCTCAGTCTTTTCCCGGTCTGCTTCTTCCAATCGCTTTATCTCATTTTTGCAATCATCCAGCGACTGGGAAAGCTTCTTATTCTCCTCTTCTCCTTCGTTCAACCGTCGGGTAAATATATCGTTCTGTGCCCGACAAGAATGAAGGTTGGCCTCAGTATTCTCAGCCTGCCGGGTGACGTCGGCAATTATCGACTCTTTAATTGAGACCATGGCACGCTGAGCATCTAGTTCCATCTCCGCAACCCCCAACTCCCCGTTGACTTTGGAGAGATCCTGCTCCTTATCTCTCAAGAGATTTATCTGAGCAGCCCAGTCCTCAGCCAACTTCTTGTTGGTGGCAGAAAGAGTAGAGGCGTCTGAAGCTTTTTGCATAACCTCGCCTTCCAGATTTTTACATCAACGCTTCACCTTCTTCAACTCATCTTCCATAGACTGATAGTCACGAAGACAAGACAGGGAAGAAAGGCGGCCTTGAAACAAATAAGCGAGCTGCAAAAAGAAATAATGAGTAAGAACATACTCATAAAAATAGCAAAACAAAAATAGTACTCACGTTGCTCAGGTTCTGTCCGATTTCTTCGACAGTACGGTACATCGGATACCCAGATATAGCCCGCAACGTGGTTCGGGCGGCATCCGTGTCAGCAACCAACGGGAACTTGGTCCCGTAATTCCGGGGGAGGGAGCCTTGGTAACCCGGCAATTGTGTCTCCCGGGTAGAGGAATATGTGTATCGACCCCGGGAGGACTCCCCAGTATAATATCTCCGACGCGGAGGAGTTCGTCTCCTGGGGGAGTGTCTCCTCGATTTCCTCGGAGAAGATGAGTCGGTCCTTGGGGGAGGAGTACTTTTTTTGTTTCTTTTTCCCTCAGACCCCTCGGGCTGGACATCCTTTCCAGCGGTTCGCTCTCGCTCCTCTTCTGGAGTGTGAAAGAGGGAAGCGAGCCTGGCAGCAACAGGAGACTGCACAGGAGTAGTGTCCCCTTTCTCAGTTCGTGGGACTTCTTCAGGAGGAGTAGGGGAAGGCGCCCTCGTATAGGCATTCTCATGTGTGCAGCGTCTAAGATGTTGGGCATCAGAAGGTTTAGAGGTAGATGCATAAACCTTTGTACCCGTCTCGTTCTACCCAACGCGTTCAGGGACACCTCCAGGGTTGTGCATGTTGATAGTACAAGGTCCGACACACAGACCATAGTACTAAAAGACATATCCCAAAGTATCTAATACGCAGAGGAGGGGGGAGTACTGGTGATACAGTATCCCGAACACGGTCACAACCTACCAGCAACTAGAAGTCCGGATAGCCTAAGATGAGTTAAGGTATCTATTCTAGGGTTGGGGAGGTCCCAGGTCGAATCCTAGGAAGATCGACTTTCCTGAGGGTCGACTTTCTTGGTGATCGACTTTCCTGGTGATCAGAATCCAAGAAATTTTCCTTCTTGTACTCCAAAACTGCATTTGGCAGGGTTTAACCTCATCCCGTAATTCTGCAGAGTTTCCAGGGTTTCTTTCAGATCATTTGGGTGTTCATCTGCTTTTTTGGATTTCACCAGAATGTCATCTACATATGCCAGGACATTTCTTCCTTCCTCCTTTTTGAAAACCTTGTCCATCAGCCTTTGGAAGGTTGCTCCTGCATTTCGTAGACCGAAAGGCATGACTTTGTAGCAATATGTCCCCCATTCTGTGATGAATGATGTGGCCTCTTCATCATCTTCTTTCATTAAGATCTGGTTGTACCCTGAATGTGCATCCATCATAGATAACAACTCATTTTCTGATGCTGCATCTACTAATCTGTCGATGGATGGGAGTGGGTAGCTGTCTTTGGACAAGCTTTGTTGAGATCTGTGAAGTCTACACACATCCTCCACTTCCCATTAGATTTTTTAACCATGACTGGGTTTGCTAACCACTTTGGATATTTGACTTCCCGGATGTGCACAGCTTTGATTAATTTTTCGATTTCAGCCTGTGCTGCCTCCTTTTTTTCAGCTGCGAGTATTCTTCGCTTCTGCCGTATAGGAGTAAAGCTACTGTTTATGTTGAGCTCATGGCACGTTATTGTACGTTATACCAGTGAGGGTGCCTCCCCTTCCCATACGAACGTGTGCACATGGGTTTCTAATAGTTGCAGTAGTGATTTTTTCAACTCGGAGGATAAAGATGTGCCTATCAGGACTCCTCCTTTTGAGAGTTTGACCTCCTCAACTTGATTAGATGAGGTTGTGTCTTCTTCCTCCTCTCTTTCTTGGATGTACAGGGTTATAGGTTTGGCTATTTTAGTTGCCTTCCTGTACGAATTTCTGGAGTCTTTCTGTGCTCCAAAAACTGTTGCCATTTTGCCATCTTTTCCTGGGTACCTGAAGCATTGGTGATAAGATGACGGTATTGCCTTGAAACCGTGAATGCTTGGTCTGCCCAAGATCCCATTGAATGTAGAGTCTATATTGACCACGATGAAGTGTGCTGTGCGTGATACTCTCCCGTTTCTTTTTCCCAGGGATATCTGTAGATCGATGGCTCCTACTACTAGGGCCTTTGTGTTTGTGAACCCATAAATGGCTTCCTTGGCCGGGGTTAGCTGATCCACTTTGTAGCCCATTTTTTCGAACGCAGCTAGGTATAGTATATCCACTGAGCTGCCATTGTCCACCATTACTTTGTTCAGACTTAAATCATCCCCTATATCCACTTGTATCACTAGTGGATCCTCATGTGGGCTGACCACGTTGTCCAGATCTTCCTCAGAGAAGCTTATTTCCTCGCTTGGGTACGATCTTTTCTTAGATTTTGGTACCGTTGTAGTCTGCATTACTTTGCGCGAGTAACTTCTGCTTTCTCCTACTGATCCTCCACCGAAGATTAAATTGATTACCCTTCTTTTGTGGTCAGTGTCTGAATCGGGACTCCTTGAGCGTTGGCGCTTACCCTTGTTTTTTGGTTCCTTGCAGCCTTGTCGTCCCCTTTCTATTTTATTTATGTATTGCTTCAGCTTCCCTTCCTTCACTTGCGTGTTTAGGAAGGTACTTAGCTCCCTGCAGTTTTCTGTATTGTGCCCGTAATCCTTGTGGAACTTGCAATACCTGTTCCTCCTTGTTCGAGCCTCTTTTGTTGCAGGGTTTAATTCTTCTGGTTGATGAAACCTTATTCTTCCTTTTTCTTTATTGTAAATTTTCTCTTTTGGAGTAGTGAAAACCCTAAATCCTAAGTCTTTGTACTTTGGATATCTTGATTTTCCAAACTCCTCAGATGTTTGGTATACCTTTCCATCGTGTTTTGGTCTCCAGGATGATTCTCCTTTCTCAAACTTCTGAAATTTCTTTTTTGGTGCTTCATATGCTTTTTTATTGCTTATGACACCTCTCTCTTTTTCTTTTTCTTTCTCATACTCTTCAGAATTTATATATTTCTGGGCCTTTGTTAGCAGGTCTTCCATGCATTTTACATTACTAACGTTTAGCTTTATTGCAAATGGCGTGTTCATGTCTAGCCCTTTTGAGTATGCGCATATTGCGATTGTTGTGTTCAGATCGGAGATTTTCTGCATGGCTTCCGTGAATTTAGTTGTATAATTCTGAAGCGTGTCTCCATTCTGTTTGATTGCAAACAGTGATTCCGTGCCCTTTCTGACTCTTGTGATTCCCTGGCTGTAGTTCAACGAACCACCTGTATGTAGGCCCTTTCAGTGTTCCTGGGAATGCTCTACATAGGATATCATCCCTTGATGTGGCCCATTGCATTGCCCCCACAAACATATTTATGTGGTCTGCTGGGTCCATCTTCCCATCATAAATCTGCAGCCTGGGTAGCCTGAATTTCAGAGGTGCTGGTTTTATCATCAGTGATTTGTGCAGGGCATCCATGCCTACCAGCCAGTTTGGAACCTCGCCTCCTCCTTCTGTGTCTCCCGTGCTTTCTTCATATACGGGTTTCTTGAGAAGAGGTTTGGGTTGCTCCTCTGGTTTGCGAGGTAGTGGTGCGCTGGAGTGTGCTGCTCTATGACTCGACACTTCCTGTTGCACCTTGGCCTGCTTTGAGGTCTGAGCTTTTGAATGGTATATTGATGCTTTAGATTTTTCAATATCCTTTATTTTCTCGCTCATATTTGCTATGGTTTCCTTCATTTTTTCTAGCTCTTCTATGGGCATTTTTACGAACCCATGAGTGGTTTCTGATGCAGCAGCCCTTGGTTCCGAAGGCTTCTCCTTTTCAGCAAGGAGTCGGATGACCTCTGCTATCGCCTGAACTGTGATGTTCAGATTTTCCCCTCCTGCTGAAGCTTGGGGAGTTTGTTCGGGTTCACCTTCGGGCTCAGCGTCAGGTCCCGTGGGAGTCCTCTTGTTCTTATTGGCCTTGGGTGGTCGACCCACTGGCCTTTTAGTTTTTGAGTTGACAGGCTGTTGCTCTGGCGCCTCCTGAGAATTTGCTCCTCCTCCTTTGGAAGTGCTTCGAGTTACCACCATCCTAGAGTGTTTGACTTTTCTTGGAAAGAGTGTTCGACTTTTGCTTGGAAAGAAAAAGTCGATCTTCAAAAAGTCGATCCCTAGTGCACTTGGAGGATTCCTTGGAAGCCGATGCCTGAAAGCCTAGCTCCTTGAGGGATCGACTTTTTTCCCTTGGAAGAAAAAGTCGATCTTCTGAAAAGTTGATCCCTTGCTGGCTGATTTCCTCGCAAGACTCCCTAGCTGGCGACTTGGAAAAAAGTCGATCACTTTTTTCGAAAAAGTCGAGGAGCTTTTGTCGTGAGTATCTTTGAATCACAAACGGCGCCAACTGATGGGGGTGAAACCCGACCAGTACTCCAAGACGCGCAAACAAGCGCCAAGCGGGGAACTCCGCGGGAAACCGGATCGGAACTCAAGTGTGCAGAGCTCTGCTTCGCTAGGAATTCTTCTTCTCCAAATGACTTGCCTTTAATGAGTGGGGGGTGCCCTCTATTTATAGGGGTTCTTATGGGGGCAATATGGTGATTTGGGCAGTAAACGCCTAACTGCCAAACTGATCAGATTGGGTCCCAGGATCGACTTTCCAGAGATCGACTTTCTGGGGGTCGACTTTCCTGGTGATCGACTTTATTCAGAAGTCGATCCCAGGGAAGTCGATCCTCAGGAAAGTCGATCTTCCTAGGATTCGACCTGGGACCTCCCCAACCCTAGAATAGATACCTTAACTCATCTTAGGCTATCCGGTCTTCTAGTTGCTGGTAGGTTGTGACCGTGTTCGGGATACTGTATCACCATTTACCAGACTACGTCATCAAAGATCAATTTCTATACAAGCTGAACGAGAGAAGATCACCGAGTAGAATAGTACGTATTAAATATTATTTATTTTTAATTCAATAAAATTAGAAAAATTTAACTTAATTACTTTATTTTATCTTTTTCGTGATTGCAGGAAATTTCTTAAATTAACAAAAACAATCAGGCAAAACAAACTTCACACAGTTTAGGTTTGAAAAGTCTTTCATAACGAAATTACGAAACTGTAAGTAAATTATTTAATTTAATATATACTTTGAATTTCTTTTATAATTATTTTTCTACTTTTAATATTGCAGGAACAAAATGGATTAACTGATCGTGAAATTTAGAAAGAAAATGTAAAGGCAGCTTATCCAAAAGACCAACGAGTGGTACGTCATCTTTTTAATTAATTAACGTTAATTACTATTTTTTTAACTACTTTATTTTAAGGATAAAGCGTTTCAATGGATGGAAACTGAAGAAGCAAAAAAAATGGTTGAACAAGAAAAGATGTCGGACAAGGTATTTCATATTTTTTTCAATATAATTAATTAAATAAATTTTCATTATTTTTAATGATCGTTTCTTTTTTTTAATTAGGCTCTGATCCAGTTTGCTATAAGCGAACATATCGGTAGAAGCTTCAAGAAAACTCGACTATTGGGAACAACTGGTTTCTCATTGAGCAAGAAGACAACACATCGTATGAATGTGGACACCTTTTCGAACCATAGAGGAAAAGTGCCTATTACCGAAACTGAGGTTGATGATAAGGTCAACGATGGTATCTAGAAGGTGATAGCTAGTCAGAAAGAAGAGATGACTCGTTTCAATGAAGCAAATATAGTTCGTCAAATGGCATTTTTTCAACAATATAGCGCCCTTCTAGCTCATAATCCAAACATTCGATTACCGAAATTTCCGACATTCTTCAACGAGACTACGGCGTAACTCACGGATCAAATGGCGGGCGGGTTCAACATTTATTCTTCAGGAACGTCGACTTCAAAAGCACCGCTAGTACTACTGCAACAAACTCCGCCTCGATCCTCAACAAACGATGCCACCAGAGGAGAAGACTCTACAACCTCGCGGAGGAAGACCGGTTATCTTCTCAATATCGCAATTACGAAAGGCTGCCATGTCTAAAAAAAAAAGAACCAAAAATAGAATAAGAATAGTAATTAGCGATTTCTAATAATAACTTCGAATTTTATTTTGTCGTATTTTAATTTTCATTTCCAATTTTAATTTCATTTTATTTTTCATTTCTTCATTTCATACAATTTCAATTATATAAAATATAATTTTATTAGAATTAATTATTTAAAATAAAAAATAATTTAAAATAAATATTTGTTTAAAAGCACAAAACTATTAAAATAAATATTTGTTTAAAAGCACAAAAGTATTAAAATAAATTATAATTTTTTTTTTTAAATACTGGGAGCTAGGCCACCAACACTCTCTTCTCGGGGAAATTTTTTTTTTCTACAGGGAAATACTTACCAGCGGCTTGGCCGTCAGGTATTTTTTTGCAAAATTAACATACTCGGGAGATAATTTCAAAAAAAATCGTGCCAGCGGCCAAGCCGTCAGCCGCATTTCCCTTTTAATCAGATTCTACAATTTATTGCTAGTGGCTAGGCTGCTAGGATATTACAAAGCTGGCGACATTACCTCTGGCAATGGCATACCGGTGCCAGAACTACGTTGATTTTTTGTAGTGAGGGTTGCTGACCCCAGTTAGTCTTGTGGTGTGATTTCTTTGGATATTTCTGTGTACTTGGCAACCCCTGCATTTTCTCGCGAATAGAACTGCATCTTTTTTCAAACTGGGCCAGAAGTACCCCTTTCGCAGTACTCTTTGGGCTAGGGATCTCCCGCCCTGATGGATTCTACATACTGCTTGGTGGATTTCCTTTATCACAAATTGGCCTTCTTCCTTTGAAACACATTTCATTAAAGGCCCATCGTATGATTTTTTGTATAGAATGTCCCCTATCTGGCAGAACCTCGGGATGCATGTCTGCAGCTTTTGGCGTTCGTTTTTATCTTCCGACATCTTTTGACCCTGAAAATATTCTAGCAGTGGTAGTCTCTAATCTTTGGCCTAACATGTGACCAGATTGCAAGAGGGGACCGATACTAAATCTACTAGTATTTCCTTTTGGCCGTCGTCGAACGCAAAGGCGAGCCTTGTAAGTGCATCCGCCAAATTGTTCAGGCTTCTGGGGATTTATTTTATCTTTATTTTGTCAAATTGCATTTTTATTTTGTCTAATGGTGCCACGTACTACATTATTTGGGGTGCTTTTGCTGAAAAATCCCCTATTGATTGCCATGCTACTAATTGTAAATTAGTTCTGACTATCACTGAGCAGACTCCCAGAGTTTTAACTATTTTTAACGCCTGAATTATAGCTCCGTACTTTGCTGTATTGTTCGTAGCCGTGAATTGTAGCCTTACCGAGTGTTCGTAAATTTTCTGATCTGAAATTATTATCTTGACCCATATTCTGGCACCTGTGCTGCAGCTCGAGCCGTCGACTTCCACTACCCAAGGAGAGTCCTCATTGCCTTGTATCATACCTACTATAAAATCTGCAATGGCTTATCCTTTGATGGTTGTACGTAGCTGGAACAAAATCGACATCAAACTCGCTCAGCTCCAAGGTCCATTTCGTGAGTCTGCCAGATGTGTCTGGTCTGTGAATGATCCTTCGTAGTGAATGTTTAATTAAGACCTTGATCGTGTGTGCTAGAAAATATGTTCGGAATTTTCTTCCGTGTGTATGACGGCGAGAACGATTTTCTCAATTAGAGGATACCGGGTCTCTGCCCCTTGCAGCCTCTTGGAGTGATAATAGATAGGTATCTGTTAACTATCTCTCTGACAAATCAGTACTGCGCTGATTGCCTCTTCTGATGCAGCGACGTAAACATATAAATCCTCTCCTAATTAAGGGGAGGCTAAATGTGGCAGTGATATCAGGTCGGACTATACACTATTGAACTATGCACTGTCGGACTATACACTATCGAACTATGCACTGTCGGACTATACACTATCGAACTATGCACTGTCGGACTATACACTATCGAACTATGCACTGTCGGACTATACACTATCGAACTATGCACTGTCATTACATACTTTACCATTTTCTCTCACCACATCATATCTTCTTTCTCAACCTTCTTCTTCTCCTCTTCCTTCCTCCTTTCACCATTTTCTCAACCATCGAATCTTCCTCTAACCATTTAATTCTTAACGTTTTGGAACTATGCACTATCGAATTATGCAATGTCTGACTATGCTTTGTTTAACTATGCACTATTGAACTATGCAATATCGGACTGTACACTATCGAACTATGCACTGTCACTGCGATAGTAATTAAATTATTTTCTTCATTTCTTTGTAAAACTATTTGTGTTATTTAAAAATTGTAAAATTGTAAAAATGTTAATTATTATTTTTAATTTTATAAAAATGGTAAACAACTAAACATATGATAGAAAAGTGGATGTTTTTAATTTTTTTTTATTATTTGTAATGTTTTTAATTATTAAAGTATTTAACTATTATAAATTTATAATTGACAGTGTATCCCGGCTCAGCCTGGCCCGTATAGATGATCATTGGGGTTGATTCCTTAAATAAATATAAAATAATTTTAATCGATTTAAGGGATCATTGCATATAAGAACTTGATAAACATGTAACTTACAGTGATGTTAAGAAAACAGTATGTGAACGACAATTAAAATGAATAAATGGACGGTTGTACATGCATGAAAAATCAGAAATCAACGATGGATTATCTCTCATGAATATAATAATACGTTTATCTCTACATAACAACATATAATTATCTCAAAAAAATAATTTACAAAGCAATAACACGAAATCAAGTTGTATGTTTAAACTACAACATATGACTAAAAATCAGGCATGAGCAAAAGGGGGTGAACCAAGCCAGAAAGAAGACCAACGAGTGCAGCTGTGTTGTATGTCTTGGGTTCGGCTTGCATGGAGTTATTTCGGAAATCAATATAGGAATCGTTTTTAAAAGGTCCGCCAACAAGTGCACCCACGGCAACATTGGGGTTAGGTTCTTCAGAAGTGAACCATTTGAAGCCCTTGCAACCTGTTTTGACATCTGCAGGTATGGAAGCTCCTCTATGGTGCACTTGTTTAGGATAATCCTCTGTATACCCAACAAGATAGCTGAGCTGCATTGAATTGTTTCCGAGTATGTAATCGGCTTGCGACTTGGCGAATCGGCGAATATCTTCCGACGTGAAATCCTTGTCGTGGCATTTGATGGAATCTGTTTTCGAAGTTTTCATATAGTCGCTGAAGAGCAAGGTAATGAATGATGCAGAAACCGAGTGTTGGAGGGAACCATTCTCTTGTATCCACAACAACCCTTCTGAAATTCGTTTAATTTACTTATAATATTTCATTTCGTCACAATTAAACCTTAAACCTAAGTCGATTTACGATTTACGTACCTTTGGTTCTGCTGTCGGAGGCGGTTGGAGAATCGGGCAAAAAATTGCATACCATCAATTCTGTTGATTCTCTGTATTTTTGCAGACCTTCGGTTTGTTCTATGGTGTACACTCCGTCTTCGTTAAGAAAGCTTGTCCGAGACAGAAGGACCTGGGAAGATCAAAATCATCAAGTCTATATATATATATATAGTCTATGGGATTACATAGAATAGTTAGATCAAACTTTACTTGAGTACCGGCGAGTTTCTCGTCCCAGCTGAACCATGTTGACCTCCCCCAGTCGGCAAAAGATTTTCTATGTTTAACAGTGGCATATTGTAGGTAGGAGTCTTTTCCAGTAGCATGATAGAGCCAGACGGCCGCCCATAGAAGTTCGTCTGTGTAACCACTAGAATTGTAGTACGGCTGAACTTGAGGTATGTTAATGCTGTAAGATCCTTTGAATCCATCGGCGAAACTGAACAAAGACTCTGAATGTTTGAGGAGGAGAGTAGAATATGATGGATCTCCACGCCTGAACACGATGGATGCAGCTGCCAGAGCTGCGGCTGTTTCTGCCGCAACTTCTGTGCCAGGAAACGTTTCATTGATTTGGAGAAGAGGTCTTTCCTCCGTCATTTCTTCTGGTCTTTCCCAACATTTGTGGTCTATTTTTGGATCTCCCACCTATTGGGAATTAAATATCAATAATCGATCAATTTTCATACGAATCTTAGCTTTTATTAGTTATAATCATTCAAATAGAAGTTATAAAAACTCTAATTATATTTTAATAAACTCTAATTACATTTGTTCATTATATCACTAATTGATCTTTTAAGCAGGACAAAAGATTCAAGGTTCACATATAAAGCCCAAAGTACTGGACTGGCCCAGAAGTAGAAATTAAATAATTCAACAAGGGATCTGGTTGAAATAAAATAATACTCAGGGTTGTAATAAAGTTTTGTTTGTTTTAGAGTTTATAAATACATTGTGTAAACTACAAATATTTTTAATTCAATTCATTTTATACAATTTTTCCATTTAAATCAAAGAACAGTTTTTTCCATTAATCTCGCCTTCCCCAAATCTCTCTCCCTCCGGCTAACTGACCTAATCTTCCTCGGCCATTCATCGTCAATATTGGGTCATCGTAGATTTATATGGTATCATCAGTCGCTCCTAGGGATTCCGCTGCTGTTTTTCATCCGTTCCAGTGAGTCACTCGCGCTGTGAAGGACATGGATTCGGAAAAAGAAGCAAATGCTGAGATGGAGATTGTAACTGAAGTTTCAGCACCAAATGATGCCCAAAGAAAGACTTTTGATTTGGAAACCGCTTTTACAACCAGGTCATCAGTTTACTTTTTACATTCTAGTGACAATCCTAGTAACAAGATTGTCAATGATTTACTAAAAGGGCAATCAAACTACCCTATTTGGTCCAAAGATATGATGCTTTGGCTTCTAACAAGAAGGAAACAGAAATTTATTAATGGGAAAGTAGTTAAAACCAAGGATGAAAAATCGGATGAGTTTGAGGCTTGGGAAACTGGCAATGGAGTAGTGTTTTCATGGATTATCAATGCCTGTGAAAAGAACATAGCTGCCTCAATTAGGTCAGCTGAAAGTGTAGCTGACGCATGGAATATACTAAAAGTAAGGTATAGCCAAGGACAAGCCCCTCTAAGGTTTCAAATTGGCCAAGAATTGGCCAATTTATATCAAGGGGAAATGTCAGTTTCTTATTATTACATCAAATTAAAATCCATATGGGATGGCCTGAAAGATATAAGTAAAAAGAAGAGATGCACTTGTGGGGTGTGCATTTGTGGGGCAATTCAAATATGGGAAGAGGAAAATGAGCAAGATAAGGTAGTAAAATTCCTTCTTGGCTTGAATGAAGAGTTTTTGAATGTAAGGGGTCAGATACTAATTGGGAAAGAGATTCCCAATATGGATTCAGCCTACTCAACTGTCGTAACTGAGGAAAAACAAAGGGGGGTAACCTTCACAAAACACAACTCTGATATTGGTCAAATAGACACTGCTATGGCTGTTAAGAGGTCTTCTGGTTTTAGAAGTGAGCCTTTTAATTCAGACATATACAAAATCAGTAAGAAAGGTTTAAAATAATTAAACTTAAAGGTCAGATGTGATCATTGTTGGTTTTATGGTCACACTAAGGACATATGTTACCACATTAATGGATATCCAGATTTAAGTAAAGGATTTAATATTTTCAATACTAAGAAGGCTAAAACAGAACATGCAAGTTCATCAACCACTCATTCCATCACTGATGAAGAGTACAAGATAATGCAGAATCTGTTCATGAAAAATTCAGGTAATTTTTTTTAAATTAACTTAGCTTGCAATGCTTATTCTTCATATAATTGTCAATGGATTTGTGATAATGGTGCTTCACAGCACATGAGTGGAAATAAGTCACTCTTTAGAAACTTGAGAAATTCAAAAAAAAATTAGAAGAGTCTCAATACCTGATGGAAGTTGCTTTTCAATAAAACAAATTGGAGAAATCATACTTTCTCCAACAATAACTCTGAAAAATGTCTATTATATTCCTGATTTTAAACTAAATTTAATTTCCTTATATAGGATTATAAAAGATATGGGTATATCAATACTTTGAAATGAATCACAATATTTTTTTCAGGATCCTCACAACAAGGATCTGATTGGACTGGGTAATATAAACAATGGAGTTTATATCTTTGATAGAAAGGCTATCTGTGGAGCCACTTAGGATATAAAGCTATGGCATGCTAGGATGAAGCACATGTCATACAATAAATTGAAATTGTTAGCTAATAACTCTTGTAATAGCATAAGTTTTGTAAAAAATTCTGAAATAAATAAAGATGTTTTTTCACTATGTGATGTATGTCTTCTTGCTAAACAACAAAAACTAAAATATCCTAAAAGTACATCCCAAAGTGAAAACCTATTTGATTTAATACATGTTGATATATGGGGCAAATTCCCAATATCAACATATAATCAAAAATCTTATTTTGTAACTATAGTAGAAGATAAAAGTAGAACAACTTGGGTTTATTTAATGAAAGACAAAACCCAAGTATTAGATATAATTGTTTTTTTCATTAAAATGGTTAAAACCCAATTTAATAGTAACATCAAAATTTTAAAAAGTGATAATGATTTAGAATTCACTTCATCTAAACTCAACACATTATCGAAAGAAATTGGTATGATACACCAATTTTCTTGCCCATATTCTCCTCAACAAAATAGCAAAGTTGAGAGAAAACACAATAATCTTCTAAACATTGCTAGAGCAATTAAATTGCATGCTGCCCTCCCAATTAAATATTGGGGATTTTGTGTTTTAGGGGATGCTCACATAATAAATAGAACTTGTTCTAAATCACTAAACAATAAAACACCCTTTGAAATCCTAAAAAATAAAAAACCTAATATCACACTAACAAAGACTATTGGATGTATTTGTTATTATGATAATACTAACAGAGAACACAAATTCTCTGTAAGAGCAAAAAGGAGGGTATTTTTAAGATACCCACAGGGTACCAAAGGATATATAATTCTAGATATTGAGCTTCAAAAGCTCATTATAAGTAGAAATATTGTCTTCAAGGAAATGATATTTCCTTTTAGATCAATTAAAGAAAAAAATCTTAAAAATAATCAAAATAAAAGTACTTTTGATAAATTCATCTCAAGTATATGGTAATTTATGTGGATAATATTATCATCACAGGAAATAATGAAAAAGAAATAAACATACTAAAAACCAATCTAAAAACATACTTCAATTTAAAAGATTTAAGAAAATTACATTACTTCCTAGGAATAAAAGTATCATACTCAGAAAATGAGATTTTTTCGTCTTAAAGAAAATATACATTAGACATTCTAAATGACAATGGACTTTTAGGAAGCAAACTTTCCAAAATACCCATTGAAAAACAAGATTGGAGGGAAGATAAAACAAAACAATTAAAAGACCCTTTCAAATATAGAAGGCTAATTGGCAAATTGATCTACCTAAACACAACAAGGCCTGACATCACTTTTGCAGTCAGGACCTTAACTCAGTTTATAGAGAAACCAACTGAACAACATATAGAAGCTGTCCTTAAACTACTAAGATACCTTAAAAAATCCCCAGGGCAAGGGGTTATGATAAGAATGATAAACCCCTTATATTAAGAGGTTATTGTGATGCTGATTGGGGTTCATGCACCCTAACCAGAAGATCAGTAACTGACTTTTGTGTGCTTCTAGGAGACTTATTGGTCTCATGGAAATCTAAAAAACAAGAGCTAGTATCACAATCATCAGCAGAAGCTGAATATAGAGCAATGGAAAAGCTCACAAGTGAAATAAGTTAGATAAACCAATTATTAAATGAGTTAAGAGTTTATAATGATAAACCAGCTCTAGTTTTTTGTGACAATGTATCTGCAATTCACATAGCAGAAAATCTCGTCTTTCATGAGAGAACAAAACACATAGAAAGAGATTGTCACTTCACAAGAGAAAAAATAGATAAAGGATTAATCACCTTAAAACCAATTGGGTCATCGTAGATTTATAGCTTTCGGGAAGTCTAAAAACGTTTATGAAATCTTGACCATTCGTGAAATTCATCTGAAATTTTTTTTCCCTCCATCTTACATTAATCTCGAAGTGTGCTATTTTTTTAAATGTGAAACCAAAATTTCATAAACGTTTTTGGGTTCATTGAAGATGAACTTTCATGAAGTTTCTTTTATTTATATATATTACCTGTACGTAAAGAACATTCTTTCTAGGGTTTGCGTTAACAAGATAATCTGTGATCCACTTAAGTGCGTCTCTTGTGTTTATCAATTCGCCAACAAGAATCATATTGGAGTGATATTCAAGAATCGCCCATGACAGAACTGTCGCTGTGAAGGCCATCGGAAAACCAAACTTTACATGATCTCCGGCATCGTACATTCCCTTGGAGAGATCCAACATCTCGTACTTCCCATCATTTAGCGCTGAGTCCCCTCTCCATGGGATCATATCATTTATCAGCTTCCCAGCTAGACGTACCGATCCAAGGTAACATCGATCGAATATTAATTGAATTCATGATAATTAAAGTGTTAAATATTAACTTAGAAGCTAGGCACATGCGTACGTACATTTTTGGACGTCGAAGAATTTCAAGGCGACGGAAAGGGCTTCAGAATACCTCTTCTTTGTGACGATATCTTGAGGACCTAGGGTCGGTGGATCAATGCTACCGGAAGATTGGTCTAAATTCGTCTGTACAAAAATGCCTATAATCGTGATCATTGAAACAAAAAATGAAAATCCCAAAATAGGTATTCTCCAACGAAGCCAAAACGTCGACATTGTTGCAGAGAAAGGAGAAACAACCAATCAAACGAGATACGGTGATATGATCGACAATATATTGGTGTTTTAGAAGGAATGATTTGTGAAGAAGATAAAGATCAATTGAGGAATGGAACTCGTCTGTTCTATATTAGATTCTTTTCTATTTATAATACATATGCGATGCTAAATTAGTGGAATTCCATCAATTATGACGTATCCCTAAATAAATGGAAATTACAACATATTTCCTATATTAGCTTATTGCTAATCAATGGAGAATAATCTGGCAAGATTGGCTCGTTGTAGTTCAAAACTTTGCTCAGAAAATCAGCACTTAATTTCCTGGAATGCATGAAATCACTACTGATCAATTATTTCTCATTATTTATTGAGATCTGCAGTAACTGTTATAACAATTAAAAAATTATCGAGCATAAACCTGATATCGAGCATGGGCTATTGGTTATTTATACAATATGCCTTAAGTATATTATTAGCATGTTAATATATATTAAGATATTCTACATTGGTTATTAATAATCATCTCAAATGTGTATTGATGCATGAATAAAGAATATAATTACTATCTCGGTTATTTGTCGAAACCACTATTGTTGATCTTCCTTACATCTTTCATCATGATCGGAACTAGCTAATCCCTCTCTTCCATGTTTTTGTCTTCCACTACGAATGCTGTTCCGATCTCCAATATGGACCAATGCTAGACTAATTAAACTAGCATGGACCTGATATAACTATTAAACTATCTTGTGATAACATTAACAGTTAGTTCAATCAATTTTATTTTCAGTTGAAGATTCCCCCTAATTTTACTACCCTAAATAAATAATTGAAAGCAATAAATTTGAAATTTTAGAATTGATGTTGCCAACTTACTGAGTTGGGTCCCAATTCAAAGTCATAAGTGTTGAATCAGAGATTCAACTAGTTCCATCTCCATTCTCCTACGGCAGGCATTTCATGTGGTCCTGTCCATTCTCCTAATCACGTGTACTGCGCATGTGTCTATAATCTATATACACAGTATATATGCAGCATGCTCAATCTTTTCTTTCCTTTCATTTCCTTTACAACTGTCTATAAACCATCAACTAATTAATACATTAAACACGGAAGATAGCTGGGACCACTGTGTCACTTCTTCTATGGAAATTTTTGACAAACTTAAATCCTTGCCGCCAATCAACAGGTGCCCATGCATCACAATCGTTACAAGATAACTCAGACAACCCAACAAAAAATGGCACTTGCTGCATCTTGTTAGGGGAAGATTTACTGTTACAGACACCTCAAAAATGATGATGTGTGATTTCTAATTTTTAACTTTTTTTGATAATGTTCTTGCATTAAATTAAATCAAACAAACAAAAGAACAAACAACAACTGAATCATACATGAACCTCGATCTATCAGTTTAGAGAATTAGGTTATTTCATAACCTTTTGTATATTATTGATGTAAGAATCTCTACATAGAGCCAAACAACACAGACGGCCCACCGCTCCAAAACAACACACCCACCAAATGTGTCACAGTATCGTCCACCGAAAAAGGTCACCCAAACAAACCGGGTTAGAAGAACTGCAAAAAGAGAAAAGTATAAATAAGAGACGAAGGACAGCGCCATAAGGAGATGAAAAATCTGATTCCGATAGAGTTAGTTATCATATTTCCATCATTATAATCGATAGAACCTGCGCACTATTACTTTGTATCGCACTTCCTCCTTAAATTAAATATATCACACTCTTTACACAAATAGCATATATATATAGGGACGGAGGCTTTTTCCAACGGTACCATTTGCGGACATACGATCCGACCGTCGGTTCCCTAGAGTCGCCTTGGCCGTTCATTTTTTCGGCTGACATCCGACGCGCGATGAGACGGGGACTATACCCTGTGTTTAAATTATCCTCCTGACCACCCATACCATGTACTATACCACCAATGACGTTGTCCATCTGGTTGAAACTATTGGGTTCCTTCAAACTTTCAATGCTCATTTGTTCACACCCGCCGGACTCCCGATCGTCTTGAAATCGCGTATTAGGTCCCCAAACATTTTCCTCATTCTCCAAACACTTTTACTCATCCTTTGATATCATTCCTTCTCAAAATCGAACTACTTCCGTCCGACAGCGATCACCATGGCTCTGCCTACCGTACATTTTGAATAGCAAAGCGTTTCCTGCCTACATTCAGGTAAATTTTTTGACATCGCACTTCACTATTTATCTTCCACTAGTTGAATCGTCTCCCCCTGAACTGTAAAATTTATTTCAGAATGACTTGGGAGACACATGTTGGATTCCTCCATTGTCACATTCTCATCCACCTCCAGTGCTATAAATTTCTTCGATGAAATCTTTACCGATTTTATTGTAAGAATACTCAATCTGTTTGGTCATTTTTTTCCAGGAAGTGGTTTTAGATAGCATTCGAGTAATCATTACCCCTCCCTCCCCCCTGAAAGCACATTACAAAATCAATAATTGAAACAGTGCGATCTATGGATGAAGTTTGTTAATTAATCTGTCGATTAAGATAATAAAGATAAAAAACTGACCCCATGTTTAGAATCTTAAACCTTCTATTGGACAGTAGAAAAATAAATCAATCTTTAACTTTCTAGCCTACAAAAGAACAAGATTCGGAAAATAATATATGTACCCTAAATATATCTTTAACTGTTCGAATGTATGCTCGCATTCCGGAGTCCACGTTACCGCTACCTTTTGACTTGTTTTTAGCAGTTAGAAGAAGGGTTTACACTTGTTTTTAGCAGTTAGAAGAAGGCGTTGATCTTTCCATTGAGTTTTTGTACTTCCCTAATAGTTCGTGGTTGCTTAGTCTCCAAAATTGCATTTACTTTCTCCGGATTAGGTTTTATGCCCTTTTGGACCACATAGAACCCTAAGAATTTTCCTTCCTGAACCCCAAAGCTGCATTTGGACGGATTAAGCTTCATTCCGTACTTTTTCAGGGTTTCCAACGTTTCTCGTAGATCCTCTGGGTGATCCTTCGCGTACCTTGACTTTACCAGAATATCGTCTACATATGCCAAGACATTTTTTCCATCCTGCTCTTTGAATACCTTATCCATGAGCCTTTGAAAGATTGCGCTTGCATTTTGTAGTCTGAATGGCATAACCCTATAGTAGAAAGTCCCCCATTCCGTGATAAATGATGTGACCTCCTCGTCGTCCTCTTACATGAGTATTTGGTTATAACCCGAGTGAGCATCCATCATTGATAGTAGTTCATTTTCTGAAGCTTCATCTACCAATCTGTCAATCGAGGGGAGTGGGTAACTCTCTCTTGGGGCATGCCTTGTTGAGGTCAGTGAATTCCACATACATTCGCCATTTCCCGTTTGATTTCTTCACAATCCCTGGGTTGGCTAACCATTGTGGGTACTTGACCTTGCGTATGTGCCTTGCTGATGAAGCACTGAATCTGCTACCAGGGCTCGCGGTGGTGCGAGGTGATGCAAGAGGCTCTGGAGTCGACGACACGCGTTCAACGACAAATACCTGCAAGTAGAAACTAGGTGATTCTAGTGAGAATCGGCGAGTTTCTTAGTGATGCTCTGGTGAGAGTGGAACTTGTGTTGTGCCTTTGAGTGTCCCCTTGGGACCCTTTTTATAGGGTCTCGGAAGGCGCAATCAAAGACGAACATCGCGTCTATTGCCATATATGGGAGCATTTATGGCATTGGCTGGCGGTGAGTAACGGTCGTAAGTCGGCGATTCAGGTATGGAAATCGCCTATTTAGGGCAAACTCGCCGAGTTTCCAGGGGTTAGATGTGAAGTCTACCATACTGCCGATCTTGGCCCTAACTCGGCGACTTATCCCTAAAGTCGACGACTTGGTAGTCCAATCGTGACTTACAGGCTAACTCGGCGATTTGGACGATGAACTTGTTCCGTACCATGGGAGCTCTCCGGGGGTCCGGCCTAAAGAGACGGAACCCTAGTCTTTGTTGAAAGGCGTTGCTGGGAGTGACTGTCGTAATCAGGCATGTCTCACCAGTACTCCCCCCTGAAGAGAGCCCAAGAAACATGCGTGTATCGTCAGTACCTCCCCCCCAACCAAGGTTAAATGTATGATCCGCATCAAGGCCGAAGCGACAAGATGAGATCGAATCATTCCGCCCACAGTAACGTACTGATTCCGTATCCATTATGGCCTAAGCGACAAGAATGATTGACTCTGTAGGGTCGAACCGACATAATCGAGTTCCAGGCCAATGGAACTACCTGTTTATAGTCAAACCCTGATCAAGGGTGACTGCACTGTGTTTATCAAAGCCGGAGCGAC
This sequence comes from Zostera marina, assembly GCA_001185155.1. Classification (NCBI taxonomy): domain Eukaryota; kingdom Viridiplantae; phylum Streptophyta; class Magnoliopsida; order Alismatales; family Zosteraceae; genus Zostera; species Zostera marina. Next base: position 8,997 of record LFYR01001517.1, on the reverse strand, counting down.
AAGATTAATTCCGGCCGAAGCGACGGAACCTGATTCAGGCCGAAGCGACAGAATCGAGTTCTAGCCGAAGCGATAGAACCGAGTTCTAGCCGAAGCGATAGAACTAATGTTTATAGTCCACCCTGATCAAGAGCGACTTTTATGTCCGCAACGACGGTTACCCCTTCAAGGCTTAAAGCGGCAAGACGGGTTGAGACCATTAAGGCCAAAGCGACAGAATGATCTCTAGTCTATCAAGGCAAAAGCGGCAGGATAGATTGACTCACTATCAGAGTCTGATTCTGGCCGAAGCGACAGAAAACATCCTGCAAAACAACTAGATCGGTCTAAAACGCATATTATTATTGACCAATTGAACTTACAGTGCGATTTTACCTCTCATGATATTCTCCTTTTGCTCGAAACAATCCTTGGTAAATCTCCAGATTTATCGTGCTCATATTTGACGACCTCCAGACGGAGCGACAGAAGTGTCGGGAGAGCTTGTAATACTCCCCCCCTGAAATTTGACGATCTCCAGCCAAAGCGATAGAAATGTCGGGAGAGCTTGTGATACTCCTCCCCCTGAAATTTAATGATCTCTAGCCGAAGCGATAGAAATGTCGGGAGAGCTTGTGATACTCCCCTTGAAATTCGACGATTTCCAGCCGGAGCGGACAGAAAAGTCGGGAGAGCTTGTGATACTCCCCCTCGAAATTCGACGATTTCCGGCCAGAGCGACAGGAAAGTCGGGAGAGCTTGTGATACTCCCCCCGAAATTCGACGATTTCCCGCCGTCGCGACGAAAATGTCGGGAGAGCTTGTGATACTCCCCTCCCCAAGATACTATGTGATATCCTAAGTCGGCGACTTAATGTCCTAACTCGGCGACTTACCATCGGGGTTGTTCTGTGACAAACTTAGAAGTTTGCTGACCTAGATCGGTGACTTAATGTCCTAACTCGGCGAGTTAGCATCGGGGTGGTTATGTGAGAAACTTAGAAGTTTGCCTACCTGGATCAGCGACTTCCTTATAAACTCGGCGATTCTTAATATGAGCTGGCGGATTTCTTAGAAAATCCTTGGGATCTTGGGAAATATTTGGAAATTTTCCAAATATGGAAGTTTCCGAGGTATTATTCCATCTGAAAGAAAAGATGTCTCCTGAAAGACATTTATATTTGTCTTTTATCTGAAAGAAAAATGAACTCTCGGAAAATCTTCATTACCGTGGCAGCACCTATGAATTGCCAACCTGGTATAATGGTCTTCATTGCATCTCAATGATTGGCATTCCTTATCTCTCTTGCAATTCCTGTTTCCAGGATTCCTGATTTCGAGGTTCTCGGTGCCTAGTTCCACTATTTTTCTGATAAATTCCTTTCTTTTTAAGAGTTGATCTAGTCCCTTCATAATTCATATTCCAGCAAACAAAAAACAATGTGTTGGATGAAGTGCACACAACATTGTGGCAGACGCTATGTATTTCGTTATTTGAATCTTCCCTTTGACATTCGATTGATTTTTGATGAGGCAAGCCAGTGTTCTCATCGATTGGCAGTCTCCTAATATTCTGAGGGTAAAGTTGAGGAGCTCACCATAGGCTGGTTGTTCTAATTTTCTCTGTTCATAATGGCAAGCTTTTTTCCATGATCTGTTCCTTGTCCTGTTAGTAGTTCCACAAATTTCAGTCCTCTGAGATTACCTAAGTCGTGGGTTGACGACTTCATTTCTCCAGAATTCCTGTACATGGGGGTTCTCTTCTAGATGGTGGCTTGTGGTATGCTACCTGTTTTCTGAATTGCCTTGCCTTGCTTTCTGATGTAGCCCACAGTGCCCACCACATCTCATTAACAGGTTATTGGGCTTGAAATGAATCGATTCATGGCCCTATCTCTTTAATGGGCTAGCCCAACTCTCATTATGGAATTTCACATTCACATAATGAGAATATAAATATGAGTGGACCCGGGAAGGGAAGATGGTTACTAATTTTTATTCTCTTTGAGCGATTTTCCTTCGCGTAATTATTGGATTTTCCGAGGGAATTTTGGAATTTGTTCAGGGTCTATAAATAGCGAATCGATTATTTTAATCCGCACATCACTTTCTCCAAATCTCCTAAACCCTAATCCTTCACTAAGTCGCCGAGTTTCTCTCTATATCGCCGACTTATGGCAGACCAACCGTCACTTCCCCAACTCACCATGTTGGAGACCGAAGCGCTGGTTGATGACATTCTCAACACCGACATTGACGAGAGTTTAGCGACGGTGCTCAACACCGTTGAGTCTCCGATCCCCTCGCCTACGTGCGGTGGGTCGGAGATTCCGGCTGTCGATGCACTGTCGGATGCTAAATACTGTGCCACGGCCCGCGAGTTACTCAGGCTCACTCCCGAACAATCGCCGAGTTCTAACAAGAAGTCGGCGAGTTTGGGGTGTGATTCTAGGGCTCTGGTCATGGCAGAGCCTTCTGTTGAAGTGGGCCAGATTCTCCCGACTCTTGATCCTAAATCAGCGAGTTCCCTTGGGAAGTTGCCGACTAAGGGCAAGGGGGGTGTCCCCATCTTCAAGAGGCCTCGCCGAGTTATTAATCTGGGATCGACGAGTTCTGCTCAAGCATCGGCGAGCTTGGAACCTAAATCGTTGATATTGCCCCAAAACTCGAGAGCTGGCGTTGAAGAATATGTGCCCCTTCAGGTGGTGGCACCTGATGTTTCGGTCACCCACACTGAGGGGTTGACCTCTACTGACATGGGAAAGAGGCCGACTGACGGACCTGAGAGGCCTAGTAAGAAAAGAAAACGAAAACATCCCAAACATGCGAAGAACTCTTCTCGCGAAGGTGGCGAGAGTAGTACCCCCATTCCTTCCACTTATGGGAGGGGGTAGAGGAAAAAATCACTTCCCTTTTGCGGAGGGTGTACATGTTCCTGAGCCCTTCGATTATGATCAGGAACTGGAGCTGGACCGCGGCCAAAGCCGACGCCGCCCTGATTCGGCTGAGGGATCAAAGACACCTCCTCCTCCCACGGAAGTGGACAAGGATGGAGACCATATTAACCTCCATCTTTCTACGAGGGAGTTGAGAACCACACCGGCTACGCTCACTGTGAAACTTTGCCAGGTGGTGAGATTAAGCTGCTGCCCCTAAGCGATGCGAGCGAGGGTTTCTTCGAAGAAGTTTCTGTTAATGCACCTCTTGTGCCGCAGACTGAGACCGTGCATCCATTCTTTGTTATGTCTGCACGCGAAGCCCGAGACATTCTGCGAGGGGTACGCATTTCTGGACTCTTGCGGTTTTGGGGATCGCAATATCAGCCAGCGAACCTTCCTCCTGCTGGGTTTCAGGCGATCCCCC
>LFYR01001514.1:40162-62500 GCA_001185155.1 Zostera marina | reverse complement strand
CTTATGCCCTGTGACACTTGCCCCTCTATATATTCGCGAGCGCAACAAACGTAGTGTTAGACGAGGGATGTACTCAAAAGTGAACCCCACCTGCGGAAGAACGTAGGTTAGACGGGGAACACATCGGCCAAAAGTGAACCTCACCTACGGAAACGTAGTGCTAGACGAGGGATGTACTCAAAAGTGAACCCCACCTGCGGAAGAACGTAGGTTAGACGGGGAACACATCGGCCAAAGGGTGAACCTCATCTACGGAAACGTAGTGTTAGACGAGGGATGTACTTAAAAGTGAACCCCACCTACGGAAGAACGTAGGTTAGACGGGGAACACATCGGCTAAAGGGTGAACCTCACCTACGGAAACGTAGTGTTAGACGAGGGACGTACTCAAAAGTGAACCCCACCTACGGAAGAACGTAGGTTAGACGGGGAACACATCGGCTAAAGGGTGAACCTCACCTACGGAAACGTAGTGTTAGACGAGGGATGTACTCAAAAGTGAACCCCACCTACGGAAGAACGTAGGTTAGACAGGGAACACATCGGCTAAAGAGTAAACCCCACCTACGGAAGAACGTAGGTTAGATGGGGAACACATCAGCTAAAGAGTGAACCCCACCTACGGAAAAACGTTGGTTAGTCGGGGGACACATCGGCTAAACACACACCCCGTTCTACAAAAAACGTAGACAGAGGGGCAAGTACTCAAGAACAATCCTCACCTACGGATGAACGTAGGTAGACGAGGAGTCACACTTAGCCTCAGTCGCAAAAAGGCGAGCAAAAGGAGGGGGCAAGTATTCAAACAACAATCCTCACCTACGGATGAACGTAGGTAAACGAGGAGTTACACTTAACCTCAGTCGCAAAAAGACGAGCAAAAGGAGGGGGCAAGTATTCAAACAACAATCCTCACCTACGGATGAACGTAGGTAGACGAGGAGTCACACTTAGCCTCAGTCGCAAAAAGGCGAGCAAAAGGAGGGGGCAAGTATTCAAACAACAAATCCTCACCTACGGATGAACGTAGGTAGACGAGGAGTCAAACTTAGCCTCAGTCGCAGAAAAGCGAGCAAAAGAAGGGGGCAAGTATTCAATTAATAATCCTCACCCACGGATGAACGTGGGTAGACGAGGAAGCATACTCAACCCCTATCGCAGAAAGGCGGAAAAAAGGAGGGGGCAAGTAATCAAACAATAAGCCTCACCTACGGATGAACGTAGGTAGACGAGGAATAACACTTAGCCTCAGTCGCAGAAAAACGAGCAAAAGGAGGGGGCAAGTATTCAAGTAATAATCCTCACCCACGGAGGAACGTAGGTAGACGAGGAAGCACACTCAACCCCTATCGCAGAAAGGCGGACAAAAGGAGGGGGTAGGGTACTCTCAAAACCCGCCACAGGGAAGAGAACCCAAACAGTGCTCAAAGATAGCTCAGGCAAGGCGTCAAGGTGGGCAAGCAGGGTTCCGCGGGAGAATCAGACCAGACAGGTGCGCAAGGAGTATGCTTCGGCTAGGACAAACCGGACAATAGTTGGCAAAAGCGCGTGACAACCTCCGTGGAAGCGTAGATACAACCTCGCAGGCGTAGAGAGGGGGGGAATGCTGGTGAGAAAGGATCTTACATCCAGGGACATCACCAAAAATCCACATCCCAGCACGCAAAGAGGGGGGGAATACTGATAGTACAAGGTCCGACACACAGACAATAGTACTAAAAGATGTATCCCAGAGTATCTAATACGCAGAGGAGGGGGGAGTACTGGTGATACAGTATCCCGAACACGGTCACAACCTACCAGCAACTAGAAGTCCGGATAGCCTAAGATGAGTTAAGGTATCTATTCTAGGGTTGGGGAGGTCCCAGGTCGAATCCTAGGAAGATCGACTTTCCTGAGGATCGACTTCCCTGGGATCGACTTTTGGATAAAGTCGATAACTAGGAAAGTCGACCCCCAGAAAGTCGATCTCTGGAAAGTCGACCCCTGGACCCAATCTGATCAGTTGGGCAGTTAGGCGGTTACTGCCCAAATGACCATATTGCCCCATAAGAACCCCTATAAATAGAGGGCACCCCCCACTCATTAAAGGCAAGTCATTTGGAGAAGAAGAATTCCTAGCGAAGCAGAGCTCTGCACACTTGAGTTCCGGTCCGGTTTCCCGCGGAGTTCCCCGCTTGGCGCTTGCTTGCGCGTCTTGGAGTACTGGTCGGGTTTCACCCCCATCACCTCCAATTCTTTGAATTTTTCCGACCAAACTGCCTCTGGTGCTGCATCAGTAGTCGTGTTTTCAGAAATCGGCTCTTTTCCTTTCCAATTTGGAGAAGCTCATCTTTCGTTCGTTGTGCTCACCATACTGGCAGCTTCTCCAATTCTTATGATCCTATTCTTTTTATTTTTTCCGAAAGTCTTGTTGACTGTCGTTTCGATAAATTGTTACATTATAAAAAGTAAATAAATAGTAAATGCGAAATATGTTTAAAATAATCAATGGAACTTACAAATGAAGTCATTGCTTCAGATTCAGCCCACGATTTTGCCTCTTGACTTTTGATAAAATCTGTGGCTTCAAGCTGAAAGAATAACAAAATTAAACAATGATAATAGAAATTATAAAATATAAATAATTTTTAAAAAAGACTTACAACTTTATCGCTTCCCTTATATGTCATTTGTAAAGTCTCTGACCAAGCTTCGACTTCAATCCTTCCTTGTTGCATCTATATTCACATAATTCATTAATATATAATTAAATTAAATATTAATTATGAATAAATTATCAATTCATGACGTCGTTGCGCTAATCTTTTTGAACCAGCGTGATGTGTCATTTGATTCGCTCGGTTCACGGTATTTATCTCCGAAATTTGCTGAAATTATAAAAAATAATAAGTTTCTAAATTTATTAATATAATAAATATATATACATATACGTACCTGTCCTTTTTCCGATCGATGTTGTCTCAATTTATTCAGAAATTGAAGTTTGCTGACATACGGTGGAAGAGTCGCTAAAATATATTCTTCTCTCATATTAGGATCCAAGCCATAAGTTTTAACCAAAGAATTATGGTTGCTCCTCCAGAGTTTGTTCAACCTACCATTGATATAAGTTTGTGCAGTTTTGCTTCCACTTAAATCATATTCAGCCTACATATTCAAAACTTATAAGTTTTGGAAAATTAATAAATATTATAAAAAATATATATACTTATAGTTAATATTTTCTACGCATCCTGAAAATTTTATTGTGGTTGATGACACCACTCAATGTCGTACGGGAAGAGAGTATGATCTTTTGTTAAAAGAGTCATTCTTGTGGTTAATTAATTTATTCGTCATTTCATCCGTCGCTTGGTTCGTGTTGTCAAACATGACCTTCCATTTAGTACCTTTTTCTGGATGGTTATGGGGGTGGTTTTTTGTGCGACCACGACTCTTCTTCTTTGGAGGCACATTCGATGTGGATGGCCTTGCATCTAATTAATTTACATATTTAAGAATTAATATTTAATAAAAATCATGATAATATTTAAAATATGAATAATGAACTGACCACTTGAGCTTGACTCTTCAAAAGAGCGACGGAATGTAACCATCGACAATGCCATGAAAGGTGTTATCACACCGATCAGAACGAAAAAAGTAAACATAATCTGAAATATTTAAATTTAAAATAAAATTAGTTAATTTAAATACAACAACCAAACATTTTTCCTATTGTAATTTACATTCTTTATTATTAGACACAACAAATCTTCGAAGTCGTATTCGATTTGTATTCGATTTTGAATGAATGTGTGCCTCCACAATCATTCAACACTCTAGCTTCGTATCCTAACACTAAAATCTGACCGGTTCCATTGTTTGAGGATTTCTCGACCATATTTTTGGACAGTTGTGAAAATGATGACCGTTGACTCCGCAACGGAAACAAGCAAAAACACGACAATAATAATCTATATTTTTGTAAAAACTACGTTGAATCTGGTTTAGTCGCTCGAGTCGTTTATATCGTTCGACGATTGCAAGTAATTGACTCATTTTTTACTGAAAAAAAAATATTTATAATCAACATGATATTACATTCAAAATATTAAATTATATTATAATGTAATACTTTATAATTTAATTACAACAATCATTATAATCGACATCGAAAATATCTCTATCTGGTATTTAAAGGACTGAACTTCATTCAGATTATACCGGATCTTGAATGTAGAAACATTGTTGAGCCTGATTTGCCAAAATGAAAGGTTCCTTTCCAAATTTTCCCCGTGTCGTGTTTACTGAAACGACACCAAAATCATCGACTTTTGTACCTGCTTTTCCAGGATCGTACCACTTACATTCAAACAGATAATATTTAGTCGTGTGACCGTAGCAAATTTCGAAAACATTTTCTAATAATCCATGATATTCAATTTCTGCGACCAACGGAGCATCATTTGAAGATTTAGCATACGTTCATGTTGTAGCCGATAGAAAAATACCGTTATTTCGCGTCGATCTACGATTTGTCAATTCTGATGTTTGGAATTTTAATCCATTCATAACGTAACCACTATAAATTGAAGGAAAATAACTTGGTCTTCGGGAAATAGAATTAAAATCTGTGTCGGATTGTTGAGCTTCGGACATGTGTTTCTTAAACCATTCGGCAAATTGTTTGAAGTGTAAATTTTTCAGACGGAGCTGCGTGTGTTTTAGAAACATAACTTTCAATTGCTTCAAATGTTTATTTCGATATGGTTCGACACTTTCAAGGTCAAACAATATACATTGATGCAACTGTTTCTGTTGTAAAGTAGTCAGCGTTATATCAGTCGGTGCATTTAAAAACCCATCGATATACCTATCTGACCGAATTGATTTTGTCTCGAAATTTTGTAAAAATCGAGAACAAAACGTCATTGATTCTTCAGCAAGATAACTTTCCGCAATAGATCATTCCAGGTGACTACGTACGGTTATATGATTTTTTTAAGTCAAAAGATACCTAAAATGAGAATATATATTGTATGATCAAGACATATTAATTATAAATTTATTTATAATTGTATAAATATATATACCTCTCTATCGGATACATCCATCGATATAGTACCGGTCCAACTATTTTCACTTCGGTTGCTAGATGGACCGTCAGATGAACCATTACAGTAAAAAAACCGGGAGGAAAGATTTTCTCAAGATTGCATAATGTATATATAATTCTTTTCTCTCATCGTTTCATAAGTTTGATTTCGATCACCTTCGAACAAATATCGTGGAAATATCCGCAAAGTTCAACGAGAACCGAAGTCACTACAGGTTTTGTCGATTTTCGTAATGCAATAGGATGTAACTGTTGCATTATAACGTGACAATCGTGACTTTTCAATCCGATAAATTTTCTTTCTTTCATTTTCACATTTCTAGATATGTTAGAACAATATCCATCGGGAAGTCGAAGGGATTTAAACACTGACAGAAATAATATCTTTTCTTTCGTCGTTAAGTTGAAACACGCACTCGGAATGTCCCATTCTTCTCCCCGTCGAATAGGATGAAGTTTTTTTCGGATTTCCATCGATTGTAAATCGAACCTCGCGTTCAAATTATCTTTCGTTTTACCATCCATTTCCAAAATAGTGTTCAAAATATTATCACATACATTCTTTTCGGTGTATATAACATCAATATTATGTCGTAGAAACAACATCTTCCAATACGGTAATTCGAAAAAAATACTCATTTTTTTCCATCCTTTGGGCAATGGTATTTTCTTCGTTTTTTTCGTCGACGGTCTACAATCTTTTGGTACATTCGATATTTTACCAAAAGTTACTGAATCTCGAAATGAATAAACTTGACTATATATTTCAGAACCCGTCAGATGTTTAGGGGCGACTCTAGTTTCGATATGATTATTAAAACTTTTCTTATCGCTCTTATAATAATGTTTCATATCTAAAAATCGACGATGTCCCATAAAATTCTCTTTCTTTCCATGCTCTAAACGAATACTTTCAGTACCATTCTTACATACTGCGCATGCTAACTTTCCTTTAGTGCTCCACCCTGATATATCACCGTATCCTGGATAATCATGTATCGTCCACAGAAGTGATGCAAACATCTTAAAAGATTTCTGCGTACGTACATCAAAAGCTGTAACACCATCTGCCCATAAAATCTTCAGTTCATCAATAAACGGTTGAAGACAGACATCTATATCGTTCCCTGGAGCTGACGGACCGAAAATTAGTAGAGACAAAATGAAATTCGGTTGCTTCATACACATCCAAGGTGGAAGGTTGTACGGTATAACTATCACTGGCCAAGTACTATGAGATAGAGATTGTTGACTGAACGGGTTGAATCCATCAGTTGCTAAACCAAGTCTCACATTACGATTTTCGGATGCAAATTTGGGATGAACCTCGTCAAATTTCTTCCATTGTAAAGAATCAGCTGGATGCCGAAGAAATCCGTCGTCTTTACGTTTGGAATGGTGTCATATTATGTCTTCAGAAATTTTGGAACACAAATACAATCTTTTCAAACGTGGAATCAACGGAAAGTGACGAAGACATTTCGCTGGAACACGTTTGTTTTTCTGAACGCCTTCGACGACCCACCTACACGTTCCGCAATTCTGGCAAGTTTTTGTGTCTGCATACTCATTTCGATATAAAATACAATCATTGCAACATGCATCGATTTTCGTATAATTGAGGCCCAGGTGACGAACCACCGATTTCGCATGGTACATGGTTTTCGGAATGGTCGACTCCCCATTTAGAATAGCACGACGCATGATGGATAATAATTTCTGAAAACTTTTATCACTCCAACTGATACAATTCCAAGATAAAAGATAATTTGAAAAACTCTGTGCAATCTGGATATAACTGTTCTTCACCTTCTTTTAGACGGCGTAAGAACGAATCGTCATATCTGTGCTCTGAATCTACTTGATCTTCGTCGACTGGATCTACTTCGAATGGATCTTCATGGACAGACTCGTATTCAAGAAATTCTTCGTCGACTGTATTCTCAACTACATGTTCTCCGTAAACCGCACGAACCAATCCAATTATATCGTTACCAGTTTCCGGCACTGTCTCTTTTCGTTTTACTTTTTTCTCACCATATCTACTTGGTAACTTTCCATGACGCGTCCAAACGTCATAATGTTTCAACCAACCATTTATGAAAACATGCTTCCTCATCTCCTTTATAGGAATCACTTCACTATTCGTGCAGGACGAGTATGGACAAGGTAAATAAACTTCTGGGTGAGTCGAATTCGAAATGGCGAAATTAGTGAAAACTGTTAACCCTTCACCGTATTCTTTCGAAAACCGATCTAAACTCATTCAAGCTTTATCGGGTACTTTCATGAGGTTCGACATTATCCTAAAAAATTAGATTTTTATCGAATTATAATTAATTAGATAAAACTTAATTGACTATTACAATATTAATTATAGTTCAATTAATATTAAGTTAATTTTTTTTGGGAAAATCTAGTTATTTAAATGTCTAAATAACTATTCCGAATCCATTTCATAAACGACTTTCTTCGGAGTTGCTGGTTGCGGAACTGGAGAAGCCGGTGCTGGACGAACAGGTGCCGGCGGTGCGGGAGGGGCCGGTGCTGGACGAACAGGTGCCGGTGCTGGACGTATAGGTGCTGGTGCAGGATGAACTATGAGATAAAATCGGAAAGCATCTTGGGGATTGGGTGGTAGAGCCGTCTTACGAGGTAATTGTTTCACTCTACGTGGCATTTTCTAAAAAATTAATTAATTATTAATTATCAAATAAATAAATAAATAAATAATCATTCATTTTTAAACAAATAATATTTTTATTAATTAACAAATTTAGTTTCATGGCAAATTAATAATTATTATTTCAATTTAAAATCATTCAATTTAATAATTATTCATTAAGATTTTTATAATTTCATACAAATTAATTAATCATTATTAATTCAATTTAAAATCATTAAAATCATTTAATTTAGTTATTATTAATTAATTAATAATTTTATGCAAATTAATCATTATTGATACAATTTAAAATGATTCAATTTAATAATTATTAATTAACAAATTAATAATTTCATGCAAATGAATCATTATTAATAGAATTTAAAATCATTAAATTTAATAATTACAAATTAACAAATTTATAATTACATGCATATTAATTAAATATTTTTAAAATGAAATGATTAAATAAACATTTATAATTTCATACCGCAATAAAACTTACTTCAATCTCAGTTTTTTGAATTCTTGATTTTTCAAAACCTAAAACAAGTCAACAACACAATAATTTAATTAGTTAATTAAAACATTTTATAAATTATTTATTTAATTAAATCAATTAAATATTTAAAAATAATCAATTAAATATTTAATTAAAACATTTATAAATAGTAAATTAAATAATTCATAAATTATTTCAATCGTGCAAGTTTGGGTGGTAAAGCCCTCTTAAGAGGTAATTACTTCACTCTACGTGACATTTTTAAATTCTAAATTTTTTAATTAATTAATTAATTATAGCTAAATAATTAATTAAATAATCATTCATTTTTAAATAAATAATAATTTTATTAATAAAAACAATCAATTAAATATTTATTACATAAGAATTATTTTATAATTTATTGCAAATTTTTCATTATTTAAAACGATATGTTAATTAATTATTTAATTAATTAAAACTTCTTTTAAATTATTTTAAAAAAGTAAATAAAATATTTTTTTAATTAATTAAAATAAAATAAAATAATATTTCATGCAAATTAAATAATATTTCATTTTAATTAAAACAAAATTATTTCATGCAAATAATTCATTAATAACTTACGAAATCTCGATTTTAGAAAACCTATAACAAGTCAAATACACAATAATTAATTCACATAATTTTTAAATTATTTAAAAACATAAAATAAGTAATTATTCCAAATATTTATTTACTTATTTAAAAACAAAAAATAATTCATTATATAATTCATTATTTATTTAAATTATTAGAAAACGTCAAATTAAATAATTAATTAACAAATTATTTAAAGTTATTAAAAACAATTATTTAAATTCTTAATTAAATAGTTATTTAAATTATATAAACCAATTTTTAAAATAAGTGGGAGATTTAAAATTTTTAACTACTTTTTGCTTCAAAATTTTTTTTAAACTAGTTAGTAAATTATTTAATTATTTAAAAACATTTAAAAGTATTAAATAATTAATTGATTAATTTAAAACATGAAAAACATTAATTATTTAACTATTTAAAAACATTATATAATTTAATTATTTAAAAACAGTATTTTTATTATTTTAATAACTATTTATTTTAATTTTAAAATATTAAGAAACAGTAATTAAATAATTATTTAATCTCGATTTAAAAAAACCTATAACAAATTAAAACTAAATGAATGTAACCATTGATTTTTAAACTAAATAAATTTTATTAAATACCATTTATTTTAAACTAATTATTTATTTAAATTAATCAGTAATTTATAAACTTTATAAACTAATTCATAAACTGTAAAATATAAACTGTAAAATATAAACTAATTTATATTATTTATAAACTTTAAATTAAATATAAAACTGTAAAATTTATTAAAAAATACCAACAAAAATAAACTAATTCATAAAAAACGATTTCTAAAATTTTATCAAAACGAATAAGCGAGGCGAGCAAGGCTATCAGAGGTGAGAAGAGGCGACCGATCGGCAGCGGAAACGATAGAAACACTAAGACAATACAATCAAGAATTACTAAATTACTATAAACTAAATTAACCCATTTACAAAGTAAACATTTAGGGTAAACAAACATTTAGAGTAAACAAATTAACACAATCATAAATATACATTAAACAAACATTTAGACAAACACGATAACAACATAAACCCATTACAGTAAATAATCAAATAATCAAACCCATAAGCCGATTACAACAATCAAATAATCAAATAAACCCATTACAATAATCCAATAAACGAATAATTAAATAAAATAAACCCATTACAACAATCAAATAAACCCATTACAGTAAATAAACGAAAAAAAAATCAAACCCATTAAACACTAAAAAGAAATCAAACCCATTACAACAATCTTAAACACTAAAAAGAAATATAAAAAAACATAAACGATCAACTATATAAACACTAAAACACATTTACAATAACAGTACGTAGATAAACCATTAATCCCTAAAACACATTTACAATCAACACATTTACAATCCTCAATCCTCAAATATAGATAAATCATTAACAATCCTCATACACAATTTCAACAATGCAGAAGTTAGATAAACATGAAATATAGATGAAGAATAATATCAAACCCATCAATAACATAAACCCTAACATAGATAACCCTTAAAATAGATAACTCTAACATCAATATACAAAACACAATCATAAACCAAAACATAAAATACATATAACTAAAAAAAAATTCAAATTAAAACAACCCATCTAACCTTCACAGACGAAGATGCAAGTACTGGCGGGAGCTGTCGGAGAGCGGCTAAAGACGACTGAGGAGCAGTGAATCGTCGGCGGCGGCAGAGCAGGGAGAAAGAAGTTGCGTAAAACAGAACGCGTCTGTCTGAAATTTGGGGTTTTTAATAAATCCCAAAACTTACATGGCAGATTTCCACCATCTAAACACCGCCATCGAAAGTAATTTCGAACCGCCATCGAGTCAAAACCTTTCCTCGGCGGACTCAATGAATAGATGGCAGACATCCGCCATCTAAACAACTGGATTATTGATGGTAGAAATCTGTCATCTGAAGATTGCCATACAATGTCATTTTTTTTGTAGTGGGAGGAGCTCCGCTTCTAGACTTCCTACAAAAGCCATGCTGCCCAAGCACTCCTCACACAAGGCGAGAACACCCCATAGCTGACAGACTTCATAAGTTAATTAAAGAGGTTTGCTAAGGATCACATACAATTTGTTAAACACTCTACACATTCTTATAGATCAGTTCTTAATTTTTCAATCCATTAATGGACCAGATGGTTCGACCCAATACTTATTGGCCTCATAAGTCATCGTATAAAAGTAGAATTTGTAATTAAACGTTTTAACTTTTTTTCATTCAATAAAAATCGCTTTTCATTTGGAAACCCTAATGCCGGTTCGTGTCTCCCTTCTCTTCGATCACTGCCGATCACTATGATCAGCCTTCAACGCTCACTCCTCAACACTTCTTGTTGTAATCCCGACGTTCTCACAATCATCCTCCAAACGTCCCATTTTATATCAAGTTCATCCTTTGTTTCACTTAGGGTGTCAAACGAGTCGAACTTTTGCTAATAGAGTCAGACTCGGACTCGGTTATTCAATAGTTTTTATCAATTAAAATGTATAACTTTTAATATCTATATTTTATTTAATTACTAAAAAGCCCTAAACAAGCTTGAGCTTTAAGCTCGAGCTCGACTCGTTAGGTATTCAAGCTCGAGCTTTAGTTGACACTCATTACCAAGATTGCATACCAACTTCCTCTCTAATACCCCGATACGCCATCATAGATCACGATAGGCTCATTTCTCAGGTAGTCACCCGAGCTGCATCTAACTCAATGTCGGTATACCCGACAAGACACTGCGTCTCTAGTATATAAAAAGTTAGGATAATCAACAATGAATGATGATGTTTCCAATTTAAGTAAATATTCAGGTGTGTCAAACCTTGAATGTGTCGTCGTGCGTCATTAAATCGTGATCGGTAGTATTTAATCCAATGACTAAAATAATACAATGTACAAAACACTAACACATATACGATTCAAAATAATATACTACACAAGATACTAACACATATACGACGTAAAATCGATCTAATAGACAGAATCAACTAACACATAGTATTCGCAATGTATGGCGCAACTGAAGTGCACTCTTCATATTTAATCATGTGGGTGGGTAGGGTGTCAAACGAGACGAGCCAAGCTTTTGCTTATAGTGTCAGGCTCGTTAAGGAATTATCCAGGCTCGGGCTCGTCGAGCCTGATTTGGCCGAGCTCGGGCTCGACTTGTTTTAAAAATTCTCAGGCTCGGGCTCGAATGAAAAAAAATAATTATTTAAAGACATGGGCGATCGAACCCGTGACCCTTCAAATATTAAACAAACTTTTTAACAAACTATGCTACACCTCTATTCTATATAAATATAATATTTGTTTTAATTTTTTATACTTCTTAACGAGCCCATCGAGCCAAGCCGAGCTAGCTTGGCATGTCCAAGCTCGAGCTCGTTAAGCTAAACGAGATTGAGGATTGGGTTCAGACTCAGCTCGTTAAGCTAAACGCGCAAGCCCGAGCTTAAACGATCATAGCCCGCCGAGCCGAATTTTATTTGACACCCTATATGTGGTTTAGTAAAAGATCAGTGATGTGTACAATTGATTCGTTTTTTAGTGCGAAATCATTATACTTAATTATTTATTATAAAGTTGCGAAATCATTGATATTTATTATAAAGTTGCGAAATCATAGATATTTAATTATAAAGTTGCGGACTAACGGTCTGTTGGATCGGGATTTAAAATAATACAGCGACGGGTACGAGCCTGGATTTGAATCAGGCTAGCTCGAATTGAAGAAGTGCACAAGACGATCCATTTTCTGGACGGCTTTGTCGCACGTGGGATCCAACAAATGGAACACGTGACGTTCTCCTTCAGTCGTCACCAACTCCACCTCCCCATCCCAACCGCTCGCTTTCAACTTCTGGTAATACAACAAATTACGGTGCTTAAAAAGATCGTCGGTGACGCAGACGATTACCTTCCGGCATCCCAATCCTTTTAGACACGGCGCGTCTTCCGCCGTCGGATTAATGCTCGGATGATCCACGCCCTTCCCACTCTTCTCGCTCTCTGGAGATATGTAACACCAATCCCTCTCCATCTTCGTCCTGAACCAAGCCTCTGTCGACTCATCTCCGATCGGATCCTTTCCCCAGAAGTAAGCGTGAACCAACACGATCCCTTCGATTCTCACTTTCTTGTCCTCCCCGGCCTTCATTCCCACCCATTGACAGATGTTAGCACCGGCGCTGTCACCTGCTAGGAACAGACGGTTCAGATCGCCGTGGGATTCGATCCAAGGGTCGGAATTCGAAGCCAAGGTCCACTGGAGTGCGGTCCAACTGTCCGTGTATGCAGCGGGAAGAGGATGCTCGGGGGCGAGGCGGTAAGTTACTGATACGACGATGATGTTAGATCTGGAAACGAGAGTATTAAGGTAGCGATGGTAAAATGGAGATGAGGAGGTTTCGATGCAGAAAGCTCCTCCATGGAAGTACACGACGATCGGGAACCTCTGATCCGAATCGGGGAAGACGTTAGCCGGGAGGTAGAGACGGGCGGATACGGTTGAATCTGGGGTGATGAGGACGTCTTTCGAAACTACGCCGGTGAGCGGATCTGGATCGGTCGGAGGAGTGATGGCGGTTCCCATTAAACGCTTGACTGTACCTGATTTGTATTTGATGAAGAACGGAGTGAAATCGTAATCGACGTCGACATCTTCGACGGCGGTGGCCATTGCCGGAAGTTAGAGGGAGTAGGAAGTATTCTATATGAATAACTACGAAGCCCACTGGACCGACAAAATTATTTTCATAAAATTGTAAAAAATAATTATTTTTTAAATCATTTAATTTAAGGCATTTATTGGTAGGGGTCACAGGTAAGGGGTGAGATTTAAGGCATTTAATTTAAGGCATTTTTAAATCATTTAATCACAAGCGATCAATCCCAACTCTTGATCGTCTAGCTTCTAGAGGATGGCCGGACTGGTGAGGTGTTGATGGTACCTCTGGTCCATCAGCCCAGACCCATACGAGAGCCCAGAAGCAAGGTCCTATAAAGTAAATAGAAGGTGCTAATCTAAATGGCCCCGCGGATATTAACCCGACCGGGTAAAACAGGCGGATCTTCCAGGCCGGGCGGTTACTTCTCCAAGAGATGCGTTCCAGAACCGTCGGGTCCAATGAGTCCTATCCACCCGAGAACGCAGGACCTAGAATCCGCGCGATAGGAAGTTGTATAAATACCCTTAGGGGTGAAGTGTTTAGGGGGGATAACAGTTGTTACTACAATTATACTATACGATCTGTGGGCTTTTCCTAAGGACACGATCAGGTGTGTATTATGCAACGAAAGTGATGAATCAATAGACCATATCTTCTATTAGTGCAACTACTCTCGATGGATATCCTCCAAGAGTGTATCTACATTTTAGGCAGAGTGATCACTCTAAGTCAATCGAAAACGTTTCAGTCATTGACAACCTCCTTACAAACAATCATGAACTTGCTCGAAGAAAGCGTTGTTGCAGAACGCCTATCGGAACACCGACATCAGCCTTCGGGAAGGAAGGTACAAAAGAAATCATCGAATCAATAAAGAACAACAAGGAGTCGTGTTATGGGATGCTCACATATGGGATGCTCACACTCTCTACTGAAAATGTAGCATTGATGCGTTTCTTTGGTAGTACCATTACGAAGGGGTTCATAAATAGGATGGCTCAACAAAGTGGCTGTTGAAAGAAGGTTTTCGGATTGCTCCCTTAGCGTGAACGTTTTCAAACTCACCTTCAAAGTGCAAGGAGATTTTATCAATGCAACCAAACTTGAATGAGATTGGTAATAGGAGCGAAGATGATTAAATGGTAGAAAATGGACGAAACAGTAATTCAGTAAGGCTGCTTCAGTTTGGTTGTAAAACCTTTTTAATAAATTTTGATAAAAAATAAACAGATCACATAGACTTGAGTATATAGGGTTTATTACAATAGTTAGACTAGAATACCCTCGACTCACTTAACTAATAACTAAAATACCAAATGCTAATTAAACTAATTCTTCCACTGAAATTAGGTCATATAGTCTCTAAGTCAGGTACTCGGATATCGGATCCGACGATCCTCCGCCCTTTCCAACTCGGATAGAGCCCTGTATTCAAACTCACAACTGGATTTAGATACCACCTGTTGTTTCTTAGCTGACCATGCTACTAAGTTGCCCCCAAACCATATACTAAACCCAGAAATAGACCTCCTATCATCTGAATCATTACCCCAATCTGAATCACAGTAAGCAACTAGCTTGTTTACTGGATTATCTAAGGGTGTAAATCTCAAACCAATATTCAAGGATCCCTTTATATAACTCAGATCTCTTTTTGCAGTTTGTAAATGTATATCAGTGGATGTTTGCAAAAATTGACTTAGATGGTTGACACAGAATGAAATATCTGATCTGGTTATAGTTAGATATTGTAGAGATCCTATAATACTCCTATAGGTTATTTGTTCCTTTAGAGGATTTCCTAGGTTCTTTGTTAATTTTGGACTTAGAGTCATTGGACTTTTAGAAGGAGTACAATCCAGCATGTTTGTTTTCCTTAGTACCTCCTTTATGTATTTTTCTTGACTTAGTATTAGTCTCCTTCCTTGTTTTATACATTCCATTCCTAAAAAATAATTCAGAAATCCTAAGTCTCTACATGAAAATTCTTTGCATATTAATTTTATGCAATTAGTTACCTCATTTTCTAAATTTTCAGTTATAATTATATCATCTACATATACTAAAATGTAGATTTTTGATTCCTCGGTTACCTTAAAAAACAGGGATGAATCTGTCTGGCTATTTTTGAACTTGTTTTCTACAAGGAAATTATGTAATATAGAGTACCAAGCTCTAGGAGCTTGTTTTAGTCCATATAGTGCCTTATTTAGAAGACACACAGGATCTGGATAATTTTTATCTTGGAACCCTGTAGGTTTGTTTCATATACACAGTTTCACTTAGAAACCCATTTAGGAAGGCATTCTTTATATCTAATTGTCTTAGTTGCCAGTCATAGTTCACAACAATAGAAATAATAGATCTAAGTGTGTTCATCCTAATCACAGGACTATAAATAGTAGTGTAGTCTACCCCCTTCCTCTTGATTAACCAAAGGGTATAACGTTGCACCCTTTGGCTATCAACCTAGCCTTGTATCTTTCTATAGACCCATCTGATTTTTTCTTAATCTTGTAGACCCATTTACACCCAACTATATTCATCGTAGAGTTCTTTGGTACTAGTGTTCAAGTATTATTTATTCTTAATGCTTCTAGTTCCTCAAGCATTGCTCCTTTCCATTTGTCGTGTTTGTTGGCCTCTGTGAATGTACAAGGTTCTATCTCATCTATAGAAATATTACACTCATAATTTTTTGCCAAAAATTGTGGAGGCCTTCTTTCTCTAGTTGGGTACCTTAGTTCTTGTATCTGAGTAGAGCTGTTTAACTGTGTTGGTACTATCTCTGGTTGTGATTCATTGTTTCCATTTATCTGATCCACAATTTGATTAACTATCTCTACTTGCTCTTGATGTTCAGCTCTATGACTAGTTTGATGAGAGGTTCAACAATAACTTGTTCAGTTCTTATGAGTCCATTTATTCCATTTATATTGGGTAGAATTATCCTTACATTTTGATTTTTCTCTTTAATTTTCTCATCCTTGGTGTTTTCTAAAAAAGGAAATTCATTCTCATTGAACCTTACATTCCTAGATATAATTATATTTCTATTTCCCATATTCATACACATACAAGAAAAAGGCCATATCCCTTATGCTTGTTTGAGTATCCAACAAACACACATTTGGTAGCAGTTGGCTCAAACTTATTTCTAAGTCCTTTTGCCACTAATGGAAAGCAAGAACAACCTAATAGTCTGAGTATGCTATAATCAGTTTTTCTATGTGTTAATATCTCAAAGGGAGATAGAAAATTTAATACAGAGCTAGGAAGCCTATTAATTAGAAAACATGCAGATGATACTACCTCTGGCCACATGTCCTTGGGTAAACCTGACTGACTGAATATACACCTACTTGTTTCTAAAAGGTGTCTATGTTTTCTTTCCACTACTCCACTTTGTTGAGGAGTATAGAGACAAGAAAATCTATGAATTATTCCTTTTTTATTTAGCCAATCTCTTAGTTTATTACCTAAAAATTCACCACCCTCATCAGTGTGGATTTTCTTAATTTTGAGATCTAATTGATTTTCTATTATGGTCTGAAATTTAATAAAATGATCTGTAAAGTCACTTTTATTCTTTAGAGGAATTATCCATGTGTATCTTGTTTTATTGTATACAATTGTAGCAAAATACCTATAATTCATTCTTGATATTGTTGGAGATGGATCCCAAATGTCAATATGAAGAAGTTCTAATGCATTAACACTTTTTATTTCACAATATTGAAAAGGAAGTTTTGTCATTTTTGCCATAGGGCAATTATTACAAAATTCAAGTTTTTGCAATTCTAAACTATCTAAGCTTAATACATCTCCTATTTATCTATAATCTTCAGAGATGGGTGGCCTAGCCTTCTGTGCCAGATGTCAGAGGTTGTTTTAAATTTTAGATTGCATTGAATCTCAGGGTTGAAGTAGTACAATCCTCTTCTATTAATCCCAAAAAAAAGGATCTCCTGATTCTTCAAACTCTTCACCTGGAATTCCTTCTGGCCAATCTGAATATAACAATTCAAATCACTACAAAGTTTAGTTGTTGATATTAATGTTTTTTTAATCTTGGGTACACATAAAACCTTATTTAATATAAATATTATGGAATTTATTTTAAATTCAAGTTTTCCTATTTTTGATATTTTTAATTTATCCCCACTACCAATTATAACACCGCCAATACCTGAGTATGTTTCACATTCATGAAGTAGGGCTTCATTAGCAACCATGTGATTGGTTGCACCTGAGTCTAAACACCAATAATCCAGATCTTGAACTATCACAGAGTTTGCTACTACCTCTTCTTCAGGTTCACAACTATCATCCATAGAGTAGGCTGAAAAATTGTCTCTTTCTGGACAATTTCTGGCTAAATGTCCTTGTTTATCACATATTTGACATATATATGTATTGTCTTGTGATGCTGGCATATTTAATATGGGTGGCAAATTATTTTTCTGAATCGAAGGAGGTATAGTAATAACCTGAGGTCCAGAGTTGTATCCCTTCTGAGTGTATCCTTTCTTATTATATGCTCCTGGATTGTAAGATCTTCCTCCTCTCTTTGTATTGTTTTTATAATTTTTATTATAATATTTTTGATGGTTAGAGTAATTAACCTGGAAGTCTCCTTCAGTAGTCGAATTATCCAGTTGCTTTATTAGAATTTCTTCCTTTATCAGCAAATCAGATAGCTCAGCAAATGTAACATTTTTCTGAAAATTGAGGGAAGTTCTGAAAGTACGATATTCATACCCTAAATCTCTGAGTATATACTTTGTACTCGCTCATCAGACATTGCATAACCAGCAGCCTCCATAGAATGCTTTAGACTCTTAAATTTCAGCATATATTCTTTCATGGACAGATTGTTTATTTTCTTTAGAGTACCCATCTCATCCCTAAAAGCTTGGATCTGATTTTTATCAATTGAGGAGATATCAACCTCTAGCATCTTCCAAGCTTCTACTGATGTTTTACATGGGATTAGTAATGGCTAAATTTCCTTTGATACTGTTGCTTTTATCCAAATAAGAACAATGATATCATTTCTTTTGTATACTTTGTAGACTGGATTTTTAGTACCGTCTTCAAGATTCTCATCAGGGATAGTCACTTCTCCAGTAACATACCATTAAATCGTGAATGTTCAATGCACCTTCAAATTGACTTTTTCAAACCAAATAGTTGCCTTCACTAAGTGGTGTAGGGCACAGTGATGAAATGCTATACATCATCTGAGGTACATCCGTTCTTGCTACTAAAGCCCCTTGTGTTGCCATCTTAACAATGAAAGAACCAAAAAAAACTGATTTTCCCCAAAATTGAAAATAAACGTACCAGCAGGAACCGTGAATCCCTAGATCTGTTTTTTCAGACCAGCTCTCGATACCATGTTAAGATTTCGATCTTGAGAAAACGTCTTGGAGAAATCATAGTAGTTGAGGGAAGAAACCCTAATGTGATGAAATGGATGGAGAAGAAGAGATCGATGGAAGAAAAGAAGAAGAAGAAATTAGAGTAGTTGAGTGATTTAACTACCACGAGAGAGAGAGAGAGAGAGAGAGAGAGAAGTGTTGAATAAGATTTGTAGAAGATTAACCAACAAGATGTGGAGGTTAACACCAAATGAGAGAGTAGAAGAAGAGAGTTTAACTTGATTCTTAATAACTAATCTATGATGTTATTTATACACACACTTAGGGTGGTGTATTTACATTGTAGTCTAAATTTTACATACAATAGTGATTCAAGCTTGCATTTCCTTCTTTATCTTTTGTATTCTTTACACACATGCCTTTATGGGTGACATTGCTCTTATGTTCTTGTATTCTTAGTCTTTACAAAATTAGGTCACATAGTCTCTATTCTAAGTCAGGTACTTGGATATCGGATCCGACGATCTTCCGCCCTTTCCAACCTTGTTGTTGGTTGGCTGTTACCCTGCTCCTCTACCGGTGTCTCAATCTCTTCCTCCGTTGGCCCAGCTCTCGCGATCTCCAACTTGTCCACCAACCGGCGTGCCTCCTCGCGTACGTCCTCCAGCCGATGTGCCTCCTTGTCTCTGTAAGTATCCCTAACATTTCCATCCCCCATAACATTATCCTTGACCTCAAGGTTAATAGAAGAGAATAATCTTGACAGGGTCGATTTATCCTTCCATGAGCTCTCTGTTCAATCTCCAATCCATGCCATTTGATTAGAAGCTTCTCCAGTGGCTTCCTTCGGACCAGTAACGTCCTCTCTATTAGTGTTTCCTAATCAACTAAAATTAATCAGTAATTATCTTTCCTTAATTGATTCTAGTAAAGTTTGATTATTCATTACAGGTTAATAGATTAAATATTAAAGCCCAATGTTTCAGGTCAAGGGAAATAAAGAAATTTCAGTATTAAAGGACTTATATGTAATAGATAAAAATAAAGTCCTATGGTTGTAATTTTTAGTATTTGGTAACTATAAAATAATTTGTAAACATTGGGCTAATCAATTAATTCATTTTAAACTTTTCATACAACGCAAATTTCGAATCCGTCCGTTTTCTTTTACTGTTGCTGTTCTTCCCCAAATCGGAAGCAGCCGACGAGTTGGGCGATTGTTCCCGGCCATTCGTCGAGGAAGCTTGCTCACACTCGTTTTATATGGTATCATCGGCCAGTCTGGAGATTTAGTTGAAGTTTTCTTCCGCAGCACACTCTGTTTTCACTGGATTTATGGAGATTCAAAAAGAGGCAAGTGATATGGATGTTTCAAATGCAAAAAATGTTCTAGTCTCACCAAAAAAGCCTTTTGATCTTGAGACTGCATTCACAGCCATGTCTTCTGTTAATTTTTTTTCATTCCAGTGATAATCCTAGCAATAGAATTGTCAGTGATGACCTACTTAAGGGTCAAGGAAATTATCTACCTGGTCCAAAAACATGATGCTTTGGTTGGTGACTAGGAGGAAACAAACCCAAAGATGAAAACTCAGAGGAGTTTGAGGCTTGGGAAACAGTAAATGGAGTAGTATTTTCTTGGATAATAAATGCATGTGAAAAGAATATAGCTGCATAAATTCGATCAGCTGAAAGTGCTTATGAAACTTGAGAAATTTTAAAAATTAGATATAGCCAAGGCCAGACCAGTGCTATATTTTGGTACCGATACATAATATCATCATTACTAACATTAAAAAATAAATCTTTTTTAACATATGTTACAAAATATCATTCAACCAAACATCATCCATACGATTGCAACAACTTAATTTCATAAGATCTTTCCACTGAAATAGTTACAACTGGTAATGTAAGTGTTAATTTTAACAAACGAAACACTAAAGAAAATACGATATCTTTTCTCTTCTCAATCAACTTTACGATCAACTCTCCAATTCTATTTAAATTCGAAAGTTTTTCTTTATTACTTACATGAAAAATGCATTCTGACAGTTCATCTTCAAGAGCTTTAATGTCAACAGTAGAAAAATTCATAGGATAAAATTTTGCTAAATTCAATACTTTTGTTTTATCATAAAAACGAAATTCATTAACCGGTGTCAAACAACTCATGCATTGAAGAAGAAAGAACGAAATTTTTAAATTTTTATATTATAGATCAAGCTTGTTCATGCGACGCCTAGGCGTCGCATATGCGACCATGCGCTCCAGCGCATGTAGGCGTTTGCCTTCATGCGCTGGAGCGGGTTAGGCGGTCGGATCCGCCTAACCCAATAGCCCATTTAGGGCCCATTTAAATGACTTTAAGTCATTTAAATAAGAGGTTGAGGGTTTTAAAAAACCCTAACCTCTTTTCTTTCTTGTTTCTTGCCCCTTTCTTCCCTCCCCTCCCACCTTAGAACCCCAAACCCTAGATTTTCAGATCTTCTCCCCACCCATTTTCTCCGGCCATCTTCAAGGAAGACTCCGGCCACCACAAGGGTCGACTCCGGCGACCTCCACACGCGCTCCGGCGAACTCCAGGCGTGCTCCGGCGATCATCGACCTCGCCGCCGGCGACCTCCGGCCATCATCGACCTAGGTATTTTTTTCCCAAATTTCCCCCCCTTTTTTTCATATGTGCCCCCTATCTGTCCAGACCTATATTTCACTCCGGACAGCCATAAATCGCACTCCGGCAGACTCTTAAAGAACACTCCGGCGAGCTTTTAAAGAACACTCCGGCGATCACTTAAAAACACTCCGGACAGCAACTAATTCACCTCTGTCCAGCCACATTAAAAGCACTCCGGGCAGCAATTTAATCACTCCGGACAGCAATCTTACATTAGATTTTTGAAGGTAAAAATCTAAAATTTAAATTGTAAAATTATTTTACAATTTACACACCTAAAATCTAACTTAGATTGTTAGATTGTATTTATTTTTAAAATTTTCAGAAATGTCGGATAATGAAGAATACGTTCCTCCATCAAATGAAGAACAAGTAGAGGAGGAAGTAGTGAAGTGGCACTCTTCATTTTCAGAAGAGATCATCCATAGCAAGGCCAACCGACCGAAATCCGATGATCCCGGTTGGAAATACGGTTTCATGGAAGATCGATCGAATCAAAACAATGTTCGATGTCTTTTATGTAATTTTCTTTCCAAGGGTGGAATAGGTCGGTTGAAGGGTCATCTGACGGGAGGAGACAAGAACTGTGTGAAATGTCCGAATGCCCCGAGATTTGTCTCAAGAGAAATTGCGGACTATGTCTCCAAGAAGAAATTTGCGGCTAGCAAACGCAAGGGCAAGCTA
>LFYR01001514.1:9514-39523 GCA_001185155.1 Zostera marina | reverse complement strand
TCAGGTGGGAAAGAGTTGGTGAGATGCGGAGTCACAAGATTCGCAACTTCTTTTCTCACATTACAGAGTTTGAAAGAACAGAGGGATAATTTGAAGAAGATTGATTGGCTCCCCTGGGCTAATGTGACTTGTGGAAGTGAAGTGCAAAAATTAATCTGGACCAACTCTTTCTAGTTGAGCCTATATGAGTGTTTGGCCGTTTCTGAACCTCTAGTGAGGTTGCTGAGATTAGTTGACCAAGATGACAAACCATGCATGGGCAGAGTTCTGAATGACTTGAAGATGGCAAGGAAGCACACTAGAGATATGTTGAAATACAAGAATCTGCCATTGCTAACCCAAATTGACAAGATCTTCGATAAGCGTTGGGAGAAGCATTTCACCAAACCTATCTTTGGTGCCGGTGCCTTCCTTAACCCCAACGTTTTCTATCGTCTATCAAAATCTTCTGATGAGTAAGTAATTGATATTCTTAATTTTCAATCTGAATTTTCAATGACTTATTCCTTTTACATTGTAGTGATGAACGAAGTCTAGCGTCGGAATACGAATTAGACTTCCAAACTTGTTTGATGAAGATGGAGTCGGACAAGGATAAGAAAATAGGATTGTTGAACGACGCAATGTCATATAAGGAAAGGTTGGGACACTTTGGAATGCCTTTAGCTGTGGATTCTTCAAAGTCAATGAACCCGGGTAAGAATGAAGAAGCAAGACTCATGAGTCCTGGTTAGGTCATTTATACTCGCTTAATGATTCATGATATGTTTTTTCAGTTGCTTGGTGGAATTCATTTGGTCTTAGAACCCGTGACCTTAGTGTGATAGCGAAGAGGATCTTAAGCCTCTGTGTAACAGCTTCAAGTTGCGAACGAAACTGGAGCACATTCAGTCTCGTAAGTTCTAGTTCAATACTTCAATAGTTCAATGACTTATTGTTGAATAACGTTTCTTGACTTTGTTCAATTGTTATTTAGATCCATACAAAGAGACGCACTCGTCTAGAGGTCGATCGAATGGGAAAGCTCGTCTACATTCACTACAACAAGCGATTGAATGAACGACAATTGCAACGCAAGCTAGATTGTCAAAACGACTCCATAGCAGCTGAAGACATAAACTATAACTCCGAATGGATATGTGGAGAGGAAGGACCGGCCAATGAGTGGGTTTATGGTGATGACGGTCTTACTTGGGTAGCCCTTGAAGATGCAATGGACGTCAATGAAACAGATGGTCCAACTACTAGACAATATAGTAGAGGAGGACCATCTCAAACATTTGGACAAGAGGCTGAATTTTCTGAGGAAGAAGAAGAAGACTTTTAGAACCATCTTATAAACTATGTATTTAAATTTTAAATTTTAGACTAATAGTTTTTTACTTTGTATTACTAATTTTAGGTTTTAAAATTGATGTATATATTTTTTTAAATATTTCTAAATTTACAGGATTTTTTTGCAAATATGTATAAGTTCAGGGTATTTTTTGCAAATTTACCAATATTTTCAGGCGACCGCCTAGGG
Organism: Zostera marina; assembly: GCA_001185155.1. Taxonomy (NCBI): domain Eukaryota; kingdom Viridiplantae; phylum Streptophyta; class Magnoliopsida; order Alismatales; family Zosteraceae; genus Zostera; species Zostera marina. Next base: position 37,998 of record LFYR01001514.1, on the reverse strand, counting down.
CGCCTAGGCGGCCATGCGGTCATGGCCATCACATGACCGCATGAACGCCTAAAAAAGCTTATTATAGATGGACAGTTATGGAAAATTATGGTAAATATAATAATGAATTAATTTTAATAGGATAATGATTTATAAATAAAATATTTTATATTATATTATAAAAATAAAATAAAATAAAATATTTATTATTATATTTTAAACAGTGGAGACGTGGACTCGTGGAGTACTAAATGATTTTTTTTTTGGTGGCTCAAATTCCCCCCAAGCCTCCCCTACATTCGCGGCTGGGCAATACTCCCTTGTATAGTTTCAATACCGGAATATGAAAAATAAGATGAATAGCACTATTAGTTGGCAATTTAATTTTGTAGACCACAATGTTGATTTCTTTTTTGGGATTGGAATTATACAAAATTAGTAACAACACTCAAACGAAGGACTTTATCAACCTCACCCTCAAGGATATAACGATTTAGGTGGTTCTACCAAATCTTGAAAGGAAGTTTTGCAATAGAGAGATTATTGCAAGGGCTATGAACACTCGGGGAATATTGTCAGGTGGACTTTTCAATTTCAGAGGTATAGGACCTCCGACGAGGGTATGCATAATAGTAAAATCTGATTTTTCTTTTCCCGAGGAGGCCAGCCTATGGGTTCACAATGTTGGAGGGTCCGAACGTATAGCTATAAAATTATTCTAACCGATATGGCTACCTTCATGTACCTCCTATGTGAATGCTATGGTCATCCAACAAAGAGCTGTCCGGAGTGGTTTCCATGTGAAGCTTCAGAAACTATTTTTAGGGACACCAGGGAGACACCTCCACCTCTACCGGCATTGAACAACAGTAATACAGAATTACGTCGGGGAGCCTCACGCTCGATCTCAATGTCGTGGAAGGTTCTCAAAAATGTCAGGGATACATCGAGCGAGCATAGCACATTATCGTACATCCGAACCTTACCATGGTAGCAGAAAATCCCCACATCGTACACAGAAATTTGTTGCCAGTAAACACAAGCGTAAGGAGACTACGTCATAGAGAAATCGAAAGGTATGGAGGAAGAAAAGTACTACCTAGACTACTCATACCATCCTATGAGAAGGATAAAAGAATTAAGAATTAGTTAAACTGTTGTTAGTTAAATTAGTTAGTTAACTGATTATTAGTGTTGGGTTGTAGTATATAAATGTAGGATACGTTGATAATTGAATTAGTTTTGATTTCTCATTTGGTATCAGTCGCGAATTGAGAAGAACTGCAATTCAACTCTTTGATTCATCCATCGAACAAGTTGATGGCGACTCCGATTCACGCTTGCTGCTTCCACCGACACCAATGGTGCGTTGTCTTTCAACATCGGTCACTGGTTCAAATCAACGATGGTGCCAGGAGATTATTTGTTCTGGAAGTCGATGTTCGAAGATGTGTTATTTTTGAATGGATTATCCGATGTGGTTGAATCGGATAAAATTCCCCCAGAGAAGATAATGGTTGAAGAAATAATGGAAAATAAAAGGATCGACATCCTACAAGCGAAAACGGCCTCTATTCATTGATGGCAGTCTGAAAGCTTGGATTAGGACTTTAGGAAGCAAGACGAAAGGACGTATTCTCGGAATGAGACCGGGGGACGATTCATTGATGCCGAAGAAATCCAAGGCCAAAATAAATCGCATAACAAAAGAAGAAAGAGAAAAGAAGAAAAAGGAAGAATTCGACATTCGTGTTCAAGAAACCGTTAACGCGGTCGTCAACCAGAGACTCGAGACGGTTAACCAACAAATGGAGCTCATGCTAAAAGTACAAACAGACTTGTTAGGCAAAATCGCTACTCTAGAAGTAAGTTATTCAATACTTACTAAAATTCTTAATATAAACATTAACTTAATCAATCAAAATTATTTTGTTGTTTTTTAGGAGGGAAACACAATCACGAGCACGGGCCAAGCGATCGTTCCAAGTAAGGATCCTCCGAATCCTCCTTTAGATTTTGATGTTATATTCAAAAAAAAAATAGTTGAATTGTACTTTGAACAATTTGTTTAATTTGTAAGTTGGAATAAATGTTTTGCGAATGTATATTTGAATGAATTGTACGTAAACTTAAATGAAATGTGAATGATCGTATGAATTATGAATTGCTTGTGCATGATCGTATAAATTATAAATTACCTGTGAATGATCGTATAAATTGCTTGTGAATGAATGTCTATTTTCAGGTACAAGAATGGATATGTGTAAGGCTCCTAGAGAGCACCCATTAGTTTCGGCAAAAATATTTTGTCGAGCTTATTAATTAGCGACGGCCTAGAGACGGCAAGGTGAAACAGGAAATTCTAAACAAAAAACTAGAGAGGGCTTAGCGACGACTTAGAGACGGCAAGTTGAAACAGGAAGTTATAAACAAAAAACTAGAGAGGGTCTAGCGACGGCCTAGAGACGGCAAGTTAAAACAGGAAGTTCTAAAAATAACTAGAGAGGGCCGAGCGACGGCAAGTTTAAACAGGAAGTTAAAAAAAAATAGAGACGGCCCAGGGAGGGCTATTTTGAAAATTAAAGACGGGTGAGGGACGGTAATAAAATTTTAGGCGCCAAAAAATTGGCGTGGAAAAAAAAACGACGGATTAGAGACAGCTTGGCCCTAATCCTTTTTAATCTTAAATTTTAATTAGCGACGGCTAATACCGTCTCTAATCCTTCCCTAATAATTAGAGACGGATATGAAGGCCGTCTTTAAAAAATCAGCGAGGCGACTTTCGGGGAAGGATTAGAGACGGCCAAAAACCGTCGCCAATCATCAATTCGCGACGGTTTTTGATGATTAGAGACAGTTTCTGGCCGTCGCTGAAAGTCAGTAATCTGATAGTGTTGACTACTTTTCGCAGATCCCTCATCCAGTTATCTGGTCAAGTATTTAAGGTTATTTTCATTGTTCAAATCTCTATCCAGTTATCTGGTCAAACATTTACTTATCATATATACATCCAGTTAACTAGTCATTTACTCTATAATATAACGTTCACTTATAATATAATTTAGTATTTATATACTACAGTTGTTTATAAAATACTATCTAATAAGTTAACTCAGTATTCATATACTGTAGTAAACTTTGAAGAGTAAGAGACAAGTTTTTATATATATATAATATTATATTGTAAGATATAATCATTTAAATCTATAATAGTATCATACTATTATTGTTATTCAACCATTTGTGTATTAACTGTTTACAGGTAATTCCGCTATTAACCTGTACAAATCGAAAAGAGGTTATTATCCCCCTTTATAGCCTCGGATCACGATCCAACAACAAACACTACAAATATCTCAGATTAAACACATGAGTGAGTTTAAGGCCACAGTCAATAAAAATATTCTGGAACTAAGCAAGCAAATTGTTGAAGTGCGTATTGCGATTAAAGAAAAACCATATGATTTTGTGAAAAAAGAGCCAGACACAAAAGATATCAGCCCAAACAGAATTAACAATCATCATTTCCACTAGTCTATAGTCGATCTAGACAGACCAGCCTATGTTAGCAGTATTCTCGACAATGATGCATATACTTAGGCCAAACACATCAAAGTCAATATGCCTAGGTTTGATGGGAAAGACGTAGAAGGATGGTTATTTTCTGTGAGGAGGAATTTCATTTTTAATAAAATACCTGAGGATCAAAAACTCTTAATTGTATCCTTTCATCTTGATGGTATAGTAAAAAAATGGTTCGCTTGGCTAGAAGCAAGCAATATGTTATTTACTTGGAAGAATTTTGTGGATGCGGTTATAAGAAAATTCACCACTTGGCACTACAAGCTACCCGGTGGTAATTTAAGCAAACTCTGCCAAGAAGGCACTGTGACTGAGTATCAAGCTATGTTTGAAGAACTATGTACCAGAGTATTGAGGCTGCCAGAATATTTCATTCTGGAGATGTATATTTCAGGTCTTAAAGAAGATGTCCAAACTGAAGTTCTAAGGGATAAACCAACTGATATCCATGAAGCTTTTGAGCTGTCCTTGATAGTTGAATCCAGAAAACCAGGCTTTAAGGGATTAAATTACAAGTCCTATACTCACAAAAATCCTAAAGTGGTGTCATTCTATTCCAAAAGTGATCCTACTGTCTCTACTGTAAAAGAATCCCCTACACAAGCACCAATATTTAAAAGTCTAACTCCAGCTGAAAGAAAAGAGAGGACAGCAAAGGGATTGTGCTTTAATTGTGATGATAAATTCATTTCAGGCCACAAATGCAAGGGAAGAATATTTAGAATGTCTGCAGATGAACTATGCTTTTGGGAAAATGAGGACCAAGAAGAGGTTGAAGAATCTGAGGAAGAACAAAACCAAGTCATTCAGGGGGACCAAACTGAAATTAGTTTATGCGCATTTGATGGACACATCAATTCAAACATAATCAGACTGGATGGGTTCATTAAGTGCCAATGCATAAGTGTATTGGTGGATACAAGCTCCACACATAACTTTATGCAGGTTGAAGTAGCTAAGGCATTAAAATTAATAATACATGTAATAGAGTTTGCTTGTATGTGACAGAGTTTGCAAAGATATGGAAATCAAAATCCAGGACACAACAGTGAAAATGGATATATTTTTATTGCTTATGGCTGGATCAAATATGGTAATTGGAATCCAGGGCTTAAAGGCTCTAGAACCAGTCACTTTTGACTTTGTCAAGCTGTGGATGAAGTTTGAGAGAAACAAACAGATTATTACATGGTATGTCTGCCCATGGATTTCAGAGGATCCATTATCATCAGCTCAATTGAAGTGCTAGATTGCATCTAGCCAAGAAGCCTATCTATGCTATAAGAAAAAGGTAGATAATGATTCAGAAATACTTGTTTTAAATTCCAACAATAAGAATGTAACAGAAATAGTGCAAGAATATTCAGATATGGATATACATACTGAGAATTTAACACAGGGAGAAATTATAATACTTTTCTTGGCTAAATTCGTACATATATAACTTTTAGAGTCAGATGCATATCCTAGAAAACAACATTTACTAGGCTATGTGATACGAACTTGGTTGACTTTGGTGCAGTATCGGAGGACGTCCGCAAGATAGCAGCTGCCACCGGTGAGGAATCCCTAGACGATAACGAATTGGGAATGGGCGCTGGCTCAATTCCGTTTAACCATCAAGAACCTGGTTTAGCTGATAAACCACAAAGAAAGCGGGTCAGGCCGAGTAAATTCAAAGATTTCCAAATGGGCTGAACCCAAGTGGTTTAAGTTTAAATAAATTTACTTTCAAGTCCTAAGTTCTTAGTCATTTCAATTCAGTCCTTAGAGTATAAAACTCTGTAAACAATTTAGTATTCGTATCAAATTAAGAAATTACTGTTTCATTGCCTCCAATACCTAATCCCTGCCTCCGACGAATGTCGAGTACCTCTCCGCTTTCGCTCACCAGTTCGCCGGATCCTTCTCCAATCTTTCCGCATTGAGTCCTCGGTTTGGATTGCTTAACAACGATTACCCTAATCAGAGATAAATCTCAATTTCAGGGATTTACTCCCGCCGCTAGCGCCTTGGACACCCAAGATTTCCGATCTTGGTTCTAAGGTACCTCGATCTGTCAGGTCGGGTTGTTTCAATTTTGGTTAAACGATATACCCTCATATCACTATGTCTAACATTTTCAGATCCTCCAACTATTCCAGGTTGCAGATGATACAATCCACACGACCTATTGCCACTCAACAGCTTCTTTCTAGTCACCTTATTAGAGAATGAACGAAGAGGATTGCCGGAGAGGAGGGTAGAGGAAGAGAGTGAAGATTGGTGAATGGAACCGTGGTTGAATCCACCAGATTCCCTTTCCTTTTATAATCGATTGTCTTCAACTAATACATAACAACTAACTGATTTCATCTTTAACTCATTATATTTATACTTCATACTATTTCATACTAATACACCCCCTCAATCATGTGAGTAGCGTTGCAACAAAAGTTCGGTATTCGACAAACTATTCGTTTCGGGTTCGGTTCTGGTTCGGTTCGGGTTTGATCTAGTTCAGTTATTAAACGAACCGAAACCAAACCTTGAAATAGATTCGTTTAATTAAACGAACCGAACCCAAACCTTGGTTGAGGTTCGACGGTTCGGTTCGTTTAAGATTTTTATTATATTTTATTATTTTATATTTATATTATAAACTTATATTATATAATTTTTTTCATAACTTATGTATATTTTTACAACTTTTCATTAAAATAGTATATTAATGCTGATTTTTAATCAACAAGCAAAAAAAGATGACTAAGGATTGATTCAACAAAAGAAAATAGACTATAAACAATATTTTTTTATTGTTTATTTTTCAAAGATGCTCAAATGGACATGTTTATTGATCGTGTCCCTCAGGAATAGAGACTGATCATATATTATAATTATAGTTACAACTGTTCTATCCCCTTTTACACTTAACCCTTAAGGGTATTTATACAGTTTCCTACTGGGCTCTGGACCCTGCGTTTTCGGACTAAGATCCGACCTAAAGGACCCAATTCGCTTGGGACGCAACCCTTGGGGAAATAACCGTCTGGGCTGATGGATTGGGGGTACCATCAGTACTCTCCCCCTCCTCTTACCCTATAAATAGGGCATTTTCTTTGATTTGATTCATTTCTCCTCATTTATCATGTCTTCTCTTGATGATCTGCTGGAGGAACTGGGATCTGAGTTGGCACGTCAGCGAGCTGTCTGGCCAGATGATCTTCTTCAACGCGTTTGTGATGCTCAGGAATTTGCTGCAGGTAATCCTCGCCTGTCTCATCTGATTTCGGAGGTCCAGCAACGCGTTCGTGCTCTCTGGCGGGTCTCCAACGGAACCGGCGATGTCATTGCGGCAACGACAACTGCTCCAGGTAACCGACTCCCTGCAACTGGTGCTCCACCCGGGCTTCCTGTCCCTGCTGCTGTGCTTAGTGCGATTCCCGCAACTTCTCCCCCCCAATGGGACCCCTGCAACTGCTGCTACTGAGCTGTCTTCAACTGGACGTTCTACTGCACCTGCTGATTGTCGCCGTCGGGGACGTGGACCACGTGCCGGACGTTCTAGTCTTCCTTCAAGTGACCTACGCCATTTTCTTTCCCGCGGGCCGCCCTGACGGGCATCTTTGATGTTCTTCTTATGGGGGGGGGTCTGCTTGTATCCCCCCTTTTTTTAATGTATTTGAATGTTCTCTTATTCCCCTGCAGTTCTCCTTGCGATTCCTGCAAACTCGTTTGTGTTTATCTTACGTACTGATGTAATTTCCTTTATTTTTTCTCTTCTTTAAAAAAAAAACAGTTTCTTTTTCCTCCAAGGAGTTTTTTTTTTATTGCCGAATGTAACTACTTGTTGTTCAGGGGTCTGACAACTCCTTTCAAACTTCGACCGTGCTATTATTTCCCTTGGATCCTATGGCCACCCGGTTCCTCACGTCTATTCCCCGTATGGGCCATTTGAGCAGGTATACCCTCTACCATTTTACCTCAGGGTCTCTTGACGTCTACTTCCAATAGGACTATAGTTGGTTTTTTTTTATATGGTTGCCTCCCTTCAGGTGCCTACCTTACGGTCCTTTTGCTCCACCTCCCTTAAGTATCTGGGCTGGACACGACACCTGGGCCGAAATGTACTTACCCTTCCGTGCGGTCCATCCGGCCCTGGGGTATGGAGTTTTACCTTTCTTCTTCAATATAATCTACTTTCACTCTCACTTTCACTTACTTCCACTCATTTTCTTACCAGAGATAGGATTTCTCTCCCGCTGATCGCCGCATCCTCTCCCATGGCCAATCTCAATTCCTTCATAGACGATATGCCTCATTTTAACGGTAATTCTCTAACTCATTCTGAAGATCCCCCTTCCGTTCTTAGTAGGCGACAGGCCCGTCGTCACTTTCAGGTGATTGCTCCTTCTGTGGCGATAGCTCACCTTGAGATCCCCAACGATGCTCTTGCCTCTTCGCCTCCCGATGGCTATACTACCCTTTACTCGGGCTTCGAGGATCTAGGGCTTCGGCTTCGGCTTCTCCCTTTCTTTTGTCTTTTCTTTCATATACCGGTGTCGCTATTTCCCAGCTTTCTCCCTCTAGCCTTGACCGTGTTGTTTCGTTTGAGCGCTTGTGTCATGAACTGCACCTTGAGCCCTAAGAACGTGTTTTTCGCTTGTTTTTCTCTATCTCCCGGCCTAATTCCGCACGCTATTGGTCTCCTCTAGAATAAGGTGTAAACTTCTCGATTCCTACCCCGATCGTTCGCACCGGTGGAAAAACCGTTATTTCTTTGTAAATACCAACTTCGTAGGATTGTCAGGGGTCCCTTCCAGATGGGTAAACACCTCTTCATTTAACGCTGAGAGCTTTTCCATAGGGGAGCTTTCTCCGGAGGAACATGATGTGTACTCCCGCCTTCTAACTGTCCGTGCGAGTCCCATTGATTATTCTAGTTTAATGACTGGGACTTGGAAATCTATTCACCCGCATCTTGTCTCCTCTGGTAATTCACACTCCATTTTATTAATTTTTCTTTTCTTTTTCAGGCGAACCTGATGAGGGAGGTTTGTCGAGCTTGTTTGCAGGGTCCGGATCGCAGAGGAGCGGCAAAAGGGCTCGTACGGAGACAATTCCCAACGTCGGTGATTCTTCGCCCGGCTTTTCTGACGATTTTACCAAGTATATCCACTTCTCTGATGACACGTTTGCCAACGGCCTCAATCCCGGAGACCGTTTGATTATGACCGAACACATGCAAACCCCACGGATTGCTGGGATTTACGAACAGGCACTTGGCCGATTGGATCCCTTAATCGAAAAGGAGGCAGACTGGATGACCCTAGAGAAGACCAACACTGATGATATCGATGATGCGTCCTACATTCGAGCTCTTCAGACTGTGGCTATGGAACGTTACCGGCAGAACAGGGGTGCCCGACGGACACGTGAACTTAACGATGCTCTGGATGAAGTTACCCGTTTGACCAAAACACTTGCCCTGAAGGAAACTGAGATCGAAACTCTTAGGAAAGAAAAGGATGATGGAGCCGCCCGGATTGTAGCAATGGAAGAAGATATTGCAAGCGCTAAAGTTAAATTCACTCAACGCGCCACAGCTGCGAGTGAACGAAGCAAGCGTGCTTGTTTTAAAAATTTTGTTGAAGGCATGATTCATGAGCGGGACATGGTGAACCTTCGGAGTCCCGAATATGAGTCCGTCATTGTCCCTATCAATCCACCAATGTGGGAGCAATGAAAAGTGGACGGGATCCCTGCGGAGCACCCCCCCTGGCCCAAGACTCTCTCCGAGCTTTCGGGCAAAGAAGACCAGTAGTTTTATTTATTTAGAAAAAACATACCTTTCGTTCTGGATTTTGTACTTTTGTCTCGTACCTTTGCTTTTATCCTTTATTTTCCTTTCGTCTTTCCTTGTTCTTCTTGTCCCTTGGTTCATACGTGCTCTTTTGTTGTAATGAATTTTTCTTTAATATTATAATTGCCCTAAGGCACTTTTGGCCGGCTCACACGTGCTTTTTGACTTTTTTTTTTTTGATTCTTCGTTGACGTTTCCTTGCGGCCTTTTTGTTTTGGTGGGAGGCCTCATTTGGTCTTCTGACCTTACTGCCCTAAGGCTTCTTTTTGTTTTGGCGGGAGGCCTCATTTGGTCTTCTGACCTTACTACCCTAAGGCTTTTTTTACTTTGGCGGGAGGCCTTGCTTTAATAAAATGATTTATTTAAATAAAACTGCTCTAATGTGTTTTGTTCACTATATACAATTGTTTTATTGAAGATACCTTGATAAATTGTCTGAGTGTCAAGTTTTTTCTATTTCTTGACCATCCTCAAATGCTAACTTGTAAATTCCCGGGCGAACCACCTCGATGACTACGTAGGGTCCTTCCCACTTTGGAGATAGCTTTCCTTTAGTTTGGTCTAGTCCTGTGATTCTTCCATTCCTCAGTACCAGGTCTCCTAGGTTTATTTTCTTTTTATTTACCTTTCGGTTATGGTATCGTGCTGTCCTCCTTTTGTAAGTTAAGTCTCCTATTGCTGCAACTTCTCTCAACTCTTCACACCTTTCTTTGGCTAGTAAGATGGTCAAATTGTTATCTTTTGGACTGAAATTTGCTATTCTCGCTGTTGGCCATATCACCTCCGCTGGGGCCACAACATCTATTCCAAAGGCTAAAGTGAATGGTGGATGCCCTGTTGGTGTATGTACGGTTGTTCTGTACGCCCACATTGTTTCTGGTATTAAATCTGCCCATGTACCTGGGTTGTCTCCTTTTCTTTTAAGTATAGATGTTATTGTCCGGTTTGTAACTTCGACTTGTTCGTTCGTTTGTGGATGATATACCGGAGCAAAACTCATTTTTATACCACTATCTTCATAGAATTTCCTTACTTTTTTCCCTGTGAACTACGTTCCATTATCTGTTATTATTTGTAACAGGACACCATACCTGCAGATGATGTTTTTAAAGATGAACTGAATGACATTCTGTTCTGATATTGTACTTGTTGGTTCTGTTTCGGCCCATTTGGTGAAATAGTCGACCGCAACGAATAAGAATTTCCGACCCCTTGATGCTACTGGAAAAGGATCTACGATGTCCAATCCCCATCGGGCAAATGGTACTGGTGTACTAACTGGGTTCATTACGCTGGATGGCCTTCTTTGAATATTCGCGTGCCTTTGACACTCGTTGCAACTTCTTACCAGTTCCTCAGAGTCCCTATTTATTTGTGGTCAATAGTATCCCTGCCTTGCTACTTACTTTTCCAACATCTTGGCACCCTGTTGTGGACCGCACGCCCCCCTGTGTGCGCTCGTTAGTATCTCTTTTCTTTTTTCGCGCGTTACACAAATCCGTAAGGGAATGTTATCCTCTACTGCCCTATGGAAAAGATTGTCCCCTACTATTGTGAACCAAGCTGCCTTGTTCTTCAGTTTTCTTTCTTCCATCGGGTCCATCGGGATTGTTCCCTTTGTAATGTAGTTCTTTATCGGTGTTCTCCAATCTTCTTCTTCTGCTAGTGCTAGAATATTATTTCTCGCAATATTTGCTATTGATGGTGTCTCTTGCTGTTCTACTCGGATCCACCGTCCGTTCGGAACATTTGGAGACGCCCTCAACCTTGTTAAAACATCTTCTTCTTTATTATCCGTACGGCTTATGTGATGAAGTTCCCATTCTGTGAAAAATTGTATCACGTTGCGTGCTGCCTCTGTGTACATACACATCCCCTCCTCTTTGGATACGAATTCCCCGTTAACTTGGTTTGCCACTAAACGCGAGTCCGTATGGAACTTTGCCCGTCTGGCACCTAATGCCTTCCCCAGTCGTGCCCCTGCTAATAGTGCTTCGTACTCTGCTTCATTGTTTGTTGTTTTGAATCCGAAATTTATCGCATGCTCCACTTTTTCTTTTGTTGGGGTTTGGATTATTATGCCTGCTCCGCAGCCAGAGTTACTTGCCGACCCATCAACGTGAATGATCCACCAATCTTCAGATTTTTCTATGCTTGGTGTAAATTCTGCCAAAAAGTCAGCAACCGATTGTCCTTTGATTGCTTTTGCTGGTACTATATTTACATAAAATTCACTTAATTTCACAACCCATTTTGTTAACCTGCCCGATACATCTGGTTTATGTAATAATTGTAACAATGGAAATTTCGTCGGGACAGTTATCGGGTGTGCTTGAAAGTAAGATTTTAGCCTTCTCGCTGTTGTTACCACTGCTAATCCCAACTTTTCAATTTGTGGATATCTTTTCTCTGCCCCCTGTAAGGCGCGAGAATAGTAGTAAATGGGTTTTGTGTGCCCTCTCTTTCAGATATTAAAACTGCACTGGTAGCATTATCAGATGCGGCTATGTACAATTTTAATGATTCTCGTGGAAAAGGTGGCTGCAAAGTTGGCAAATTTCTTAACTGTTCCTTAAGTCGTTGAAACGCTTCTTCACATTCCTCTGTCCATGTCACTCTTGGACTTGATGATTTTATTAATTTGAATAAAGGTTGTAATGTGTCTGTCCCCTAGCTAGGAATCGACTTGATGTGTTTACTTTTTCATTAAGCTTCTGGACTTCTTTTATTGTCCTTGGTGGGGTGATTGCCATTATAGCCTCGATTTATTCCGTACGGGCCTTTATCCCGTTGGGAGTTATTTTGAAACCCAAAAAATGCCCCTCCGTGACTCCAAAGGAGCACTTTTTTGCCTTCAATCGTAAGCCCGCCTTCCTAATACTGTCGAAAGTCTCCTTTAGATCGGCTAAGTGTTCTGCAACTGTCTTGGAACAAACTAGGATATCATCCACATATACCTCAAGATTCCTTCCGATTTAATGTTTAAATATTAGGTTCATAGCCCTCTGGAATGTTGCTCCTGCGTTACGCAATCCGAAAGGCATTACTTTGAAACAAAAGGTACCTGATTCTGATATAAAAGATGTTTTCTCCTCATCCTCCCTAACCATAGGTATCTGATTGTAGCCTGAGTGTGCATCCATGAAACTGGGCAATTTACAACTCGACACTTGGTCCACTAAGTGATCCACCGATGGGAGTGGATATGAATCCTTTGGGCAAGCTTTATTTACATTGGTGAAGTCTACACACATTCTCCATCCTCCATTCGCTTTTTTTACCATTACTACATTTGACAACCATTCCGGGTATTTCACCGGCCGAATGAAATTTGCCTCGATAAGTTTTCGTACTTCCTCAGCCGCTGCCTCTTTCCTGTCTCCTCGCAATGGCCTCATTTTCTGTCTCACTGACCGCACATGTTTTCCTACTGCTAATCTATGTTCCGCAAGGCTCCGTACGATCCCTTTAAGTTCTGCTACATCCTTGGTGAACAAATCATCGTTCTCTTTGAGTAGTTTCACAATACCATTTTTTATTTCTTGCGGGAGGCCGACCCCTATTTGTACACTGCCACCACTTAGTTCTATTGCAACTGTGTCTGAAGCAGACTTGAGTTTTGGGCGTTCTTCCCTAATTGTATGTGGGGGTCTATCTTTCTCACCTGCTGTAGTCATTACCTGCCCCGTCGAATTTATATAAAATTCTCTTGCTTTTTTCTGTGACCCTTTAACTGTGCATATCCCTGCTTCTGATGGAAATTTTAAACACTGGTGCAGAGATGATGTTACCGCTCCAAATGCATGTAAAGCTATCCTGCCTAATATTGCGTTGTACCCAGATGAAAATGGTACCACCGAAAACTTTACTGTCACTGTTGTCTCCTACGCAAACTTTCCCAATATTACCGGGATATCTATTGTCCCCAGTACTTGGACTTCTCCTTAGCCAAAACCCGTAACCGGTGTGCCGCACGGACCTAAATCTGTCCTACAAAACCCAAGTTGATCAAATGCACTCCAATACAGCACGTCCACTGAAGCCCCTGTTCCGAATCCATTTCACATCAGGTTCACCACTGATCGTGTCCCTCAGGAATAGAGACTGATCATATATTATAATTATAGTTACAACTGTTCTCTCCCCTTTTACACTTAACCCTTAAAGGTATTTATACAGTTTCCTACCGGGCTCTGGACCTTGCATTTTCGGACTAAGATCCGACCTAAAGGACCCAATTCGCTTGGGACGCAACCCTTGGGGAAATAACCGTACGGGCCGATGGATCCGCTCGATCGGCCCGGTTGGGCGAGTACCTGTGAGGTGGTCTGGATCTTCCTCCTTTGTTCGCTTTGCTGGGCTTTGGTTCTGGACTCCTGCATGGGCCTGGGCTGATGGATTGGGGATACCATCATTTATTTTTTTTAATGTTTATTTTTAGGATGATGTAAAAAAAAATTAGTATTCGATGAACTATTCGGTTCAGTTCGGGTTCGAGTTCGGGTTCGGTTATTAAACGAACCGAACTTAAACCCAAGAGTAGGCTCGTTTATTTAAACGAACCGAACCAAATACTTAGGTATTCGGTTTGGTAGGCTTGAGTTGCAATGCTACCTGTGAGAATTGTCTCACAAGATTGATTCGTTGTTGCGCAAATCTTTTAGGCGACAATGCTTTAGTAAACAAATCCGCTTTTTGTGACGTTCCCGGGATATGAGCTATGTGCATCGAGCCTGCCTCAATTCTTTCTCTAACATACTTAAGGTCAATCGCGACGTGTTTTAGTTTGGAGTGGTATGCCGAGTTAGTAGCTAGAAAGACTGCACCTCGATTGTCTGATTTGAGTGCAATTGAGATTTTTACACCGACTCTCAATTCCACTAGTAGATTCTTGACCCACTCTAACTCTTGAATAGTTGTGACAATGGCTTTATATTCTGATTCGGTGCTCGAACGTGAGACCGTACTTTGCTTACGAGAATTCCATGCAACTAATGTATTGCCGATATATATCAAGTATCCTGTTTGACTTTTCCAATCAATTTTATCTCCGGCCCAATCGGCATCGCAATATCCTGTAATTGTAAAATCATTGACTTTCCCAAGTGTAATACCCCAAGATTGAGTGCCCGAGAGGTATCTAAGCACCTTCTTCATATCCATCCAGTGGAGAGGCTTTGTAGATGACATGAATTGCGACAACTTATTAACTGCAAATTGAATGTTCGGTCTTATTAACGTGAGATATTGAAGTGATCCCACGATACATCGATAATCTTTAACTTATTCTATTGGTGTCTCATCGGAGTAGAGATCTTGGTTGGTCAACATAGGTGTAGTTGAAGGCTTCATATTGTCGAGATTAATACTCTTGAGTAAGTTCACGAGGTATTGAGTTTGGCATAGATGTAATCCATCCTCTATATTTCTAACTTGAATTCCCAAGAAATAATTATATATGCACCCGAGCTTTCGTACTGCAAATTCTCCACCTAGTTGATCCATCACTTTTTCCACAGTAAGTTCATTAGAGCTGGTGATAACAATATCATCGACATACACGTACAAACAAATATATCCTGCACTCAACGGGATTAGTCTTATATAATAAAAATAATGATGGATCCGAGCAGCTTTGAACAAACCTTAATGTGATCAGAAATTGTCGAAGCCGTTTGAACCACATCCTCGGCGCTTGTTTCAATCCGTATAACGCCTTATTAAGTAAATACACATGATCTGGAAACTTACAATCGACAAATCCCATAGGTTGTTGAATAACGATTCTTTCCTCAATGTCACCATGTAAAAATACATTGGAGATAGAGTTGAGATAATTTCCATGAATTCGAAACTGCAATGGTGAGATCTAACCGAATAGATACCGGATTCACTATCGGACTGAAAGTCTCGTTATACTCCGATCCTTCTATCTGTCGGAGTCCATTTGCCACTAATCGTGCTTTTAGTCTTTCTACCGATCCATCTTCCCTTTGTTTTACTTTAAATATCCATAATGAATTAATAATATTATCATCTGGATTTCTTGGAATTAATTTCCACATGTTGTTCCTTTGAAGTGCTTCGAATTCTTGTACCATCGCCGCCTTCCATCTGGAATCAGTAGGGCTTGCTTTGGTGATTTCGGAACTGCAATGTTGCTGGGTGATACCGAGAGTGCATATTTTGGATTGGGTTTGACAATCCCACGTTGAGCTCGAGTCACCATTCGATTTTCTGGACTAGCCTTCTCTGCAGATCGAGATTCTTCCGTGGATGGGGAACCATCCAGATCCGTGCTAGGAATTAACGTTTCACAACTTGGACTTTCATGTAGTTTTTCCAAATTATTATTAATAACATCATGACTTGGGCTTGGATTAGTAGCCTTTTGTCCTTCAATAGTTTTGGACGTGACTGAGTCTGAATTGGTGACCAAGCCTGGTATTATTAAGGGCTCCCAATAGTGACTGGGCCTGAAAAGTTAGTTCTTGGACAAATATCATACTCATCCAATGCCAAGAAACCAAATTCAACAAACTCATTCATAGTAAAATTACATTTTAAATCTTTACATAAGCATTGGATAGAACTTAAATTCTTTTTCATGAAAGGGACCCATAACACATTTTTAAGATTAATATTTCCATATTCTGCTTTAATCTTAATAATTCCAATATGAGTAACCCTAAGTGATTTACCATCTCCTATGATTATAGACCTCATACCTGAATACAGTTGAGCGTCAGAATTAGTCCAAAGAGGACGTCATGTGACAAGACGTGTGATGATACGACCGTGACCAGTAATCACGGTATTTTTGCATCTTAGACCCTGGGCTATCAGGAAATGGATAATTACATCCTAGACCTTAAGGTATTAAGGAAATGGATGTATATTAATATATTATAATATTCACCAACACCGTTATACGGAAACATCCAACACCATCCGACGATATTTCGACAAGGTACGAACCAACTTCCTCAACCACTACAACCATTATATAACCTATACTTAACTTACAAACCACAACGTTTGTGTCGACTGGAAGAACAAGTAAAACATATTCTCGGTTATTTGAACCTGACTTCATCCAACTCTACACTACCCTCATCTATTCCTATCGATAGCAATCAAAGCTCGAGACGTACGAACGCAGAAGAAGCATCATATGAGGACCAGTCACCGGAAGAAGAAGAAGAAGAACAGGTCGAAAGCGAGGAGAAAACCGGTATCATATTGCAAAAAATCGAAGGGGAAGATAGAAAACAGGCGGCTTATGTCCAAAGGGTTTTCAAAGTAGAAATCATCAATGTTTTGATCGATTCTAAAATAAATCTCAACTTTGTCCAAACCTCGCTAGCTCAACGAATGGGACTAGAAATTGACAACACAGAGAATATTCTGATCGCGAAAGATGAAACGGTCATCAGTTATTCCTTCAACTCGACAACACTGTCTTAAAAGTGGATCTACATGTTATATCATTTTAAGAGGCGGATGTCATCCTCGAGAAAGCTTTAATTAACACATTCGAAGAGGTGACATTCAATGTTACGAATTAATGCAGTTTTCTTAAGGAACGTGACAAGGACCGTGATGAGAAATTCGATCCATGGCAAGTCATTAGCGAGCTCGAGGACGAGCTCAGATCGTGACCGTGATGAGAGGGAAGGAGTTGATACGACCGTGACCAGTAATCACGGTATATTTGCATCTTAGACCCTGCGTTATCAGGGAATGAATAAATACATCATAGACCTTGAGGTATATATGAAGGAAATGGATGTATATTAATATATTATAATATTAAACATTATAATACTGTATTTTATAAATAACCCTACATATTTATGAGTTTCCAGATATTTATTATATTTTCCTAGATATTTATTATGGTTACACGTACAACCCACATGGGGGATATCGGTTATGTTTCCTAGATATTTTATTATTATAGTAACCATAATAAATATCTAGGAAAATATAATAAATATCTGGAAACTCATAAATATGTAGGGTTATTTATAAAATACAGTATTATAATGTTTAATATTATAATATATTAATATACATCCATTTTCTTAATACCTAAAGGTCTAAGATGTGATTATTCATTCCTTGATAACTTAGGGTCTAAGATGCAAAGATACCGTCCTATCAACTCCTTTCCTCTCAGATCTGAACTCGTTCTCGAGGTCGCTAATGAATTGCCACAGATCGAATTCCTCATCACGATCCTTGCCACGTTCCTTAAGAAAAGTGCATGAGTTCGTAACGTCGAATGTCAACTCTTCGAATGTGTTAATTAAAGCTTTCCCGAGGATAACATCCGCCCCTTGAAATGACATAACATGTAGATCCACTTTTAAGAAAGTGTTGTCCAGTTGAAGGAATTCTGACTGGCATACCCCTTGACAACTGATAACAGCCTCATCTTTTGCGATCAGAATATTCTCTGTATTGTCGACTTCTAGTCCCATTCGTTGAGCTAGCGAGGTATGGACAAAGTTGAGATTTATTCTAGAATCGATCAAAACATTGATGATTTCTCCTTTGAAAACCCCTTGGACATAAGCCGCATGTCTTCTATCTTCCCCTTCGATTTCCTGCAATATATATGATACCTGTTTTCTCCTCGCTTTCGACCTGTTCTTCTTCTTCTTCCAGTGACTGCTCTTCAGATGATGCTTCATCTGCCTATGTATGTCTCGAGCTTTGATAGCTATCGATAGGAATAGATGATGGTAGTAGAAAAAATGCAATCATGGACAAAGTTTGTATAAGAAATATATTAAACTGTAGAATTAATATAACCTGTTCAAAAGCAAGAAACTTGGTTACACTTAAGGTCATGGATGGGTGAAAACGAAGGCCACCCTTATATGGACCCAAAATAAATAATTATAGAAGAAATCATCACCTTATAAAATATATACCAAAATATGCCGAAGTAATTTTATTTTTGAAGAATTGAATTATTAGCACATGAATTTTGTGAGTTAGCATTAAGCAGTTATCGTTAGTTGGTTATTTTAAAATTTCCAAAATAATTACCCATCTTCTTTTATAATTCTTTACAGAGATATATCCATAATATATAAAGATCATTTTTTTACCATGTAAGAAACTGTTATTACATTCAAATAAACATATTTTTTGGTAACTAATTAATCATAATGTGGCCATATGGGCTATCTAATTTGACTGACCTTTTACGTATATTGGCCTCTCAACATCAGATAAATTATTCTCCTTTGAAGCTGATTGAAGCTGATTGAAGCCGAAGGGCCTCCTTGTGTAGCAAGCTATTGTTGTGTTCTTCTAGAGCACTCATCTGCATATTCCTACTTCCTTCATTCCCATAAGGATTCCTCCTATTCTTCCTCCTATACTCTTTACAGACAGAGCAAAAAATTCGCGTTGTTCCCTCATTTACATTCACATATGCCCATTTATAAGTTTCAGCCCACTCCTCCCTCCATTTTTTCACTACCTTCCTCTTAGCCTGTGAGATCTTTGAGCTTATGATCTGCTCATCATTTGGAGCTTGGGAAACTAAAAGAACCTGTTTGTGGTCCTCTTGCTCTTCAGGTGACGTGGGATCTTGAGGAAGAATTCCTACCATGGTTTTGTTTGTAAATGTATGGTCATCATCATTGGGTCCTATTTCCAAGTCAATTTCTTCTCCAATAACTAGATGATGTTTCTGGGCTTGGCGGAGAAGTGTGATGTCATCTTTCGTATTCTACATAGAAGATTCAATCTAAACAACTGCCCAAATTAAAACCTTCTATACTTCAATACAATGAATACATCATAATTTTTAAAATCACCAATTCAGAAAAGGGACTTTAAATCTTACCAATTTGTCTCCAGAAGAGAAGAAAAAATATAAATAAAATGACATTTGAATTGTTATTATGGAAGCTGGTGAGACATGCCTGATTACGTCAATCACTCCCAGCAACGTCCTTCAAACAAGGAATAGGGTTCCGTCGCTATATGCCGGACCCCCGGAAAGGCTTCCACGGTGCGGAGCACGTGTCTACGTCAAGAGCCCAAGTTAACACTTGAGAGTCGCCGATTGTGACTACCAAGTCGCCGACTCCAGGGGTGAATCGCTAACTCTAGGCCTCGTGGACAGTTCTGGTAGGCTGCCACTAGGCTCATGGGGAGTCGGCGATTGAACCTCTGGATCGGCGATTCCCACACCTGAATCGCCGACTCCCAGCCGTTACTTGAGCGGACCCTCGCCATTAAGGCATTCCTTAATAGGATACCTTAATGGGGTGGGCCCCACGCTAATGAATGGGGAAAACGTCCCCCAGGACCCTATAAAAGGGGTCCTTGGAGGACCTCTACCCTCAACTCAGATCTTGACAACACACACTCCAACTAGAGCAATCCAAGGAGCCCGAATCGCCTACTCCCAAGGGAGTCGCCGATTCCCCTCCTCCTCTGCAGGTATATTGACGTAGAGCGCGCGTCGTGGACTCCAAAGCCTCCGGCCCTCCTCGCAACCCCGCGAGCCTACTGGTAGCAGATTCCGTGCTTCATCAGAAGTCCTGCAACCAATGTCGAAGTCCAATGTCAAAAAATATAAGAAGAAATAGAAGAAAGATCTACCAATGTCGAAACCCTGCAACCAATGAAACTCTTCCCAACAAAGGCAGTATGGAAGCAAGAAATTTTCATAAGTAAGAGAAACCGGCGGAGATGCAGACCAATGCAGAAAAATGGAAAGATCTACCGATGTCGAAGTCCTGCAACCAATGAAACTCTTCCCAACAAAGGTAGTAGATGCAGACCGACGGAAAAGATGAAGAGAACTCGCCGGCGGACTAGATGAGGAGAACTCGCCGGTGGAAGAGATGAAGAGAAATCGTCCAGATTTGGTGATTTGGAGAGAAATTTGGTGAATCGTTGGGGTAGAAATTTTTAGGGATTTGGAGGTTTATAAATTGGAATTTGGGGTTTTATAAAAATACTTAATTTTATAAAGGAAATTTTATATAGATATATTATTCTTTTAAAATTTTATAAATATGTCCCAATTATTAGCAGCTAATTATTGTATCTAACGACGATTATCAAAATATCATCGTTAATTATACAAAAAAAAAGATAATTAACGATGATATATTTATATCGTCGCTAATATCGTACGTTTTCTTCAAAATCCTTCTTGAAATATAACGACGATCCAAAATCGTCATCGTCGCTGAAAACTTCTTTTCTTGTAGTGATCCCTAAATCTCAATTTACAAAATAATGATAATGTTATACCTGAACAATAAATTTGGTCATATAATTACACTATAAAGTAGGAGTGGACGTGGGTGGGGTTAAACCGTTACAAAAAAAAAAGTAGGCAGTTAAGACGACCAAAGTTAACAGAAATTCCGTTATAAATACTATTTTTAACGAAATTTTCGTTACCTTTTGTTGTCACCAAAACTCTGTTACAAATACTGAAATCTGTTAAAAATACTTTCAAACTAAGTTAACGAAACGAAAAACCCGTTACAAAAATTTTGTATGTTTGTAACGGAAATTTCGTTACAAATTCCGTGAAAATGAAAAAATATCATTTGGAACGGAATTTCCGTTACAAAATATTTTTGGTAAAAAAATAATTTCAGAATGCATATATCGGGTTCAATTGGATATTTTCTTCCATGAAACTCGATATGAAAGATCCGAACTCGAGTTTTTTTCACCTGATTTTTTAGGGTCGGGTTCAGGTAAAACCCAACTCACCCGAAACTCGAAAATTTTTTAAAAAAAAACCATAAAATATAAATAAAAATTTAATATTTACATTTAATAAATTTTTCCTTTTTTTCTAAAATCTAAATCTTAATTTTATTTTCATTTCCCTCTCTTTTCCTCTTTCATTTTTATCTTCCCCTTCCCTCTTCTCGTCGTCGTCGGATCTATCTTCACATTGAGTCTTTGACTAAAAATTATTTGATGTTTTATTTTATTTAAGAATCATTTGATGTTTTATTTTATTTAAGAATTTTTTGATGTTTTATCTTATTTAAAACATATTTGATTAAAATTTCCAAATTATTTAAAAACAGAGTTTTTTATGCAAAATTTACAAAGAAAAATATTAAATCCAAACCCGACATCCAAATCTGGTTTGGATTTATATTATCAGGAAATGGTCGAGTATTTCGGTCAGGAACGAGGATTTTCCTACTTCGGGTAAAAAAATTCTCTCCATCCCCATGCCGTCAGGTACGGGGCGGGTACCAGGTACGGGTACAAAGAATCTCACCCCTAGTTGTAAATGAAAAACAATAAAACTATACACAAAAACTCTTGAAAATGGTTGTAAGCATGATCTTACATGGGCCTGGAGCCCATTTCATATAGAGAAGGTCAATTATCATCATGTTGGAAGATGATATAAATGGAGACAAGAGGAGGATAATCAATAATTTTTTATTCATTTTTGGTCTTAAACAACTTTTCTTCTTACAATTCTTCTGTTCTTGTTTTCTTTTTGCTATCGGGTAAATTTAGAAGTGATTCTTCTTTTCCTGTATTATTTTGGGATATTGTGTGAAGTTCACGGAACTGTAATCAATTTTCACAGATTGGCTACATCAGAAATGCTCACATGAATGATTCTACAATCTTACCAAATCCAATTGATCCTGCTCACATGTTTTCGAGAGAAAAAGGGAGGGATATGATATGAAACTATAATCGATCGGTTACCTAACCTTAACAGTTACCCGGCCTAATCCGATCCTAACCCTAATTTTTAAAGATTTAAGCTACAATGATTAAGAACCTTGGAATTTACGAACTTGTAAGACTACAAACCCTAGGGTTTACAAACTTGTAAGATTTTTTTAAAATAAAATCTTTAGACCTTTCTAGGTAGATCTCACCTAATTAAGAGTTTTATCAGGCTAACCCTAAAAATCATCTAAGCTTTATCATTCAGTTTATAAACCACAAAAGTATTGCTCATGAGAGTACGTACCCTCTCACCATACTTGAATTAAAGACACACATAATTTAAAATAAGATGGTGGTTTGGAAACTTCTCGACTCTCACAAAGAAAGATAGAAGGAAATTTATAAGCCCCCGTCTTTTTTCCTCTCTTCGGGATCTCTCCCTCCTCCTGATTGAACTAGCTGGCTCTGCACCTATATCTCCTTCTCCTTCCACCATCCATCACTCAGGTGTCCTGTCCCTCTCTTAATCATTGATTATCGTGGACTGTACCTTTCGGCAAGTGTCACAGTCGTCATCAGTTCTGAAATCGGGTTCGGATAGAAACCCGAGAACATGAAAAAATATTGAAATTGAACCCGATTTGGTTGTCGGATTTTTTATATAAAATTTGCAAAAATAACCCTATTATTTAAACAAATTTAAAATTTAGTAAAAAATACATATATTTTTTTAATTCCTGGAAAATATAAATAACACCAAAATATTTATATTCGAATATTAATCCTTAAATAATATAAAACAACAATTAGTCAAATAATTATTAATCAAACTAAAACTATTAAAACTCTCAAAGACTCAAACATCAAATTATATAACTAGGGTTTGGAAGAGTTCAAGAGGAATGAAGAATTTATTAAATGGGTATAGGTTTATATTAAAATTTTACAAAAGGTTTTATATTAAAATAGAATTTTGTTTATATTAATAATTTATATTTAAAAGATTTTTTTTATAAATTTCTCAGGGTTTCAGGTGAAGCAGGCATTGTTCGGATCTTACCCGAACCTAGTCCGAAAAAGTCGGGTAATAAACAATTGGGTTCGAGTGATCATTTATATCGGGTACTCAAATTCGATCAACACGCTAGAAAAAATAGGCTTCCGGTCGTTCAATTGATTCATAATCCCAGTTGTGATAAATAACTAATTAAACCGTTTTTCAATTAGGTCAATGTTAATTAATATAATAATTAACATACATTATTCGAGGCATAGCATAGCATATATGAAGCATTTATATAGATATATCTATATATATTATGGCAAGTGTCAACAATATTTAGATCTTGTGGAGCACTTCAATGCTCCAGCATCTTTTGTAAGTGCCCTAACCTGATCGGCCTTTCCCACTTGAAATTTCTGATCTCGATTATAATTTGGTTTCTCTACCCCACGACCGGTCACATCGAAGAATGCTCCATTAATGAATTTATCATCGATCGATCTCCAATTCCATTTCCGCCCTCCATTCTTCGACACACCTCCTCTCCAAGTAACTTCTTTGTTTCCTGACTTTGAGGCTATAAAAAGATTCCCCTCACTTCTGATTTTGGGATTCATGCTTCCTCCAATGGCATATATCCCCCAACCATCATACAGATTGTTCACAACATGAGCATACCCATATCTAACCCTCGGACAACGTTGGTTGGTATTGGGTCCGAAGCGGTTGAAAGCAACGGTGACCTTCATCTTCCTGTCCAAGAAGAACTTGTCGTCGTGCCCAAGTAGCATCACCTTGTCGTGATCCAAGAACCAGTTGTTGGAGATTGTGATATTGGTTGATTCTAGTGTGACATCAACCAGTCCGTCTTCGCTTTTGTAGAATTTGTTATGGTCGATCCATATCTTTGAGCAACCAACCATACGGACGGCATCTCCATCAACCTTCCCCAGTCGTACAAGATTCCCCGATGCACCCATAATGTTCCTTCCACTTGAATGTGGTGCGATGTCGTGGAAATGCATCCCATGGATTATTACATCGTTCGCCTGTGTTGATATATTTTTATCAGTTTGGACGACATACTTTAAATACATATAAACACAATCGCATCTGATTCCGATCCTAAATGCATATAAACTATTTAAATACCTTTTTAAGCATGAACCCAGAACCATGTGCGATCTCCACTTTAGCTCCACGACCGTCAATCGTGGTGTAGCTCTTAATAAGCAATACACTCTTTAAACTAATCAACATATCACCTTGGAAATCGATCCATACCTTCCCTTGTAAGATGGTAGCACCATAGCGCAACGTACCTTTCTTAGGGCTTATTGGATCGTCTGAAGGGTTAGTGACAGTGTACCTCTGAAGTCCACGACCGATATTACCAGTCATTCTCCCAGCGAATCCAATGGAGCAAGTGGCAAGTTTTTGTCTATTAGACGCCCATCTTGGGTACTTTCGCCAGCATCTATCAATGGGGTTGGTTTGAGCGAGAATTGGGGAAACATTCAGAAGGAAGAGTAGAAAGAAAGAGATCAAAACGATATTGATATTCATCGACGCCATATTCTTGATTTATTTGATGGAATTGAAGTTTTGGATGAATGGTTTTGATATGGATTGCATTGTTATATATAGGGTTTGAAGAAGAAACTGATTAATTAAGTGTATTAATTGGGAGGCTTAATGAACTGATTAATTAATTATAGTTATTAATGGTGTTGGAGTTAGAAAAGGTGTTAATTAATTGGGAGGTTTTTTGTGTTTGGTTTTAATTGATGTATATTAATTGGGAGGTTTTTAAAAGATGATGTAATTAAATCAATGCAAATTTTAAAAATAAAAATTATTGAGTTTGAAAAACCTTATATAATTTTCCATTTATGAACTGTTTTTTCTTTTCTTTTCTTTTCTTTTCTTTTCTTTTCTTTTCTTTTCTGGAAGACATTATTGATCAGATTTAAAGAAAACTTGTTCTTGTTCTTCAATAAAATTATTTGACAAATTTCAGGCTAAAGATTCGGGAAGGCTTTGGGATGTCTCCAGGACATGGGCTTGAATGTACTGGGTCTAGCAGGCCTCTACTGGTCACTTGTAGCTCTCGGGCCTTGAAATGATGGCCGTGGACCAGATGTACGTAGATTTGGACTGACCACATCAAATTGACTAGATGTTAGAACCTTGGGCTCAGAACTTGGGGTATCGTTAGAATTTATATAAATTAAAGCTCGACTCGATAAACTCGTTAAGGGTTTTTAATAATTAAATAAAATATAGATATTAAGAGTTATATGTATTAATTGACAATGACTATTGAATAAATTATTAGAAAATTTAAATAAAAACCTAAATCTTTTTTAAAATATTCAGAATATTTTTTTTCAATTTTAAACTTATCGAGCCGAGCCCGAGTCCGAGTTTAGACAATTCTTTAACGAGCCAAGCCCGAGCACGACAAACCGGGCTCGACGAGTTCGAATCCGAACCCGCACAATTCCTTAACTAGCCGAGCCTGACTTTATAAGCAAAGCTCTTGACTCCTTGGACACCCTACTCTTATATAACCCATCTTTTTTTTACATAATTAAATAAAAATTAAATTACATATATTAAGACTTGAATGGTGAACCTCTAATAAGTTCATTTACCTTAATAGTGACAGTTATCAAGTAAACTAATCGAGTTGTGTAATATAACTCTCTCTTGTCCTCTTTTTGAATATATGCAATTGAAATCAAAGAATTACTAAGCATATTAATAATACTATTTTAATCTAACGACTAAGTAGAACTATAAATGGGTTGGGTCTAGACTGGCTGGCTTGGACCCGGACCCATGAAGTTGGCCCGAGTCTGGGCCGGGTCCAAGTTCAGAAGGAAAATGTCTGGAGCTAGTTCAGACTCATAAAAAATCCAGGTCTGAGCCGGGTCCGGGTCTAATAAAATATTTTTTATTTACCTAAAAAAATCAATAAATAATTAAATATTAAAAAATTTTAGGAAAATCAATAAAAATTTATATTAAACCTTTTTTTTTAAGCAATTAAATTTCATTAGAATAAGGCTAATGTCAAGTTTACAAAAATAGAGAATAAAAATAAAAATAGAATTAAAAAGAAATGAGCAAAAAACTTATTGACTCTCTCCCATTAGTTATGTAGTCTAGTTATACAGTAACTAGATACTAATATATTAAACCCTTAAGTTACTAATATATTATAAAAAATATATTAAAATATTTATATTTTAATCCTAATTTACTAAAATATCAAATATTTATAATATCCGGGTCCGGATCCGACTAATATGGACCCGGTCCTCTGGGTTCAAACCTTTTAATGAGTCTAAAAATAGTCCAGGTCTAGGCCGGACTGTGTATTTTTTTACTCCAATTATTTTTATATTATGTTATTTTATTCTTGATTGTTAGGGTGTATGTCTAGCTCTTCTTGTTAAGCTCGACCATAAGTTCTAGGCTCGTTAAGCAAAACATAACGAGTTCAGCCGAGCTTCGTCATTAAAGTTTTATAAAGAAATTTCGATTAAATAGTTAATTCAATTCAATGTTAATTAAGTGAAAGGTTTTGGCATGGGTTTGACAAGTAAGGGTGAGTGGGTGACCATGGTACATTCAGGTAGAGTCTTATCAATGCGTGAAGCCGACCAAAATGATTCCGGTCAGGTATCGGTACGTAGTTACCCGAATATACTCGAGTAAACCTTAGCCATTCCCATGCTCGATTTTTTCAAAATAGTATTATTAACTTTAATTTCGATTTATTCATATGTCATCATCATCTTTTCAAAATATCATAATATGTATCTCGTCAAGATCTTCTAAGACATGCATGTTAACGGCTGCCGGTGTCTATACTAGATTGATTGATTGATGACAGAAGGTCTGACCTTTTGGCAATTACCATTGATTTACGTGGATTGATGTTCTTTTAAATATTTTTGTGGGGTTAATGACTATTCAGTCCAAAAAAAAAATTGATTAATAACAAAAGTTAGCCAATGAAATTTTTTAACCCATAAAATTACTGATCTGTACGTCCTCACCAATATGTTTTATTTACAATCAATGCCATTAACGACTATTAAATCTGATGCGTCGGTTTATAATTTATTATCATCGAGATATGAATCAAACCATCATCCTTGACTGTTAACAACATTTCCAGTCGTATAACATGATTGTTTCCTTGGTTTTAGGACTTGATTGATGGAGTAAATTGGTTTGATGGAATGAATTTTTTTCAGAGAAATCTCACCTGGATTTTTCACCCCTACCACCAAATCAATTAACTTAAATCAGGATCTTAAAAATCGGAGGAGTTCAGTGGTTGTAGTTGTATATGTTGATTTTAGTTGGTTGTAATAGTTCAATTAGGATTTATGTTAACAATTTTTCATATAGCTAACATATCAAGTATTTATGAACTAATTTAAGTCTTTAAGCAATCCTTTGTGGACCGATGGTTAGCAACGTAAGTGGTTAATTTTTTATTTTTCTTGAATGTAATTTATCCTTTAGTGTTCAAAAAAATAAAATCAGAAAAAGCCGTATATGTCAATATGTGTGAGCTTCTTATTAGAGAATACACAATAACAGAGTTAGTTAAATAGTTAAATAGGTTGTTAGAGAATAAGAGTTATAAATATATGTAATCAAACTATTCATAAACTCAATACAATTTACACCATCTTATATGGTATCAGTTTTTCGGGTTTAGAATCAAGGATGACGTTTTCCGGTGCAGATTCGGGTGCAAATGCTCCATCATCAAGGATAGTGATGAAGCCAATGAAATGCATCCAATTGGATAAGAGTAATTACTACTCATGGGAGGCACAATTTTCGGCCATGCTTAGGGGGCTTCAACTCTTCGATTACGTTCTTGGCAAGGTTGAACTTTCGTCGCCATCATCGATCCAGCAAGATCAGTTGATTTTGAGCTGGATCTTGACCGGGATCTCAACGACCATTCTTCCGCAAGTGGCATCTCGGAAGACATCGGCAGAGGTTTGGGATGCACTACGCAAACTTTTCTCATCGGGAACACAAGCAAGGCAACTTCATATTCGTCTTCAACTCCAATCGATTCGAAAGGGAGGATTAAGCATTGAGGAGTACCTGTCCAAGATCTCAGTTTTAAAAGATGCTCTCGCATCAACAGGAGAGGGACTTAAAGAATCAGAAATCGTGCTAATCACCTTGGGAGGATTGGGGGACGAATTTGAAACTTTTGTAACCGCAATCACCACACCATTCAATCCAGACCTAACGTTCACCGGAGTATGCGAGATGTTGATGGACCACAACCTCCGACTGGAGAAATCGCGAGTTGCAGCCGTCGCCGGA
>LFYR01001511.1:40410-64798 GCA_001185155.1 Zostera marina | reverse complement strand
ATGGTAAAGATGATACCCATACACCACAATTATACCATGCATTTGGATTCCAATTCTGCAATTTACTGCAAACCTTCAAACCACTGGAAAGAGTGAATTCATCAAGAACTAATCCTGATCTGTGTATTTTGGAGAGAAGATTAAGTGCAGGAATGTTGTGGTTATTACTGGAAAAACCAGAGATCATTGAGTTTGAAACGGCTAGCAACTGGAAACCAGTTCCTCTATATCCATCATAAAGCTTTTTTGCTTCGCCAATCGAACCACACTTTGAGTACATATCAATGAGTGCTGATCCAACAAGAGGCTCAGATTCGCACCCAGATTTCATCACAGTGGAGTGAAATTGATTCCCCATGCTTTGAAATTTTAGACTTCCACATGTTTTAAGAACACAAGGAAATGTGAAGACATCAAGTTTGATACCTTCTAGAACCATACTGTGGAGCTTCCGGAGTGACAATACTGAATTGCTACCCTTATTTCTAAGAGTACTGAAATATTGTGAAATTGTGAATATTGTGAATATTTCTAAGAGTACTGAAATTCAGTATTAATTTAGTAAAAAATACAATAATAAACTAATAAATTGTAATATTGTGAATAACTACTAGGTTAACTTTCTTAAATATGTAGTTGATCTGAAATAAGCAAATCCCTCTCCTTCTCTGAACTCACCCCACCTCATATTAATGTGGAACTTGAAACAATTAATTTAATTATTTGCTATTTTGATATAGTTTATTCCAAATTCGCAGGTGTTGGTACTAAACTCACACTCGATCTTCATTCCACTTGTAAAAGGAAACTCAAAGGTGGATATTTTTTCCGGCAGATATTTCTTTCTCACGACGAATTCTTCCGGTAAAAAAACATTTCTTTCATATATTTTACATTTATCATTCTAATTTTTTTGAGTATAACAATCAGAATGAAGAAGCTGGTCATGAAGTTGGTCACTGTGAGGTTTATAAGAAAACACATAGTTTGGCTAAGACAAACGACTGGGCCCATCAAAAGGGAGGATGCTTCATTGTAAGAAAATTCGTTAGAAATGCTTCGTTTTAAGATATTTAAGTCATATTTTTTATTTATTATTGATTTTCATTTTTATAGGCTGACTATAATGAGCTTCAAAGAAATGCTATGGAAGCAGAAAATTCTGAGATCAACTCATCTAATGGATCACACACACTCCTTGATAATTTAGAATTATGGGTCAAAGCTACTAACGGAAAAAACAAAGGTCGTGTTCTTGGAACCAGAGCAAGTGATCCAATGCCATTACCAATTCCTGATAATATGGCGACTTCACAGAACACAACGACGAATTATATAGAAATTCAACAACAAAAAAGTAAAGTAGACTTTGATCGGGCAGTTCAAGAGGCCATTAGGAAACAGTTGCCGAATATACTAAAGGAACTAAGGGAAGACTTACGTCGAGAGACGATTGAGGTAATTAGCATTTATATAAAAATCAATATTCATATTTTCTTTGTAATTTCAATTTTTTTTTACATTAGGATCAGTCGAGCCAAGGACGCGACAACATCGCCACGCCTACTATAAGAGATTCAAATGCCGAAAATGTTGGCAAAAAAGCGACTCAAAGTCCGACTAAAAGTGGGACGAATAGCGTGACTGACAACAACAAATAGGTTCCTCTTCTTTTATCTTTTGGTTTAGTTTTGTTTTGAATAACATGAATTGTATGAATTGTATGTTTTGTTGGTTATTGAATGGATAATTTTTAGGGATATTGATTGGATGAATGATTGTGTTGATTTTTAGGGATAATTTTTTACATATCATTCCTTGTAGCGATAATAAGGTCTGATTGTGTTGATTTCGTATTTTTAGTTGCTTGTGAAATTATGTTTGAATCGAAGAGTTTTATTATATTTTCAGGGAATTAAGATCCCGTTAATTTGTTTTTAGAGAAAAGGATTTTTCTTGTATCAATCAGAATGTTTGATTGTGTGGTTTTAATTATTTGCTGTTTTTCAAATTGTGTTTGAATCTTATGTGCTATGGCCATTTTGTGGTTTATTTGCTTCACTCAGTTCATTTTTATATTAAAACCAAGTTAAGTACTTTGACTAAACGTCTGTCTAAACATATAATTCTTTGTTTGGATTTAGGCAAAAGTTTGGATTTCGAAAGCTGCCAACTTTCGATCATCAGCTTGGAAAGTTAGCAACAAGCGTCCTGGTTAGAACTTCTCCAATAGGTTATTATCGCTACAATAGGTTATTGAATGATATGTAAAAAAAATACATGATTTATGTCAAAAAAATACATGGAATTGAATGGTTGAATGATTGGAATGGTATGGAATTGACAATAGGTATGGAATTGAATGGTTGAATGGTATGTTTTGGAATGACAATAGGTTTGGATAATTTTTAGGGATATTGATTGGTTGAATGATTGGTTGAATGGAATATGAATGTAAATATATGTTTGATTGATTTTTTTAGGTTATATGAATGTGTAAGACTTTCAATAGGCGTCTTCTAAAATGTAAATATTTCCTACAATTTTTTTAGAAATTAGCCACGGCCTTTTGGCATTTAGCCACGGATTTTGGCCGTGGCCCTTCAATTTCCACTCTGTTTGAAGGATTTAGCCACGGCCAATTAAGTATTAGCCACGGCCAAAATCTGTGGCTAAATTTATTTAAGGATTTAGCCACGGAATTAGCCACGGCCAAAATCCGTGGCTAAATTTTATTTAGCCACGGAAAATTAATATTAGCCACGGATTTTACCGTGCCTAATTTTTGACATTAGCCACGGATTTTGGCCGTGGCTAAAATAAATGGCCGTGGCCACGGAAAATCAATTCCGTGGCTAAAAATTAGTAGCCACCAGACCTACAGCCACGGCCACTCCCGTGGCTAAATCCCGTGGCTAAATCAATTTAGCCACGGATTTTGCCATTTAGCCAGTGAACTTGGCCGTGGCTGTTTCCCTGTTTTCTTGTAGTGTCAGATATTCTACAGGACATGGATCTGTACTCAGCCTCACAACTTGATTTTTAGACAACATTTTGTTTCTTGGACGGCCATGCCAAAACATTTCCCCGATACCAAATACTTAACCCAGAGGTTGACATTTTGTCTCTAGGTTCACCGCCTCCCTAATCAGAATCACAGTAAGTTGTGATAATAGACAAAGAATATGGCATAGATCTCATTCTCAGTTCTAAAATCTTTGTTCCTAGCTTTTAAGTATCTAAAGATCCTTTTGACAACTATCATATGTAAATCAATTGTTTTTTGTAGGTGTTGACTACCTGGATTTACTTGAAAGATAATGTCAGGTCTTGTTAATGTCAAATATTGTAGTGATCCTACCATACTCATATATAGTGTAACATCCTTTATAAGAGTTCCATTAATTTTGGTTAATCTTTGACACTTACTCATTGATTTTACACAAGAAGAGCATGAAGCCAAGTCATATTTTTTTAATATGCCCTTTATATATTTTATTTGATAGATAATGATGTAATCATCTTTTTTTGTACATTTTAGACCAAGGAAAAAATGAAGTTCACCTAAATCTCTAGAGGAGAAGTGCACCTAAATCTTATCATCTACATATACTAATATATCGATCTTTATTTCTTCATTTACTAAACAAAATAAGGAAGAATCTGATTTACTATTCTCAAACCATAAGTTGTCCAAAAACATTTGTAACCAAGAGTATCAAACTACTCTTGGAGCTTGTTTCAAACCATACAAAGTCTTTTTTAATAGACATACATGTTTTGGTTTAGTTGTATCAATAAAGTCAGAAGGTTATTTCATATGAACAGTTTCATTTAAATATCCATGTAAGAAAGCATTCCTTACATCTAATTGTCTTAGAACCCATTTATATAGCTCACGGCTAGTGAGATTATTGTTCTCACTGTTGGTAATCTAATAACATGAGTGTGAGTATAATCCGCACCCTTTTCTTGATTGAAGCCCTTAGCTACTGATCTTTAAATCTTTCTATTATTCTATCAGCCTTTCTTTTAATTTTATAAACCCATTTACTTCCAATTATATTCATACCAGGTTGAGATGGTATTAATGTTCATGTTTGATTTTGACAGAGCTTCCATTTCTTCATCAATAATCTTTTTCCATTCTACTTATTTTGAGGCTTGTGTAAAACATGTAGGCTCTTTTTCTTCAATTTTCTCAGCACTAGAGCAATCAAAGTCATTTAGATATTTATGTTTCTTACCTATTCTCTTTGATTTCTGAAATTCTGGTTTCTCTTTATCCAAAACAGTCTTGTAAATTCTTTTATCCAAGGCTTCTATTGCCTTGGCTATAGTTGATTCTTTAAGTAAGTTTTCCTTACTCTTATTTTCTAAATTTCCATTATTTATAGATTTTTGATATACTTCAGATCTTGGTATTTCATTATTATCATTTGTATTGTTCATACTATTTGATTTTTTCCGACTCTCTAGATTAGTTTGTTCTATGATTAATTTCTGATGAAGTTTGATTACCTAGATTAGGATTTAAATTCATATCTGATTTTTCCCGAATATCCTTATCACCTAGAACCAAATTTAAGTTTCTTGATTGAGAGTCACTATCTGAATTTATTTTTAATTAATTCAGATTCAGCTTCATTTCTCATATTGAGATTCAAACTGTCAATTTTATCACTTAGCTTAAGTACACTTTGAGATTGAATACTTAAAGTAGGTACCGATGTACTTATCTAAGATGTACTGAATTTAACTCATTATTTTTAAAAATTTGAGAATGATCAACATTTGTTTTAACAACTTTATCTTTTGGCATAGAAGATATTGAAGGTTCTTTTGTTGTAAAATTTTTGTGATTAAAATGATTAGGAAAAAATATAATATTTGTCCAATCATTTCCTATCCCAGTTGATTTAACCTGGTTCATTTCAGTCTTTTCCTCAGATTTCTTTAGAGGATAATGATCCTCATTAAATCTCACATTCCGTGATATAATCATTTTCCCACTTGTGAAAACAAGACACCTATATCCTTTATGTTGTGCAGAATATTCTAAGAATACACATTATGTACTTTTTGGATCAAATTTGTTCCTGACCTTGAATTAATCAATGGAAAATAACTGCATCCAAAACTTTTTAAAACTAAATAATCAGGCTTCTTTTCTAGAAGCTCTTGATGAGGACTGATTTCTTTTAGTATAGGTATAAGTAATCTATTAATTAAGAAAATAGAAGTATATCTATTATTTCGCCATCATAAGTGATCAGTGGCGAATTTCCGCCATCATAAGTCCATCAGGACAAGGACGACCATGAAATCACCATATCCGCCATTAATAATCCACCATCTATTATTCAACCTCATTTTCCACCAAAAAGATAATACATGACAGAAATCCACCACTAAATCTGAAATTTTTCGAGGGAACTGAAAAATATATGGTGATGAAAATCCGCCACGAGTTATATGGCGCAAAATAAATTTGACGCTAATTTATCAATGACAGTCATTTACATTGATGGTGGATTTCTACCATTTAACTTCAAAACATACGGTGGCGGAAATTCGCCATCATAAAGCCTTATTATTTTATCTTTTCTATGATATGTCATTGATAATGACTCAGACCAAGTTTCGAGCTCATGCCTACTTGTTTTCTCTATATTAACATAATTAATTAATATTTGAATAATTTAAATATAAAATATCAATAATTATCAATTTAGAACGTCGTTGGGCTAATCTTTTTGAACCAGTGTGATGTGCCATTTGATTCGCTCGGTTTGTGGAATTTATCTTGGAAATTTCTTGAAAATTTATCTTGCTTGTCTCAATTTATTCAGGAATTGAGGTTTGCTGACATAAGACCGTAGAGTTTGTAGAATTTCTTTTTCAATCATATTTGGATCTCCGCCATATTGTTTAAGCAAATAATTATGGTTGTTCCTCCAAAGCTTGTTCAACTTAGTATTGATATAAGTTTGTGTCGTTTTGTTTTGAGTCAAATCACACTCATCTTACATATTCAAAACCTATGAATTTTGAAAAATTAATAAATATTTAAATGCACACACGCATATATATACTTACAGTTAATATTTTTAACGCTTCTCTAAAATTTGTGGATTTTGGCCGTAGGAAAATAGTGAATGGTCTTTTGCTAAGTGACCCATTCGTGTAGTAAATTTCTTAGCTATTTCGTCCGTCGCTTGGTTTGTGTCATCGAACAAAACCTTCCATTTTGTACCTGGTTCTGGATGGTTATGAGGGTGGTCTTTCGTGTGACCACAACCCTTCTTCTTTGGAGGCATATTAGATGTGGATGACACATCTAATTGTAAAATATTAATATTTAACTTAATTTATATTTTACACGTAATATTTAAATTATAAAAAATATACTAGGGGTGAGATTCCCCGTCCCCGTACCCGTCCTGTCCCCGGACGAGTGGGTACAGGGATGGAGAAGATTTTCCTATCCAAAGTAAGAAAATCCCCGTCCCCGACCGAAATCCCCGGTCATTTCCGGGTACGAAGATGGGGATTGAAATTCCCGCCCCGGATAATCCCTGTACCCGGAGAAAATTGCATATAAACCTTATATAATATTTTATATAGTATAATTTATATAAATAACCCTATATAATATATAAAATAAATAAATTTATATTTAAAATATATTATATATCCATACAAAAATTATATTTAACCCCTATAAAAGTGATAAAACATAATAATAACATAAAAATCATTACTAAATTATTATCTATTTATATTTGAATTATTTAATTTTAACTCTTTGACTATTTACATTTAAATCAGTATTTTAATTACATTAGTAAATAGTAAGTAGTAACATTAGTACTTAAAACAAATTAAAAAATTTAAAAAAAAAATATTTTGGTCGGGGATCCATGTCCTTGTACCCGGCCAATGACCAGGTACGGGGACGGGGAAGATTTTTGGGTCTGGAGATTTTTGGGTACGGGGATGGGGAACGCAATCCCCGCCCCGTTCCCGTACACGCTCACTCCTACTAACCACCATAATCGGAGTCGTCTAATGAACGACGTGATGTAACCATTGTTAATGTCAGAGAACACCGACGAAAATAAAAAACGTAAATATAATCTGGAATATTACAATTTTAAAATAAAATAAGTTAATTCAAAAACATACCCAAACATCCGTATACGAGATCTTAGTCTGACACAACAACAAAACATTTTTTCTATTGTAATTTACATTTTTTATTATCATACACAATATAACTTCAAATTCGTCGTGGGAAGAGTTGTATTCGATTTTGAATAAATGTGTGCCTCAACAATCATCCAACACTCTTGCTTGGTATACATTGGTGCACATGTTTGTGTTGTAAAACAGTCAACGTTATATCAGTCGGTGAAAATCATTACTGTAAAAAAACTTTGGGGAAAGATTTTCTCAAAATTGCATGATGTAATGACATTATTTTCTCTTATCGTTCCATAAGTTTAACATCGACCACCTTCGAACAAATATCGTGAAAATATCCACAAAGTTTAACGAGAATCGAAGTCACTACAGGTTTTGTCGATTTGCGTAATGCAATAAGAATGCTGAAACTGTTGCATTATAATGTGACAACCGTGACTTTTCAATCCGATAATTTTTTTCTTTTTCATTTTAACGTTTTTAAAAATGTTTGGAACAATATCCATTGGGTTCAAGTTTCTCTTTGGTTGTCAAGTTGAAACGCACAGCCGGAATGTCCCAGTCTTCTCCCTGTCGTATTGGATGAAGTTCTTTTCGAATTTCCATTGATTGTAAATCAAACCTCGGGTTCAAATTATCTTTTGTTTTTCCATCCATTTCCAAAATCGTGTTCAAATGTTATCACATACATTTTTTTCGGTGTGCATAACATCAATATTATGTCATAAAAGCAACGTCTTCCAATACGGTAATTGAAAGAAAATACTCATTTTTTCATCTTTTAGGCAATTATACTTTCTTTGCTCTTTTCGTCAGTCTACAATCTTTTGGTACATTCGAGGTTTTACCAAAAATTAAAATATCGCGAAATGGATACATTTGACTATATATTTGGGAACCGATCAAACGTACATTTGACTATACATTTGACTACTCTGCTCGATCTGATTATTGAAACTTTTTTTATCGCTTCTGTAATAATGTTTTAAATCTAAAAATCGATGATGTCCCACAAAACTTTTTTTTCCATGTTCTAAACGAATATTATCGGTGTCATTCTCACAGACTGCACAAACTAACTTTCCTTTAGTGTTTCAACTTGATATATCACCATATCTCGGATAATCATGTATAGTCCACAGAAGAGATGCAAACATATGAAAAGATTTCTTTGTACGCACATCAAAAGCAGTTATAACATCATCTTTTCATAAAATTTTAAGTTCATCAATAAGCGGTTGTAGATATATATACATCGATATCATTTCCTGGAGTTGACGGATCGGAAATAAAAAAAGACAATATGAAATTCGTTTGTTTCATGTACATCCAAGGTGGAAGTTTGTACGGTATAACAATCACTGGTCAGGTACTATGAGATATAGATTGATGACTGAACGGGTTGAATCCATCAATTGCTAAACCAAGTCTGACATTATGTGGTTCAGATGCAAACTCTGGATGAACCTCGTTAATTTTCTTCCATTATAAAGAATCAACTGGATGACGAAGAAATTTTAAAACGTGGTGTTATATTTGGAGCGGTGTCATATCATTTCTTCCAAAATTTTAGAACATAAATATAATCTTTTCAAACGTGGAATCAACGGAAAATGACGAAAACATTTTATAGGAACACGTTTCTTTTTCTAAACGCCTTCTACAACCCACCTCGACATTCCACAAGTTGGGCAAGATTCTGCGTCTGCATGTTCATTTCGATATAAAATACAATCGTTGTAACATGCATCAATTTTCTTATAATTGAGCCCCAAATCACGAACCACCGACTTCGCATGGTACATGGTTTTCAGAATGGTCGACTCACCGTTTGGAATAGCACGACGCATGATAGACAATAATTTTTTAAAACTCTTACCACTTCAATGATTGTCGCACTTTAATCGAAACAACTTCAAGATAAAAAAGAGTTTTGAAAACTCTGTGCAACCTGGATACAACTCTGTTTTTCACCTTCTTTTAGACGTCATAAAAATGATTCATCATAACTGTTCTCTGGATTGTCGTCGACTGAATTTTCATTGATATGCTCGTATTCGAGAGGTTCTTTTTCGAGAAGCTCTTTTTCGAATGTATTCTCGACTATATATTTTCCGAATGCCGCATGAACCAATCCAATCATGTCGTTACCAGCTTCCACTGTCTATCGTTCTAAATTTTTCTCTGAATTTTTCGGTAACTCTCCGTGACACTGATAAATACACATGTCAAAGGGAAGTAGTATTACATGATATGCTAGAGAGACTGAATAATGAAGATAGAAGAAAGGAAGAAGAAACCATGGACATACCTGGAGAGGAAGAGCAGATCTGGGAGGAGGCATCGGTGGAAGCTGATGGAGAAGAGGAAGAACGGGACCTGCAAAAGTTAGATGAAGTGTTGGAGTCAAACAAAGCAAGTACATCTGAAAACATTGGTAGGGGTAAAAGGGTAAAGGTTCAACCCATTAAATTTAAAGATTACGTTATTTTAAAATAAGTAGTGTTATTATTTTATAGGCCCAGTCCGTTGGCCAAGACTATTTAAACTTTGTAAACCCTAATTTTAGGGTATCATTTTTATTTTCCTCAATAAGCATGGCTTATGAAGCTTAGGAGACAGTCCTACAGTAAATTCTCTTCTCCTCTGTGACTAAATTTCTGGTTACTGTAATAAGTTCATTTTTGGGGGGTTGCTGCCTTAACATTTGGTGCTTTCAATCGGACTGCTGTGAAAGAAAATCGTCGGGAACGACGTTAATTCATTCAAAAAAAAAAAACTCTCCAAGATTTGATCTAGATACTAGATCTACAGCAGGGACGTATCTAAACTCAATTTTTCAGTCATTCTTATATTAATTTGTACTATTCTCAGATCTCAGGAAAAAAAAATCAAAGGAAAGGATTAGGACACAGTCGGGAACGACTTAAATTATTTCAATAATCTTCCAAGAGTTGATCTAGCTCTAGACCTAGATCTAGATAAGGGACGTAATCTCATCCTTATTGCTTTCAATTAAATTTTTATTGAGATCAAAAATTTTGTTAACAAAATGACATCGCCAGAGGAAATAGTGGCAACATTGAGGAAGAAAATCGAATTTGATGCTGAAGAAAACAAAAAATCTTTTGTAAGGCTGAATGAGATGATGACAAAGATTGGGGCTACCGTTCTGGATTTAACAAAAATAATTAATGATGGTGCTTCATCATCTTCAGATATTCAGATTGGGTCCAACCGTTTCGGTCGCGACAATCAACAAAAAAAAACATTCACACAAAAATGCCAAAGTTCAATGGGAAAAATGTGGAAGGCTGGATTTATCAAGTAAAAAGATATTTCCGTTATCATGGGACACCTGATGGGGAAAGAATAGTGCAAGCAACAATGAATATGGAGGACGAAGCTCTAGATTGGATGGTCTGGATGGAGGATGAAGGTAAACTGAATTCATGGGCAGAGTTTTTGGAAGATATTCAAAGGCGGTTCGGGAGCAGCCCGTATGATTTACCAACTGGACGTCTTGGCGGGCTGGTGCAGATAACTTCATTTAGGGAATATCAAAGTAAATTCGAAGCTCTAGCGACTAAAGTAAGAGGTGTTTCGGAGGAGACAAAAAGGCAGATGTATATCACTGGATTGAAACCCGAAATTCGGAAGGAATTGGTGAAAGCAAGACTGAAGGCATTACGGAAGCTTTCGCTTTAGCAACTGTTTGTGAAGGTAAGGAAGAAATTCAACATGGCAACAAATAGATTACATTATGGGAAAAACAAAGAAGCAATTATGTACCTCCACATAAGCGTATCATCGATAGCGAAATGAACAAAAATCCAGTGATTAGAACAAGACTAACACCGGAAGAAATGAAAGCTCGAAGAACCTTTGCTACAATTGCGATGAAAAATGGGTTCGTGGCCATAAGCGTAAAGGACGTCTATTCAGATTATCTACCGAGGGAGATATGCTCATCGAGGTCAATGAGGAAGAATATGATGATGTGGAAGAATTCAAAGATGTCGTGGATAACATACAATCAACAGAAGTATCAAGGATTAGTTTGTATGCTATGAATGGTCAACCGGATCCAGAGATAATTAGGTTGATTGGTTCGATTGCTGGACAAAGAGTTTTTATTTTGATCGACTCGGGATCATCGTATAATTTTGTCCAAACGGAGGTTGCAAAAAGACTTAAATTGGCAGTATCACCAATTAAAGAATTTACAGTTGCAACGGGAAGTGGGGAACAACTAGGTTGTTCTACAGTATCCAGAGGTGTAGAAATCAAAATCCAAGGCACCGCTATTACAACAGATTTATTTAATTTACAACTAGAAGGTGCAAATATCATTCTGGGAGTTCAATGGATGAGATCAATTGGTAAAATAATGACAGATTATTCTGATCTGTCAATGAAATTTATGTTACAAAATCAGTTGGTACACTGGAAAGGCAATCTTGTTATTGAAGAGGAAATATTATCTTCAAGAGAATTAAGGAAATTAACAGAGCATATTCCTCGAGGATATTTATGTCGATTTGAGATAATTCAAAATGACAACAAATCTGTGGAAAAGGGGAAGAATGAAAAATTATCGGTGGAGGTTGAAGATTTACTATGCAAATATAGAGAGATATTTGAGGAACCCACTGAGCTACCTCCGGAAAGAATTCAAAATCATAGAATTCATATTAATCCGGGTGCGAAACCTGTCAATGTTAGACCTTATCGTTATCCTCAATTTCAGAAGACCGAGATGGAAATATTGATCAGACAATTGCTCACACAAGGTTTCATACGTGCTAGTAACAGCCCGTTCTCTTCTCCGGTTATTCTAGTAAAAAAAAAGACGGAGGATGGCGACTTTGTATAGATTATCGGGCACTGGATTCTATAACAGCAAAGGACCGCTTCCCTATACTGACCATTGATGAGATCTTGGGAGAACTCAATGGTGCAAGATTTTTTTCTAAATTAGATCTGCGTTCTGGTTATCATCAGATCAGGGTTAGTGCAGAGGATATTTAGAAGACAACATTTCGAACACATCATGGCCACTTTGAATTTTTAGTCATGCCGTTCGGCTTAACTAATGCACCAGCGACATTTCAAGGAACAATGAATGATATATTCAAAAATCAATTAAGGAAGTTTATTCTAGTTTTCTTTGATGATATTTTAATATATAGTAGGAGTCTTGAGGAGCATGCTAGACATCTGGAGGTTACATTTGAGATTTAAAAAAAAAATCAGTTTGCGGTCAAGCTATCTAAATGCGAGTTTGAAAAATCATCTCTACATTTTCTGGGTCATATTATAACAAATAAAGAGGTGATGCCTGATCTAGAGAAATTGGATGCCATGGTACACTGGCCCGTACCTGTGACAATCAAAGATTTGCGGGGTTTCCTAGGCTTGACAGGTTATTATCGCAAATTTATAAAATCGTATGCTAAAGTAGCAACACCATTGACTGATTTGCTAAGAAAGGATAAATTCATTTGGTCTGAGGAAGCTACTAAGGCATTTGTGGAATTAAAGAGGGTAATGCTAAAGGCACCGGTGCTAGCATATCCCAATTTTGAAATTGAATTCACTATAGAAACGGACGCGTGCGAATCTGGGATAGGAGCAGTTTTAATGCAGAACAACCATCCGATTGCTTATTTCAGTAGCAAAATCTCAGAAAAAATGTCTAAAGCATCTACTTATGCAATCACTCAAGCGGTAGGAAAGTGGCGACACTATGTGTTGGGAAGGAGATTCATTATAAAAACAGACCACCGCAGTTTGAAGAACTTGCTATCACAAGTAATTTAGACACCGGAGCAGAAGGTATTCTTATATAAATTATTGGGGTATGAATTTACGATTGAATATAAACCAGGTGTCGATAACAAGGCGGCAGATGCTTTGTCAAGAGTTGTGATAAATGAAGAGTTACCAGTTATGGAAGGTTCAATTCTGGCCTTATCAACCTATGTTAATGAGTTGACAGAGAAGTTGAAGAGCGAGAATGAAAATAATAATAAATTCCTAGAATTGCGCAAAAAAATCGAAGAAGGAGAATCTAGTGTTGCCAATTTCAGTATTATTCAAGGAAAAATTTATTTCAAAGGCAGATTATTTATCTTTGAAGATTCCCCATTAATACCTACTATTTTAAAGGAGTTTCATTCTTCGAAATTTGACGGTCATTCGGGTATCGAAAGAACTGAGAAAAGAATTAAGGAGGTATTCTTTTGGAAATCTATGCGAAACAGTATGAAGGAATTTGTGGATTGTTGTCATGTATGTCAACAAATGAAAATACCAACATCTAAATATCAAGGATTACTAATGCCTTTGCCAATACCGGAAGCGGTATGGTTGGATATATGTATGGATTTCATAACAGGATTACCAAAGGTGAAGGAAAAGTCAATTCTAATGGTGGTAGTCGATAGACTTTCTAAGTGTTGTCACCTGGCTCCATTAACTAATAATTATACGGCAACTGAAGTCGTGCAAGTTTTCATCGAGACAGTGGTAAAATTACATAGCATACCTCAATCGATCGTGTCGGATCGAGATAAAGTATTTACGGGGAGGTTTTGGAAGGAGTGGAACCACTTTAAAGATGTCATCCGCTTACCACCCACAAACGGAGGTCACCAATAGAGGATTAGAGATGTATTTGCGTTCGATTACATATGAGAATCCTAAAATATGGTTAGAAGCATTACCTTGGGTCGAATTGTGGCATAATTCGACTTTCAATACTTCCATCGGAATATCCCTCTTTCACTTCGTAACTTGAAAGTCTTACAACTTGAATTTTAAACAAGATTTAAACACATATTACTCACCATCAAACATCAAAACATATTAAAATTAAAACATATTAAAACAGATTTGACCCATTACTCACCATAAAATTATAACTCACAAACACTACAAACAATAATATTTCCACAAACAATAACACATCATGAAAGGTACAATTAGTTCCGTCATGAAAGCCTTGCCATGGCGGACTGAAACAATTGATGACAGATTTTCACCATCAAAAGAACTGAATTTTTAAGTCACTATAAGTCCATCATACAATGTCCTTTTTTTTGTAGTGTTATGTTTCCTCTCAACAATCACTACAAAAAAAGTGATTTGGTCGCCAGTATTACTAGTGGCTATGCCAGTAGGCGGTTTGGTCGCCAGTATAATTAGCCCTCCTGGCAGCCAGGCCGCCAATATGGCAACACCACTAATAATGTCGCCAAATATGTATATTACTGGCGGCCTAATGAAATGTTAATTCCGATTAACGTTGTAATAATACTGGCGGCCAGACCGTCGGTAAAAAATTCTCAGAAAAATATTACTGACGGCTTAGTCCCCCAGTAACACCTTCCTGGGTAAAAAAATTCTGACGGATTAGCCTCCAGTAAAATCTTCCTAGGAAAAACATTTCGTTGAGGGGAATAGGGACGACTATATCTAATAGGAATCCCATTGTTTTTTAATAAATCTCTAAATTTTTCAGACTTAAACTAATCTCCTTCATCAGTTTGAATAATCTTTACTTGAGTTTGAAATTTATTCTTAACCATTTTGCTAAAGTTATTAAATTCATTTATCATATCTGATTTATTATGTAGAGGTGAAAACCAAGTATATCTTGATTTGTTTGTCATCGACAATTGTTAAAAAATACCTAAAGTCTTTTTTTGAAATAACAAGGCCTGGACCCTACAAATCAAGATGAATTAAATCAAAACAAACACTAGTTTTTATTGAACTTCTTACAAAAGGAAGCTGATGTATTTTACCCATTGGGCAATTATTAAAAAATATTTTATTATAACTTTTCTATCTTTTGAAATATATGGTGTTATTCTCTTAAAAGTTTGCAAAGAGGGATGACCAAGCCTTATGTGTCGCATATCGATCTTCAGATAAATCCAGTCTATAAAACTGATGTTGATGAAAATCTGAGGTGAAATTATATAATTATTTGGTACTAATCCCAGTAAACAAAATTTCCTTTGTTTCCACATCTTTCACCAAAAATTCATTTTTATTAAAAATAATAGAAACATACATATCTGATGCTAATATTTTAGCAGAAATGAGTGTTTTATTTAACTGAGGCACACATAATACCTGAGTTATTCTAAATTTTCTACCATTAATGTAAAAAATTGTTGAACCTATTCTAGAAATTGATATTAAATTTCCATTGTCCACTCTAAAGATAGACTTACCAGAATATGGTTCACTTTCAAAATACAAAGTTCTTCTGAAGTCATATGAGAAGATGCATCCGAGTCTAATCACGAATCCATATTGTATAGCTCACTCGAGTATGCGAGTTGAACCTCAACATTATTAATAGTAAACTCTTTTTCAACCTCAACATCAGGTTTACCATCTGATGACCCACCTTGTGTATCTACTACATAAGCTGGGAAATTTCTTCTTTCTGGACAGTTATTAGCTAAATGCCCATGTTTGTCACAAATTTGGCAATCATGTTTAAAGTTTTAGGCAATTTAAGTAGAGGAGGTTTATTATTTTGGTCAAAACTATAGGAATAGTCACTGATTTTACATCATTACAAGATCTGTCTTTGTATACATAAGGCTTGCCTTTATAACCTCTGTAAAATGTATATATATGCAAAATTTGCAGAAAAATCCCCTAAGCAATGACTTGTTCGATTACGAATTTAACAGGCCTCCAGAAAGTATCTCAACTTTTTTCGTGAATGTAACATTGATAGGTGGTGTCAAGGGCTCGTCGTCAAATGTCAATAGGGGTAATCAAGGTGGTGGTCCCCTCTATTTGGGTAGTGGATATAATGCAAAAAGGGACATATCATCAGACTTTGAGATTCTTAAATGATTCAGAATAATTTAGATATTATCGACGCGCATAGCTTGTATGCGTTAATTATCTGTATATTATACATGTCATTATATATGAATGTCTTTCATTGTCCATTGAAAAATAGTAAATTGCTAAAAATAAATCAACTGATCACAAAATCTCGATCTTTCTACTAAAAATGAAAAATTAACATCGCTAGAAGAAGGGGTCGAA
This sequence comes from Zostera marina, assembly GCA_001185155.1. Classification (NCBI taxonomy): domain Eukaryota; kingdom Viridiplantae; phylum Streptophyta; class Magnoliopsida; order Alismatales; family Zosteraceae; genus Zostera; species Zostera marina. The sequence goes on along the minus strand of LFYR01001511.1, from coordinate 48,508 downwards.
CCTTCGACCTTGCGGTTAACAGCCACACGCTCTAACCAACTGAACTATTCCAGTTATACATTTCAAATTGAGTTTAAAAATATCAATCCACAAAATTAAACAACGATCGATAACTACATATATTATTTAAAATTAAACGTTTGAAAATAATTCGATTATTTACTTCTTGCCTAAAGGTAATTAATTTTCTCCGTGAATGTAGAATCGGTTGGTAATGTCAAGGGTTCGTCGTCAGATATCAAGGGTGGTAACCGGATTCACGGTCTCCTCTGTTTTGGTAGTAGACATTACACAAAATGACATATCATTAGACTTTGAGATTCCTATATGATTCAGGATAATTTGAACTTTATCGATATATATACCATGAATGTGTTATATATGAATTAGTCTTTCATTTTCTAGTGAAAAATAGTAAACTTTTATAAATAAACTACCGGATCACCCAATTTCGATCTTTCCACTAAAAATGAATATTTAAAATCGCTAGCTAGAAAAAGTGTCATGTTAAGTATATCAAGTATTAAGAGTTCTAAACAGGATTGAATCGAAGGTCGAGTCCGGGCTAGGCTGACTATAGGAAGAGGCCAGCTAAAATAATTAGTTTAAATATATTCAGTTAAGATTTTATTTAAAACTAGCTATTTCAATTAGTGTGGTACTATTGTAATAAGCAGAACCCAACCCAATAAAAGCCTTATAAATATACTTGGAAACATTCAAATAAAATACACACTGTAATTTTTCCATCTTTTTTCATCATTTATAGTTACAATAATTATTGCAGTTGGGTTCAGGTGAGCTTTGTCATTGACAGTTCGATTGGGGCTTTCTGATCGTGACCACCGCAACTCAGATTATCGACGAGAATAGCAACAGATCTTAGGGGTGGATTTTTATATGGTATCAGAGCTTGGTCATTTCGATCATTTGATGACATTTGTCGATCTGCAAGAGTTGTTAGATTACAGATTTAACATGCCTCGATAAAGTTTCTTAACTTTGTCCGTGAATGTAACATCGATTGGTGGTGCCAAGGGCTCATCGTCAGATATTAATAGGGGCGATCAGGTTCGTGGTCCCCTCTGTTTGGGTAGTGGAGATAGTGCAAAAAGGGGCATTTCATCGGACTTTGAGATTCTTATATGATTCATAATAATTTGGATATTATCGACGCATATAGCTTGTATGCGTTAATTATCTGTATATAATACATGCCATTATATACGAATGTCTTTCATTTTCCAATGAAAAATAGTAAATTGCAATAAATAAATCAACTGATCACAAAATTTCGATCTTTCAACTAAAAATGATCAAATAACATCGCTAGAAGAAGGGGTCGAACCTTCGACCTTGTGGTTAACAGCCACACGCTCTAACCAACTGAGCTATTCCAGCTATACATTTTAAATTGATTTTAAAAATATCAATCTACAAAATTAAACAACGATAACTACATTATTTAAAATTCAACGTTTAAAAATAATTCGATTATTTACTTCTTGTGTAAAGGTAATTGACTTTTTCCGTGAATGTAGCATCGGTTGGTGATGTCAAGGGCTAGTCGTCAGATATCAAGGGTGGTAATCGGGTTTACGGTCCCCTCTGTTTTGGTAGTAGACATTACACAAAATGACATATCATTAGACTTTCATATTCCCATATGAATTAGAATAATTTGAACTTTATCGATATATATACCATGTATGTGTTATATATGAATAAGTCTTTCATTGCCAAATGAAAAATAGTAAACTTTTATAAATAACCTACCTGATAACCCAATTTCAATCTTTCCAATAAAAATAAAGATTTAAAATCGCTAGCTAGAAAAAGAGTCATGTTAATAATATCAAGTATTAAGAGTTCTAAAAAGGATTGAGTCCAACGTCGAGTCGGGGTTAAGCTAACAATAGGAAAAGGCCAGTTGATATAATCAGTTTAAATATATTATGTTAAGATTTTATTTAAAAATGGTTATTTAAATTAGTGTATCATTATTGTAATAAGCAGAACCCAACCCAATAAATGGTTTATAAATATACTTGGAAACATTGAAAATAAAATACACACTTCCTGTAATTTTTCATCTTCTATTTATTATCATTTACAATTATCATAAAAAAAGAAGAAATAAATTTGCCATTAACCTTATTCTAATGAAATTTAATTGCTTCCAAAAAAAAAAGTACAATTATCATAATTATTAAAGTTGGGTTCAGGTGAGCTTTATCCTTGACAGATCGATTGGGGCTTTCAGATCGTGACCACCGCAACTCAGATTATCGACGGGAATTGCAGCAGATCTTAGAGGTGTGTATTTTTATATGGTATCAGAGCTTGGTTATTTCGATCATCTGATGACATTCGTCGATCTGCAGGAGTTGTTCGATTACGAATTTAACAGCCACCAAAATGTTTCTCAACTTTGTCTGTGAATGTATCATCGATTGGTGGTGACAAGGACTCGTCGTCAGATATCAATGGGGGTGATCAGGGTCGTGGTCCCCTCTGTTTGGGTAGTGGATATAATGCAAAATGGGACATATCATTTGACTTTGAGATTCTTAGATGATTCAAAATAATTTGGATATTATCGACGCGCATAGATTGTTGCGTTAATTATCTGTATATTATACATGTCATTATATATGAATGTCTTTCATTGTCCAATGAAAAATAGTAAATTGCTCTAAATAAATCAACTGATCACAAAATCTCGATCTTTCTACTAAAAATGAAAAATTAACATCGCTAGAAGAAGGGGTCGAACCTTCGACCTTGCGGTTAACAACCACACGCTCTAACCAACTGAGCTATTCCAACTATACATTTTAAATTGATTTTAAAAATATCAATCCACAAAATTAAACAACGATCGATAACTACATTATTTAAAATTATACGTTTGAAAATAATTCGATTATTAACTTTTTCCCTAAAGCTAACTAACTTTCTCCGTGAATGTAGAATCGGTTGTTGATGTCAAGGGCTCGTCGTCAGATATCAAGTGTGGTAACCGGGTTCACGGTCTCCTTTGTTTTGATAGTAGACATTACACAAAATGACATATCATTAAACTTTGAGATTCTAAATTATATGATTCAGGATAATTTAAACTTTATCGATATAAATACCATGTACGTTTTATATATTAATACATCTTTCATTGTCTAATGAAAAATAGTAAACTTTTATAAATAAAATACCTGATCGCCCAATTTCGACATTTCCACTAAAAATGAAAAATTAAAATCGCCAGAAGAAGAGTCATTTTAAGTATATATAGTATTAAAAGTTCTAAACAGAATTGAATCGAAGATCGAGTCAGTGCTAAGCTGACTATAGGAAGAGGCAAGCTAAAATAATCAGTTTAAATATATTAATTTAAGATTTTATTTAAAAATAGCTATTTCAATTAATGTGGTACTATTGTAATAAGTATAACCCAACCCAATAATTGGCTTATAAATATACTTGTAAACATTCATAATAAAATACACACTTACTGTAATTTTTCCATTTTTTTCTATCATTTACAGTTACAATAATTATTGCAGTTGGGTTCAGGTGAGCTTTTTCATTGACAGTTCGATTGGGACTTTTGTGTTCGTGACCACCTTAACTCAAATTATCTACGGGAATAGCAGAAGATCTTAGGGGCGGATTTTTTATGGTATCAGAGTTTGGTTATTTCGATCGTCTAATGGCATTCGTTGATCTGCAAGAGTTGTTAGATTGGGAATTAAACATGCCTCGATAAATTTTCTCAACTTTGTCCGTGAATGTAACATTGATTGGTAGTGTCAGGGGCTCGTCGTCAGATATTAATGGGAGTGATCAGGGTCGTGGTCCCCTCTGTTTAGGTAGTGGACATAGTGCAAAAAGGGACATATCATCAGACTTTGAAATTCTTAGATAATTCAGAATAATTAGGACATTATCGACGCACATACTTTGTATGCGTTAATTATCTATATATAATACATGTCATTATATATGAATGTCTTTCATTGTCCAATGAAAAATAACACATTATTATAAATAAATCAACTGATAACAAAATCTCGATCTTTCTACTAAAAATGAAAAATTAACATCGCTAGAAGAAGGGGTCGAACCTTCGACCTTGTGGTTAACAGCCACACGCTCTAACAAACTGAGTTATTCCAGCTATACATTTTAAATTGAGTTTAAAAATATCAATCTACAAAATTAAACAACGATCGATAACTACATTATTTAAAATTAAATGTTTGAAAATAATTCGATTATTTACTTTTTGCCTAAAGGTAATTAATTTTCTCCGTGAATTCAGAATCGGTTGGTGATGTCAAGGGCTCGTCGTCAGATATCGAGGGTGGTAACCGGGTTCACGGTCTCCTTTGTTTTGGTAGTAGACATTACACAAGATGACATATCATTAAACTTTGAGATTCTTAATTATATAATTCAGGATAATTTAAACTTTATCGATATATATACCATTTATGTTTTATATATGAATAAATCTTTCATTGTCTAATGAAAAATAGTAAACTTTTATCATCACCCAATTTCGACATTTCCACTAAAAATATAAAATTAAAATCGCAAGAAGAAGAGTCATATTACGTATATCTAGTATTAAGAGTTCTAAACAGGATTGAACCGAAAGTCGAGTCAAGGCTAAGTTGACTACAAGAAGAGGGCAGCTAAAATAATCAGTTTAAATATATTGATTTAATATTTTATTTAATTCTAACTATTTCAATTAATGTGATACTATTGTAATAGCCAGAACCCAACCCAATAATTGCCATATAAATATAATTGTAAACATTCAAATTATAATATACACTTACTGTAATTTTTCCATCTTTTTTCTATAATTTACAGTTACAATAATTATTGCACTTGGGTTCAGGTGAGCTTTGTCATTGACAGTTCGATTGGGACTTTTGTGATCGTGACCACTGAAACTCAGATTATCTACGGGAATAGCAGCAGATTTTAGGGGCGGATTTTATATAGTATCAGAGTTTGGTCATTTCGATCGTCTGATGACATTCATCGATTTGCAAGAGTTGTTAGATTGCGAATTTAAAAAGCCTCGATAAATTTTCTCAACTTTGTCCGTGAATGTATCATCGATTGGTGGTGTCAAGGGCTCGTCGTCAGATATCAATGGGAGTGATCAGAGGCCTCTGTTAGGGTAGTGGACAAAAAGGGACATGATGAAGCACGGAATCTGCTACCAGTAGGCTCGCGGGGTTGCGAGGAGGGCCGGAGGCTTTGGAGTCCACGACGCGCGCTCTACGTCAATGTACCTGCAGAAGTGAAGGGGAATCGGCGACTCCCTTGGGAGTATGCGATTCGGGCTCCTTGGATTGCTCTGGTGTGGTGTGGTCAAGTGGGAATGACTTGAGGGTAGAGGTCCCCCAAGGACCCCTTTTATAGGGTCCTGGGGGACGTTTCCTCATTCATTAGCGTGGGACCCACCCCATTAAGGTATCCTATTAAGGGGTGCCTTAATGACGTGGGCCCACCCAAGTAACGGTTGGGAGTCAGCGACTCAGGTGTGGGAATCGCCGATCCAGAGGCTCAATCGCCGACTCCCAATGAGCCTAGTGGCAGTCTACCAGAACTGTCCACGAGGCCTAGAGTCAGCGATTCACCCCTGGAGTCGGCGACTTGGTAGTCCCAGTCGGCGACTCCCAGGTGCTGCCTTGAGTACTTGACGTAGACACTCCTTCCGAATTCGTGGAACTCTCCGGGGGTCCGGCATAAAGCGACGGAACCCTAGTCCTTGTCGGAGGGCGTTGCTGGAAGTGACTGACGTGATCAGGCATGTCTCACCAGTACTCCCCCCCTGAAGAGAGCATGGCAAAACACCTGTGTACCGCCAGTATCCCCCCCCAAGCAAGGTGATCCGCATCAAGGCGAGTAGCGACAAGATGGGATTGAGTCATTGAGCTCACAGCGACACTAATGGCTCTGCGTGGTCCATGCACTATTAGATGGACTGATTCACTATCACAATCTAGTTCCAGGCCAATGGAACTACATGTTTATAGTCCTACTCTGATCAAGAGCGACTTTTGCTGTGTGGATTCTGGCCGAAGCGACATAATGCGTGGATTCACTATTAGAATCTGATTCTGGCCGAAGCAACAGAATGCGTGGATTCGTTATCCGAATCGGGTTCTGGCCGAAGCGACAGGTCGCGTGGATTCACTATTAGAATCTGATTCTGGCCGAAGCAGGAGAATCTAGTTCACTATCAGAACTGATGTTTATAGTCTACCCTGATCAAGAGCGACTTGGTGTCCGCAACGACGGTTACCCCATAGGCCGAAGCGCAAGATGGGTCGAGATCATTAAGGTCAAAGCGACAAAATGATCTCCAAATGTTCGAAGGACTATTGAAGCCAAAGCGACAACATAGTTCTTGGTCTGATTATGGCCGAAGCGACAGAATCATGCCTGCAAAACAAAAAACAACCTGCAAAATAACTATATCAGTTTAAAGGATATTGGTGATACAGTATCCCGAACACGGTCACAACCTACCAGCAACTAGAAGTCCGGATAGCCTAAGATGAGTTGAGGTAATCTATTCTAGGGTTATGGAGGTCCCAGGTCGAATCCTAGGAAGATCGACTTTCCTGAGGATCGACTTCCCTGGGATCGGCTTTTGAGTAAAGTCGATCATCAGGAAAAGTCGACCCCCAGAAAGTCGATCTCTGGAAAGTCGACCCCTGGACCCAATCTGATCAGTTGGGCAGTTAGGCGGTTACTGCCCAAATGTCCAGATTGCCCCCATAAGAACCCCTATAAATAGAGGGCACCCCCCACTCATTAAAGGCAAGTCATTTGGAGAAGAAGAATTCCTAGCGAAGCAGAGCTCTGCACACTTGAGTTCCGGTCCGGTTTCCCGCGGAGTTCCCCGCTTGGCGCTTGCTTGCGCGTCTTGGAGTACTGGTCGGGTTTCACCCCCATCACCTCCTCTCAGAGATCTCTTTCTCTGTAGTCTTTTCAGTCCGCTTAGACTGAATCTCTTTCTCCTTCTCCGCTTTCTCTCGCTCTTCTTCTGACAAAGTACGGAAGAAGCTAGAAAGCCTCGAGGCAGCAGGAGACTGCACGGGAGTAGTGTCTTTGGGTACTTTCGGAGGTACCTCCCCTTCCTCAGTTCGTCGGACCTCATCAGGAGTAGGGGACTTCGCCATTGTGTAGGCGTTCTCTAGCGCACGCTGCCTCAGATGATCAGCGTCAGAAGGTTTGGAGGCAGCGGCATAAACTTTGGAACCCGTCTCGTTTTGTCCGACGCGTTCGGGGATACCTCCGGGGTGATGCATATAAAAATCTGCAAGAAACAAAAACAGAGTTAGAAAATATATGCATATATAAAAACACAAAAGGAAAACAGACAAAGGAAGACCTTGTCGGCTAAAAGTATCTTCAATCGCGTGACCGACAGGCACAGCGATAGGATGCAAGAAGGCGAGCTTTTGCACGGAAGCTCCCTCTTCCTCAGTCAGATCAGGACGAGGAATAGGCTTACGGCCACTAGTGGATGCAGGGAGAAGTCTGCTGCCAGGACATAACCTGCAATCCACGAAGATGAACTCACTCTTGTTCCGCCTGGTCGGAGGATCTTTCAAGATAGCAGAATGAGTAACGGAAGTAGAACGGCTGGCACAGGCAATGAAAAGGCTGCCCTTCTTCGGATTTTGAAATGTGAAGAAGTGGAAGAACAGCCGAGCGGTAGGAACTATGCCAGCATCCCTGAGAATGTTAATAAAGCCCCTGACATAGAAGAAAAAGGCGGCACCCATCTGGGAGATGCACATTCCAGAGTAAAGAAGTATTTCACTAATGATAGAAGGGATCGGAAGGATCGGAAAGTTAGTGAAATACACTCGATGGAGTGCCAGCATGAAGTAAGGGGGCACGTCGCCAGTGTTCTCAGAGGGGTACGCCCAGTACACTCTCTCCCTAAGCTCTAACCCCCTCAAAATTTTTTGGGCAGCATCCAAGGAAAGGGTGTTAGAGCAGCTACCCGCGTTAAAAGAAAGGGGGTAGCCCGGAATATCAGTCAGAGAGACTGCACAAA
>LFYR01001511.1:0-17671 GCA_001185155.1 Zostera marina | reverse complement strand
AGCCTAGTGGCAGCCTACCAGAGCTGTCCACGAGGCCTAGAGTTAGCGATTCCCCCTGGAGTCGGCGACTTGGTAGTCCCAATCGGCGACTCCCAAGTGTTAGCTTGAGCTCTTGACGTAGACACGTGCTCCGCACCGTGGAAGCCTTTCCGGGCGTCCGGCATATAGCGACGGAACCCTATTCCTTGTCGAAGGGCGTTGCTGGGAGTGACTGACGTGTTCAGGCATGTCTCACCACTTCCCTGCGCCAAATTATTGTTGAGCGACAGAGTGTTGCCGTTGCGGCTAGGGAATCAATTTTCGAAGAATGGTCTGTTGGCGTTCTTCCGCCTGCCTCTTCTTCTGCTGTCCCACCACGTGGTCGACGTCGGAGGCGTCCCCGCCGCGGTGCTTCCCCGCTGGATCAGGTTCCTCGCCGTTTGTGTCGCCATATCAACTTTAATTAGGAATTTATAACATTTTTCATTCATTTTGTTTGTAATTCTGAATAAATATATTTTACCTTTTCTCTCACTTGTCTTACACCTTTACTCTGAAGTACGTCGGTGTAGTTTTGATGATCGACTTTTTTGAATATCAATTTCTTAAAGTCGATGCTTTCTTCTGGTTGGTACCATTCTTTTCTGAAGATGTCGAAGTTTGTACTAAAAGTCGATCTCATCTCTCCCTGTAGATGTCGACATCGTACAAAAGTCGATCCCACCTTTTTCTAAGGATGTCGATGTCGAGTGATTGTTGACTCTATCCTTTTCTGAAGATGTCGAAGTTTGTACAAAAAGTCGATCTCATCTCTCCCTGGAGATGTCGACGTCGTACAAAAGTCGATCTCATCTTTTTCTAAGGATGTCTATCTGAATGATTGTGGAATGTCGATCCTGTCCTTCTCTTTTGAAAGTTTCGAATTCCATTGTAAATGTCGACATCTATCCCCCTCTGAGAATATCGATCCGAATGTTTGTGGAATGTCGATCCTGTCATTCTCTTTTGAAGGTTTCGAATTCCAAGGTAAATGTCGACGTCTATCCCCCTCTGGGAATGTCGATCCGAATGTTTGCGGAATGTCGATCATGTCCTTCTCTTTTGAAAGTTTCGAATTTCAAGGTAAATTTCGACGTCTATCCCCCTCTGAGAATGTCGATCCGAATGTTTGTGGAATGTCGATCCTGTCCTTCTCGTTTGAAGATTTCGAATTCCAATGTAAATGTCGATGCCTTTGTTCTGAAATGTCGATGCCATTTGGTCGGATTTTAGGGTTTTCGCGGACTCGGACGTCATGGGTCTGCAAGGCCCGTGGGCTTTTCGGCCCACCGGGTGAACAGTGCCCGTGACGGTTCGTCTTCGACTTTCCCCTATAAATAACAGAGGGGGAGTCATTCGCTTCTCACCTACTTCCTTCACTCTGAGGCATCGACTTTCTCGCTTCGACTTTCCAGTTTCTCCGCTTCGACTTCCAGCTTCTCTGCTTCGACTTCTAGCGCGCGTAAGGATTCGACTTTAGCCTTGGAGGTGCAACTTTCTGGGGTCCGACTTCTGTTCGTCGGGCTCTTTTGAGGTTGCACTGGATTCAGCTTCCTTGGGGTCCGACTTTTCTTAAAGTCGGTCCTTTTTCGAAGTTGTTCCCCTTTGGACTGTGGTCCAACTTTGTGAAGTTTGACTCATTGTCATCGACTTTTCAGAGTTGGATCCAATTTTATTGGGATCGACTTCCATGGGTTTAGCTTTTGCTTTCCCGAAGTTATACCCTTGGTCCGACTTCCTGGAGTCCGACTTTTGTCGTCGACTTCCTTGGATCGGATCTGCTGGGATCGACTTCCTGAGACTTCTGTCTTCTGAAGTTGCCTTCCCTGTGATTTGACTTTATGGAGTCCGACTTTTGTCGTCGACTTTCTGAAGTTGTATCACCGCGGGGATCGACTTCCTGGTATAACTAACTTTTTTGGAGTTAGTTTTCCGAAGTCTTCTTCCCTCGTATTATAATACGATTTCCTGAAGTCTGGATCGACTTCTTCTTGGAATCGACTTTTGCAACCTAAAAACAACCAAACTAATTGAAGTGTTACGTATTTTGTGCAGGTTGTGATCATGTCTTCTGATAAGAACATTCAGCAAGACCTTCCTCCTAATGAGGAGCGGGCTATTATCGTTAGCCCTTAGGTTGAGACTAACGCTGTGATTGAGTCTGGAACTGAGCTGCCTTCCTCCTCTACTGTTGGAAGTAAGCGAAAAATTCCTACTGCTCGTCGTATGCGAAAGTCTGTCCTGGTAAGTTTTTTTTTGTAACTTACTTTTTGTTTTGTTTTTGTTTGTATGTTCTCCCTATTCTTCCTCCTCGGGTTCGGGTTCCTCTAACTCAGGGTCTTCTACATCCAGTTTTGGGAGTTCGGGTTCCTCTTCTTATAGTTCTTCCTCTCCCGAATGGGATGTAGAAATCGGGGGTACTCCCACTGAGACTCCTCTGTCCACCGCCATTGTTTTGGCTTCCATTCCGGAGGATGTCCCTGTTATTGAAGTGCCCGCCCTTGCCACGGACGATTCTACCCAACTTCCTCCCGAAGCCCGTGGTCAAAACATTCAAGTATTAGAGGACTCTCCCGTAGGTTGTCCTCCTGAGACAGAGGAGAAGTACCCTTTTCCGTCTCCTCTTGAGGAGAGAGGCGCCCCATCTTTCTATCGGGAGATAGATGGCTCTTGGCGTCAGTGGTCTGTTCTCATCCGACACGGTTTCCATATTGTTCCCCTCCTCGACCGGGGCGAGTATGGGACTGGGTATGGCTCCTTTTGCTCTGTCTCCCAGAACGATATTCCAGGCTACCCTTTGTCCTCCAATGCGGGTAGATGTTCTAACACCCTTTCCATAATACAATTATTCTTGTTGAAAAATGTTTTCCAACTGATGTGAAATGTTTGAAATTGTTAATGGTGAGACATGCCTGATTACGTCAGTCACTCCCAGCAATGCCCTTCAACAAGGACTAGGGTCCCGTCGCTATATGCCGGACCCCCGGAAGGCTTCCACGGTGTGGAGCACGTGTCTACGTCAAGAACTCAAGGCAACACCTGGGATTCGCCGACTGGGACTACCAAGTCGCCGACTCCAGTAGTGTGTCGCCGACTCCGGCCAAGGAACTCGGGTCTGGTAGACCGAGGACCTGGCCTCAAAGGAGTCGACGACTCCACCTCTGGGTCAGAGACTCCCATACCTGAGTCGCTGACTCCCAGCTGTTACTTGGGCGGGCCCACACTATTATGGCGCCTTCAATAGGGTACCATAATGGGGTGGGCCCTACTCTATTGAATGGCAACGCCTCCAGGACCCTATAAAAGGGGTCCTAGGGGTGTCCTCCATTCACAACACAACTTGACCAACCACACTCCACACTAGAGCATCCAGGAGCCCGAATCGCCTACTCCCAAGAGAGTCGCCCATTCCCCTCCTCTTCTGCAGCTGTTTGACGTAGATTGCGCGTCGTGGACTCCAAAGCCTCCGGCCCTTCTCGCAACCCCACGAGCCTACTGGTAGCAGATTCCGTGCTTCATCAGCTGGCACCGTCTGTGGGACTATCGAACCACGATATCCCGTCGTAATCGCGAAATTTTCTTCGCAAAGTTCAGCTCGATTCCCCTAGGGTGAGTCGCTAAATTTGTGTCAAGGAATCTCCGATTCACACAGGCAATCGCCGACTCCACCTAGTGAGTCTCCGATTGTGGGTTATTCTGCTAGCTAAGAGTGCTATCCACGGCCAGACTCGAAAGGAAATCCACCTAAAGCAGTCCCCGATTCCACTACTGTGTGTCGTCGATTCCACCTTGTGAATCGCCGACACCCCTTGTGAGTCGCCGACTCCACTTGGTTTTTTCTTTCGGGCCAGTTCTAGCAAGCACTTGCGCTCTAGTTGGAACACGCTTTTGTCAGACAATGGCTTCCGAAAGGCAAAAGCATGACTACCATCTGAGGAACAAAGGCAAATCTTCAATGGTAGCTGATAGGGCACAGACTGACCCTCCTCAAGAAAACAGGCAAGAAAGGCCTGAGGAGCCTCAAGTCAGTCTGCCCCCTCAGACATCCATCCCTCCCACTTTAAAGGAGAGGTTGATTAACTTCATGGATAACATGGAACAAAGAGTTAACAACCTCGAGAAAGCGAGGAGCCAGAGGACCGTCGCCCGCGAAGGAGCGGGTGAATCGGCCTCTCATAATTCTCCATCTGGGGAGAAAAAGAAGAATGGTCCAGAGTCTTCAAAATCAAGGGCTGGACCTAGTAAGAGTCATACTGAAAAGACTCTTACAACACGGTTCGTGGAAGACCTTCATTGGAAGTTGGCCGGCAATCTAGCCGCCAGCAGTCCGATCGAATTCCTAAGAATCAAGAGTGCTCCTTTTCGAGAGGACCTTTTGAAGGTGTCTTTTCCACCAACCTGGCGGGTACCCAGGATAGAAGTGTATGATTGTTCAGGTGATCCAAGAGATCACATCAACCTCTACCTTAGTGTCTTGGAACCGCAAACCACCGACAACCCGGCACTCTCAAGGGCAACGCCTATCGGTAGTTTTCCGGTATGCCAGCTGGATCAATCTCCTGCTTTGCGGACCTCTCATCCAAATTCATCGCCCAATATATATGTGAGGATGATTAGGATCAAACATAGTGCCAACGCACTGCTGGCACTACGACAGAACAAGCTGTCGTTAAGGGATTACACTATTAAATTCACTTCAATGATGACAGAAGTGAGCGATTTAATCCCAAGTCTGGCATAGCGTGATACACGAATGGGCTAGTACCCTACTCCCCTCTGGCCCAGCATCTCACTCTCCATAAGGTGGAGACTCTACATGAACTCTTCCAGCGAGCCCAATCGTTTATTGAAGTGGAAGAGCAGAATGAGAACAAGCTAGTGGAACTTGAGAACACTAGCTTCAAAAAACCAAAGGTCGAGAAAAAGAGCTACGGCGGAAAAAATAGTTTCCGAGGCTCTTCGAATAAATATAATGACAATGCGGCTAATTCCTACAAAAAGGAATGGAAGCCCAAACACGATAATAAGGTGTATCAAACAACCACCAAACAGTTGCCAAAGGGTCCATCCCAACCATGGAAGGATTGGACCCCTCTGATAATCAATAAAGGCGAACTTTTTGACAAACTGAAAAACCGGGCAGATCTACCTCTTGCCCGTTCTTTGGACCCTGCAATAAAAAGTAGTCGTAAAAAGGGTGGAAGGTTCTGTAAATTCCACAAGGACCACGGCCACCTTACGGACCACTGCAGAGAGTTCTCGATCTATGTCGAACAACTGGTCTCAAAGGGTGAACTTGGCAACTTCGTCAAGGAATCCCGAGGACAAGACGGTTGTAAATCTGACCCGAAGGGGAAGCGTCCACTCTCTCCTTCGCCGGATAGCGACAGTAGCGAGGACCGCCAGCGGAAAACCATCAATATGATATTTGGTGGCGGATCCGTTGGTCAGAATAGGGGATACTCCCGGAAGGTACTGATGTCACAGTCAACACCTCGCGACAATGGGAAACGGGCTCGGGAAGAGAAATCAACATACTTCTCCGAAGAGGACCTGGATGATGTCCTGCTGCCCCACGAGGATCCACTCGTGATCCAAGCAGACATCGGTCCGACTTCCCATGTCGAGAGGATGATTGTCGACAGCGGCAGTTCCGCAGACATCCTCTATATGGACACCTTCATCAAAATGGGCCTTAAAAAGGAGGATCTGTCTCCTTGCAAGGAAGCCATTTATGGGTTTACTAACGTCACCGCCCCAGTGGCCAGCGTTATCGACCTGAAGGTCTCCATCAGATCCCGAAAAGGAAGGGTTAGTCGAACATGCCGTTTTATAGTGGTGGAGGTAGAATCCACTTTTCACGGCATCTTTGGACGACCCTTCATCCATGGGTTCAAAGCTATCCCATCCTCTTATCACCAATGAATATGATGAAGCACGGAATCTACTACCAGTGGGCTCGCTGGGTGGCGAGATGAGCCGGAGGCTGTGGAGTCCACGACGCGCACTCTACGTCAAACACCTGCAGAAGAGGAGGGGAATCGGCGACTCACGTAGGAGTGGGCGATTCGGGCTCCTTGGTTGCTCTAGTGTGGAGTGTGAGTCAAGAGAATGAGTTGTGAATGGAAGACACCCCTAGGACCCCTTTTGGAGTTTCCATTCAATGGAGTGGGGCCCACCCCATTATGGTGCCCTATTGAAGGGTGCCATAATGGTGTGGGCCCGCCCGCGTAACGGCTGGGAGTCGGCGACTCAGGTGTGGGAGTCGCCGATCCAGGGGTGGAGTCGCCGATTCCTTGGAGGCCAAGTCCTCGGTCTACCAGACCCGAGATCCCTAGCCGGAATCGGCGATTCACCCTTGGAGTCGGCGACTTGGTAGTCCCAGTCGGCGACTCCCAAGTGTTATCTTGGGCTCTTGACGTAGACACGTGCTCCGCACCGTGGAAGCCTTTCCGGGGGTCCGGCATATAGCGACGGAACCCTATTCCTTGTTTGAAGGGTGTTGCTGGGAGTGACTGACGTAATCAGGCATGTTTCACCAGTACTCCCCCTTGAAGAGAGTATGGCTGAATACCCGTGTACCGCCAGTATCCCCCCCCCAAGCAAGGTGATCCGCATCAAGGCCAAAGCAACAAGATGGGATCGAATCAATGTGGCCACAGTGACACAATGACTCCGTTATCCATGCACTATTAGATGGATTGATTCACTATCAGAATCTAGTTCCAGGCCAATAGAACTACGTGTTTATAGTCCAACTCTGATCAGGAGTGACTCTTTCTGTGTTATCATCAAGGCCGAAGCGACAAGATGAAGGGAGATTATTAAAGCCCAAAGTGACAAAATAATTCCCGTCCATTAGGGCCAAAGCGACAAAATGGAGCGACTCAATATCAGAGTCTGATTCTGGCCAAAGCGACAGAATGCGTGGATCCTGGCCAAAGCGACAGGATCTAGTTCACTATCAGAACTGATATTTATAGTCCACCCTGATCAAGAGTGACTTTACGTCCGCAACGACGGTTACCCCACCAAGGCCGAAACGACAAAGTGGGTCGAGATCATTAAGGCCAAAGCGACAAAATGATCTCCAAGTCTATCAAGGCCAAAGCGACAAGATAGGAGAATTATTGAGGCCAAAGCGACAAAATAATTCTTGGTCCATTGAGGCCAAAGCGACAAAATGGACCGACTCGTTATTAGAGTCTGATTCTGGCCGAAGCGACAGAATGCGTGGATCCTGGCCAAAGCGACAGGATCATTCCTGCAAAATAACCTGCAAAACAACTGCATCAGTCTAAAGGATATATTTATTGAGTTACCGACCTTGCCGTGCGGGGCTGCTCCTCATGCTGCTCCTTCCTATGCTCAATAAATCCTTGATTGATCTGGCCGGAGTGACAGATCTATCATGCTCATGATGTGACAGCTTCTGGCCAAAGCGACAGTAGTGTCGGGAAGAGTTTATGATACTCCCCCCCGAGTTCGACGACTTCTGGCCAAAGCGACAGAAGTGTCGGGATGAGCTTGTGATACTCCCCCCTTGAGATCATTAAGGCCGAAGCGTCAAAATGACCTCTGGTCTACTAAGGCCGAAGCGACGAAGCAGACCGACTCACTATCAGAGTCTGATTCTGACCAAGGCTACAGATCCACTATCAGGATCCGATACTCGCCTCGGATATAGAACCTGTTGATTCACTATTAGAATCTGATTCCGGTCGGGGCTACGAATTCACTATTAGAATCCGATCCTAACCCGGACTACGGAATCTAACCTGCAAAAAAGGAAAACACTCTGCAAAACAACTAGATTAGTCCATAAACGCATATATTTATTATTGAACTTACCGTGCGATTTACCTTTCGTGAAGCCCTTCCTTTGCTCAAATTTGTCCATGGTAAATATGGCCGAAGCGACAGATTTTACCATGCTCAAATTTTTTGACGACTTCTGGCCGAAGCGACAGAAGTGTCGGGAGAGCTTGTGATACTCCCCCCGAAATTAGACGACTTCTGGCCAAAGCGACAGAAGTGTCGGGAGAGCTTGTGATACTCCCCCTTGACATTTGACGACTTCTGGCCGAAGCGACAGAAGTGTCGGGAAAGCTTGTGATACTCCCCCTCGAATTTTGACGACTTCTGGCCGAAGCGACAGAAGTGTCGGGAGAGCTTGTGATACTCCCCCCTGACATTTGACGACTTCTGGCCGAAGCGACAGAAGTGTCGGAAGAGCTTGTGATACTCCCCCTCGAATTTTGACGACTTCTGGCCGAAGCGACAGAAGTATCGGGAGATCTTGTGATACTCCCCCCCGAATTTTGACGACTTCTGGCCAAAGCGACAGAAGTGCCGGGAGAGCTTGTGATACTCCCCCCGAAGATTATGCTTTGGTGATACACAATTTTTTGGGACGAGTGTTTTTCGAAGTATGTGACTGTCGGCAAACGACGAATCAAAGATACTCGACACTCGAAGGTTGCCTTGAAACTCGGAACCTTAACGATGGAGAGAGCTTGTGATACTCCCTCCTGAAGTGTGATGACTTCTGGCCGAAGCGACAGAAGTGTTGGGAGAGTTTGTGATACTCTTCCCTTGAAATTTGACGAGTTCTGGACGAAGCGACAGAAGTATCGGGAGAGTTTGTGATACTCCCCCCTTAAATTTGACGACTTCTGGCCGAAGCGACAGAAGTACCGGGAGAGTTTGTGATACTCCCCCCTGAAAACTTGCACTTGGGGCAGTTTTAGTGTTATTTTATCCGGAATTGGCGACTGGAGTTTGTAATACCCTTGCCAGTCGACGATACCTATGGTAGGGGGCATTTTTGTTTTTTTGCCCCTGTGAGTCGGCGACTCCTAGTGTAACCGTCGGATCTTTTTGGGAGATCCTTTGGATATTTGGAAGATATACGGGGAATATTTGTAAAATCTCCAAATAAGGAAACTTTTCTCACAGTGCTGTGAGTTTTTGCCCGGAGTCGGCGACTGCCCTGTGGAGTCAACGACTTTGGCGTGATTCGGGGGATTTGGAGATCGATTCATGATCTCAAATTTTGTAAATTTTGGGGTTTCTGGGGGGTTTTTGCAATTTTCCCAAGGGCTATAAATAGTGGAGAGGTTTTCCCCAAAACCTCACAACACCTTTTGCCTCTCTTAGTCGCCTAAACCCCCAGATTTTTCAATCGCCGATTCCCCAGTTTTCAACCTTCGAATCGTCGATTGTCCTCATGTCTACCCCCGATTCCCCTTTGTCCCAACTAAATGAAGCTAAAACGTCAGCCTTCATAGCTGAAATGACTGTTGAGAATCTAGACGAGGTGTTGAACACCGTCGAGTCGCCGATTCCCTCTCCTGACAGAGAGGTTGAGTCGGCGATTCCGTTCGTGCCACCTTGTAAGAACTACTTGGTGCCTCGCCAGTGTTGGCGACTCCCCTTGTGGAGTCGGCGACTCAGTGCAAGGCCTTTGTGGTCGTACGACAGCCTCTTGAGCTGGGGGAAATTCCCGAGGCTTCTGTGTCGGCGATTCCCACTGTGGAGTCGGCGACACATGAAGGTCCTGTCAAGGGGAAATCCTTCAAGCGAAGGGGGCAGGGCTCAACTGCCATTGGGTCGGCGACTGCTGGCCGTGACTCGCCGATTCCTGTCATTGAATCGGTGGCTCGTGTGCTGGAGTCGGCGACTCCCATGATGATTGATGATTCTTCCGCGCGTCGCACCGCTCCATTGGTCGTGAGCGCGGAAGGCCATATTGTGTCGGGACTGAACCCGAACCAAGGTCCTTCTCTGAAGAGAAAGAGAAGGCGCACCACTGGAAGGGCAAAGTACATGTGCCCGAAGAGAACGAAGGGGTCCCTCCTCCTCTAAATATTAACTTTGAGGAGACCTTGACTGTGGACCGTGGTGCACCTCATCCACGCCGTAGAGCGAGCCGGCGCTCTGAAAGAACTCCGCCACCTCCCGTGGATCTGAATGCTAGTCGAGACCTGGACTTCGACTTAAATACATATGTTGGAGCTTTAAACCCCTCTGGATTCGCTCATTGTGAAATCGCCGTGAATGGCGTGCCAAGGTTGCTTCCGATCGGCCGTTCTGGGGACGGCGAATTCGAACAAGTTATGACTCACGCAACCTTGGATGGGTCTGATGGAGTCAACCCCCCCTCGAATCTGAATGCGAGCGACGCTCGATCACTATTGTTGGGGATTCAAATATTTGGTCATCTGCGATTCTGGATGTCGCGATACCAGCCGATAAATCTGCCACCCCCGGGATTCCAGGCCATCCCAAGGATCTATTTCAAGCACTTCTCCGAGCTGCCGATTCCGGAGATCATTAGTGAAGTGCTTCTCACATTTGAAGTGTCCTTGTCGCAGCTCCCGGCGGGATTCTTTGTGATCCTGCGGGGCTTCATGAACATTTGCTGGGGGCTGAACATTGTTGTGGCGGCGAGCTTGTTCTTGTACTTCTACAAGCTCACCAAAGAGAAGTCTGCATCCGGTCGCTTTGGATTCACGCGACGACATTTTGACAAAAACATCGTCGATGAGCTCCCGACGAACTTCGGATGCAACTGGAGAAGAGAGTTCATTTTTGTGACTTCTGAATTTCTTCCCGGGAGTCGGGAGATGTGGAATAACCCTAATCGAGTGCAAATGAATGCCTCGATTGAGATGACTACGAGGGACATTGAGGCCTCGAATCGGATAGCGCGGACTCTAACTGCATATTCTGTGCCGCGCGGTGTTCCCTTTGTCCTTTGCCAAAGGGAGGACTTCAACTTCGAGGATGTGAAAGAGGCGCATGAACCACCCACTGAGAAGGAGCTGGAGAGCGGAAAAAAGCGTTCGTTCTTATATCACGATGCCGCTCTACTTCATATACGCAAGAGGTTTCGCGAGGGCAAGCTAATCAGGCTGAGGAAGAAGAAAACCACACGTAGCGAACCTCGCCGGACCTTCGAGCACGGGTCGAGCTCTCGCTCCACACCACCACCTCCCAGAGGCTATGTGCCTTACACTTCTGCTGGGGTGACACTTCCCGACTTCATGGCTGACGCTGAAACTCGGAGGGAAGCGATGTCACTCCTTTTGGGTCATCCTGGGACTTGGTGCCGGAGTGAGTTACTGAAGCATATGAATGCCGCATGTTACATGGCACATGCTTGTTATCATGGAGACTCTATCCATGACGTCGAGAAGATACAAGAAAAATATAACCAACTCGACGCAAAGTTCAAAGAGAGCGAGAAGGCTCTCGATAAGCTGAAGAACGTGAGATCTAGAATGGAAAACCTTCGCGACAACATTCTGCCCAAGAAGGACAAAACTATTGAGTTCAAGCAGAAAGAGATTGATGACTATGTCGCGAAGATCTTGGCACTCCGGAAAGATCTGAAAGCTGCTACTGCTGGCCGTTCTAAAGATACTGAAGATCTGAAGAGCCAGCTAGCTAGCGAGAAAGGGCGCGTAGCCTCGCTTGAGGCTACTATAGCGGAGTTAAAGAAACAAGCTGCTCAGAGCCATTGTGAAACAACTGAGCTAAAGAGTGAGCTCGCGAGTGCGGAAGAAGAGGTTATAGCTCTAAAAGATGATAATACCGCACTCTCTGGGAAAGCTGCTGGGTTGGATTTGGACGTACGTTACCAATCCGACCAGCTTCAAGAGCTTATCTTCTTCGGCCCGACAGTATTTCCTGCTCTACCTCCGGACTACATCACGGATATCATGGCGTGGGTGGAGCAGCACCCTGAGGAGCTCGAGAAAAATAAAGAAGCCCTCGACAAGATGAAGGACGAAGCTGCGCAAGATTAGATTTTCTAAGTCCTTTTATTTTGTAATCTTTTTGTAATTGTTATCTTTTTTTGTAATCTGAATTTTCAATGAAATTAATCGTTTTTTGCTTTTCTATTCAATTGTTTATTTATTTTATTCTTTTGAATTGTAACTAAGACCCGAAACTAGATTCGCGAGTCGTAATTTAGCCGCTCTGGATGTAAATTAGACTAACCCTATCGCTAGTCACTCTGGGCGTAGACTTGATCGTACGAATCGTAGCTCAGTCTACGGTTAAATTCGCAAAAAAAAATTAAACTTCATAACTAATAGTAAGTCGCAATATCGATTAACAAATTCGAAAGATAACAAATATGTCGAAAGATAACAATAAAAAGATACAATCAATCCTAAGACTCTAGAGTTGTAGTTTTGCTCCGGCCGTAGCGACGGAGTGATTGTTTACCTTCATCGAGGCCATAGCGACAAGATGAGGTCGGATCGTTAAGGCCGTAGCGACAAAACGATTTCTAATCTATTGAGGCCATAGTGACAAAATAGATTAGTTTCGAAACCCTAATTGCGAATGATGCAAAGATTTCTAGGGTTTTATGTGTTCCTAAGACTCATACCCTTTAAGTTCACCTCTTGCCAAAGCGACAGAGTGATTTATTCATCGAGGCCATAGCGACAAGATGAAGTTGAATTGTTAAGGCCATAGCGACGAAACAATTTTGATCTATCAAGGGTAAAGTCGTAAATATCTAGGAACTTAAAAAATTTTAACCTTTTATTACTAAAAAAGAGAAAAACAAGTGTTTGAAATAAAATCTAACTATTTTATTTTGCTATACATCGAAAGGACCGAAGGAAGGGGAGGGTCAATACTAAGTGATGAAGCACTGAATCTGCTACCAGGGCTCGCGGTGGTGCGAGGTTGATGCCGGAGGCTTTGGAGTCCACGACGCATGCTCTACGTCAAAATACCTGCAAGTGAAACTAGGCGATTCTAGTGAGAATCGGCGAGTTTCGTGGTGTTTGCTCTGGTGTGAGAGGAGAACTTGAATCGTGCCTTTGAGTGTCCCCTTGGGACCCCTTTTATAGGGTCTCGGAGGGCGCACTCATCGGCGGGGATCGCGCCTATGGTCATATATGGTAACATTTATGACGTTGGCTTCCGCCGAGTAACGGTCGTAAGTCGCCGATTCAGGTATGGAAGTCGCCTAGTTAAGGGCTAACTCGGCGAGTTTCTAGGGCCAAGTCGTACAGTCTACCATACTGCCGACCTTGCCTTAACTCGGCGAGTTATCCTGTATGTTGGCGACTTGGTAGTCCAATCGGGCGACTTACGGGCTAACTCGGCGATCTGGACGAAGAACGATGTTCCGCACCGTGGGAGCTCTCCGGGGGTCCTGCCTTAGCGACGGAGCCCTAGTCCTTGTTGAGAGGCGTTGACGGGTAGTGACTGGTGTAATCAGGCATGTCTCACCAGTACTCCCCCCTGAAGAGAGCACAAGAAACATGGTGTATCACCAGTACCCCCCCCCCTCACGCAAGGTTCAAATGTGTTTGATCCAGCACCAAGGCCAAAGCGACATGATGAGATCGAATCATCCGCCCACAGTGACGTAATGATTCAGAATCCACAGACCAAAGCGACTAGAAATGGATCGAGTTCCAGGCCACGGTAACTCATGTTTATAGTCCTTCCCAGATCAGGGGCGACTGCATTGTGTTATCGAGGCCGAAGCGACAAGATAAATTCCGGCCGAAGCGACGGAATCGATTAAGGCTATTCAGCGACATAATCGGGTTCTTGCCAGAGCGATAGAACCAAGTTCTAGCCGGAGCGATAGAACTAATGTTTATAGTCTCTCTGATCAAGAGCGACTTAAAGTCCGCAACGACGGCCCCCTTCAAGGCTTTTTAGCGACAAGATGGGTTGAGAATCGTTAAGGCCGAAGCGATAGAACGATCTCTAGTGTATCAAGGCAGAATGCGACAAGATACTTAGACTCACTATTAGAGTCCTATTCTGGCCAAAGCGACAGAATGATACCTGCAAAAAAGCAAAATATTCTGGCCAAAGCGACAGAATATTCCCTGCAAAACAACAAAAGAAAATATCCTGCAAAACAACTAGATCAGTCTGAAAACGCATATATTTATTGACCGAAAATACCTCTTGCGATACTCTTTCCCTTACTTTAGGCAATCCCTGGTGAATCTGGCTGAAGCGACAGACTGACCGTGTTTATGTATGACGACTTCCGGCCAGAGCGACAGAAGTGTCGGGAGAGTTTGGATACTCCCCCCTGAGTTTTGACAATTTCCGGCCGGAGCGACAGAAAAGTCGGGAGAGTTCGTGATACTCCCTCCTGAAGTTCGACGATCTCTAACCAAAGCGATAGAAATGTCGGGAGAGTTTATGATACTCCCCCCTGAATTTCGACAATTTCCGGCCGGAGCGACAGAAAAGTCGGGAGAGTTTGTGATACTCCCCCCTGAATTTCGACAATTTCCGGCCGGAGCGACAGAAAAGTCGGGAGAGTTTGCGATACTCCCCCCTGAAGTTCGACAATTTCCGGCCGGAGCGACAGAAAAGTCGGGAGAGTTTGCGATACTCCCCCCTGAGGTTGTGGGAGGGGGCTTGTGATTTTCCCCCTAAAATACTGTATGATGTTCTAAGTCGGCGATTTAAGGTGTTAACTCGCCGACTTAGCACTGGAGTTGTTTTTTGAGAAGTCTGGAGGTTCGCTGACCTGGATCAGCGATATTCCTATAAACTCGGCGAGTCTTGGTATGAGCTGGCGAATCTCTTCGAGAATCCTTAGGATCTTGGGAAATATTTGCAAATTTTCCAAGTATGGAAATTTCCTCCTGGTATCCCTTGATTAGTGCTTAAACTCGGCGAGTTTTCTATAGACTCGCCGAGTTTGCGGATTTGGAGATCAATTAGCGATTTTTCTTCGCGTAATTTGTAGATTCTCCGGGGAATTTCTGCAATTTGCCCAAGGTCTATAAATAGAGAGTCGACTATTTTAATCCGCACTCCGCTTACCTTGATTTTGCTTAAAACCCTAATCCCTTTCTAAGTCGCCGAGGTTCTTCATAACTCGCCGACTTTCACTACAATCACCAGAACTCCTTCCAAAGTCGCCGAGTCTACACCTATATCGCCGATATATGGCAGACCAACCGTCACTGCCTAGACTTACCATGTCGGAGACCGAAGCTCTGGTCGCCGACATATTGAACGAGGATATAGACGAAGGCCTGACGGGGGTGCTCGACACCGTCGAGTCTCCGATTCCCTCGCCTTCGCGCGGTGGGTCGGAGATTCCGGTTGTCGACGCGCCGCAAGACGTCAGGTTTTTGGCAACTGCCCGCGAGTTTGACGGATTATTTACCTTCTTTTTTGATTATAGAGTATTAAATGTGGTACAAAAACAGCCTTTAAATCTAAATATCGTTTATCAAGTTAGATTGATCAATATGATCTTTTAATTCTACTCTTTATATTTATAAATGGATTTAAAATTAATTATTTAATCAATTTGTTCAATATCTTTATTTAATTAAACAATTACTTCAATAAATTCATTATTTGCCTTCTTTTTTTATAATAGCGTATGAAATGTGGTACAAAACCAGCCTTTAATTCTAAATATCATTTATCAAGGTAGATTGATCAATATGATCCTTTATTTCTACAATTTATATTTATAAATGGATTAAAAATTGATTATTTAATCAATTTGTTCAATATCTATATTAATTGAAACAATTACTTCATTAAATTCATTATTTGCCTTCTTTTTCGATTATAAGTATTAAATGTAGTACAAAACCAGCCTTTAATTCTAAATATCATTTATCAAGTTAGATTGATCAATATAATTTTTATTTCTACTCTTTATATTTATAAATGGATTTAAAATTGATTATTTAATCAATTTGTTCAATACCTATATTTCATTGAAATAATTATTTCAATAAATTCATTATTTGCCTTCTTTTTCTATTATAGAATATTCATTGTGGTACAAAACCAGCCTTTAATTCTAAATATCATTTATCAATTAATATAGATCAATATGATCTTTTATTTCTACTCTTTATATTTATAAATGGAATTAAAATTGATTATTTAATCAATTTGTTCAATATCTATATTTAATTTAAACAATTACTTCATTAAATTCATTATTTGCTTTCTTTTTCGATTATAGAGTTTTAAATGTGGTACAAAAGCAGCCTTTAATTCTAAATATCATTTATCAAGGTAGATTAATAAATATGACCTTTTATTTCTACTCTTTATATTTATAAATGGATTTTAAATTGATTATTTAATCAATTTGTTCAATATCTTTATTTAATTGAAACAATTACTTCAATAAATTCATTATTTGCCTTCTTTTTTATAATAGCGTATGAAATGTGGTACAAAACCAGTCTTTAATTCCAAATATCATTTATCAAGGTAGATTGATCAATATTATCCTTTATTTCTACTCTTTATACTTATAAATGGATTTAAAATTGATTATTCAATCAATTTTTTCAATATATATATTTCATTGAAACAATTACTATAATAAATTCATTATTTGCCTTCTTTTTCGATTATAGAGTATTAAATGTGGTACAAAACCTGCCTTTAATTCTAAATATCATTTATCAAGGTAGATTGATCAATATGATACTTTATTTCTTCTCTTTATATTTATAAATGAATTTGAAATTGATTATTTAATCTATTTGTTCAATATCTATATTTAATTTAAACAATTACATCAATAAATTCATTTATGGCCTTTTTTTTATTATAGAGTATTAAATGTGGTACAAAACCAACCTTTAATTATAAATATCATTTATCAAGGTAGATTGATCAATATGATCTTTTATTTCTACTCTTTATATTTATAAATATATTTAAAAATTGGTTATTTAATGAAATTTATCAATATCTATATTAATTGAAATAATTAATTCATTAAATTCATTATTTACCTTCTTTTTTTATTATAGAGTATTAAATGTGGTACAAAACCAGCCTTTAAATCTAAATATCATTTATCAAGTTAGATTGATCAATATGATCTTTTAATTCTACTCTTTATATTTATAAATGGATTTAAAATTGATTATTTAATCAATTTGTTCAATATCTTTATTTAATTGAAACAATTACTTCAATAAATTCATTATTTGCCTTCTTTTTTTATAATAGCGTATGAAATGTGGTACAAAACCAGTCTTTAATTCTAAATATAATTTATCAAGGTAGATTGATCAATATGATCCTTTATTTCTACACTTTATATTTATAAATTGATTAAAAATTGATATTTAATAAATTTGTTCAATATCTATATTAATTGAAACAATTACTTCATTAAATTCATTATTTGCCTTCTTTTTAGATTATAAGTATTAAATGTGGTATAAAACCAGCCTTTAATTCTAAATATCATTTATCAAGTTAGATTGATCAATATAATCTTTAATTTCTTCTCATTATATTTATAAATTGATGAGAAATTGATTATTTAATCAATTTGTTCGACATCAATATTTAATTGAAACAATTACTTCAATAAATTCATTATTTGCCTTCTTTTTCTATAATAGAGTATTAAATGTGGTACAAAACCAGCCTTTAATTCTAAATATCATTTATCAAGGTAGATTGATCAATATGTTCTTTTATTTCTACTTTTTATATTTATAAATGGATTAAAAATTGATTATTTTATCAATTTGTTTAATATCTATATTTAATTCAAACGATTACTTTAATAAATTCTTTATTTGCCATCTTTTTTTATAATAGCGTTTGAAATGTGGTACAAAACCAGCCTTTAATTATA
>LFYR01001510.1:30989-60126 GCA_001185155.1 Zostera marina | reverse complement strand
AAACAACCTTTACTTCTAAATATTATTAATTAAGATCGTTTGGTAGAAACGATCTTTATTTCGATTCTCTGTTATTAGAAATTGACTTATATTTGAATGTTATATTAATTTGTTCAATATCTATAGGTACTTCAAGCAATTGTTCTATCAATGTATTATTTCACTTTTTTTGTTAATCAGAAATAATTTAATTAGAAAAAAAGTACCTTTAATCCTAATTGTTATAAATGGATTCATATATTCTTCTTTCTATTGTTAACATATATTTAATTAGGAAGAAACCCAACCCAAATTTTAATTATCATTTGTTATGATAGATTGTTAAAAATGATCTTTATTTTTTCTTTATTTTCTTAAAAATGGATTTATATTTTATTCTTCGATGAATTTATTCAATATCGAAAGTTTATTATATAAATTGCATCATTTAACGTGTTATTCGTCTTCTTCGTTAATAATAAAATATTTAATTACGAACAAAATCAACCCTTAATCCAAATTGATTAATCAAGATAGATCGTTAAAAATAATCTTTATTACCTCTTTCTATTATTCTAAATGGATTTAAAAGTTATTATAAAATCAATTTTTTCTATATCTCGATCTAAATCAAGCAATTTCTTCGATTAATATATTAATTGACTTTTTTGTTAAATATAAAGTATTTAATTAGATACAATACCAACCCTTAATTCTAATTATGATTAACTAATTTTGATTGTAACAAATGAAATTTATTTTTACTTAAAAAAGGTATTATATTTCAATCTTAAATCAATTTATTCTTCATTTCGATTTAAATCAAGTAATTATTCCTTTCAATGTATAATTTATCTTTTTTGTTATTTATAAAGTAGTTAATTAGTTAAAAAACAAACTTGATTTCAAAATACGATTAATCAAGATCGATTGGTGAAAACGATCTTTATTTCTACTTTCTATTATTACAAATTGATTTATATTTGAATGTTAAATTATTTTGTTCAATACCTATAGGTAATTCAAGCAATTATTCTATCGATGTATTATTTGACTTTTTTGGTTAATTTTAAAGTAGTTAATTAGTAAAAAAACAACCCCTAATTCTAATTATGAAAAATGGATTCATATTTTCATCTTTCTATTGTTAGCATATATTTGATTAGGAAGAAAACCAACCCTAATTCTAATTATCGTTTGTAAAGGTAGATTGTTAAAAAGGACCTTTATATGTTCTTTATGTTCTTAAAAATGGATTTATAGTTTATTCGTCGATTAATTTATTCAATCTCAAAGTTAATAAAACAAATTGCATCGTTTAACGTGTTACTCGCCTTTTTGTTAATAATAAAATAATTCATTACGAAAAAATCAACCGTTAATGCTAATTGATTAAATAAGATAGATCTTTGAAAATAATCTTTATTTCCTCTTTATATTATTAAAAATGGATTTAAAAGTAATTATAAAATAAATTTTATCAATATCTCGATCTAAATCAAGAAATTTCTTCAATTAATATATTATTTGACTTCTTTGTTAAACATAAAGTATTTAATTAGATACAATACCAACCCTTAATACTACTTATGATTTATCAAGATAGATTGTAAGAAATGATCTTTAATTTATTGAAAAAGTTATTATATTTGAATCTTAAATCAATTTATTCAATATTTATATTTAATTCAAGGAATTCTTTCTATTAATGTATAATTTATCTTTTTTGTTATTTATAAAGTAGTTAATTAGTTAGAAAACAAACTTTATTTCAAAATATAATTAATTAAGATCGATTGATAAAGGATATTTATTTCTAATTTCTATTATTAGAAATTGATTAATATTTGGATGTTAAATCAATTTATTCAATATTTATAATTAATTCAACGAATTGTTTCCCTTAATGTATAATTTATCTTTCTTTGTTATTTATAAAGTAGTTAATTAGTTAAAAAACAACCTTTACTTCTAAATATTATTAATTAAGATCGTTTGGTAAAAACGATCTTTATTTCGATTCTCTGTTATTAGAAATTCACTTATATTTGAATTTTATATTAATTTGTTCAATATCTATAGGTACTTCAAGCAATTGTTCTATCAATGTATTATTTCACTTTTTTTGTTAATTATAAATAATTTAATTAGAAAAAAAAGTACCCTCAATCCTAATTGTGATAAATGGATTCATATATTCTTCTTTCTATTGTTAACATATATTTAATTAGGAAGAAACCCAACCCAAATTTTAGTTATCATTTGTTATGATAGATTGTTAAAAATGATCTTTATTTTTTCTTTATTTTATTTAAAATGTATTTATATTTTATTCTTCGATGAATTTAATGAATATCGAAAATTTATTATATAAATTGCATCGTTTAACGTGTTATTCGTCTTCTTTGTTAATAATAAAATATTTAATTACCAACAAAATCAACCCCTAATCCAAATTGATTAATCAAGATAGATCGTTAAAAATAATCTTTATTTCCTCTTTCTATTATTCTAAATGGATTTAAAAGTTATTATAAAATCAATATTATCAATATCTCGATCTAAATCAAGCAATTTCTTCTATTAATATATTATTTTACTTCTTTGTTAAATATAAAGTATTTAATTAGAAACAATACCAACCCTTAATTGTAATTATGATTAACTAATTTTGATTGTAACAAATGAAATTTATTTTTACTTAAAAAAGGTATTATATTTGAATCTTAAATCAATTTATTCTACATTTGTATTTAAATGAAGGAATTGTTCCTTTCAATGTATAATTTATCTTTTTTGTTATTTATAAAGTAGCTAATTAGTTAAAAAACAAACTCGATTTCAAAATACGATTAATCAAGATCGATTGGTGAAAACGATCTTTATTCCTACTTTCTATTATTACAAATTGATTTATATTTGAATGTTAAATTAATTTGTTCAATACCTATAGGTAATTCAAGCAATTTTTCTATCGATGTATAATTTGACTTTTTTTGTTAATTTAAAAGTAGTTAATTAGTAAAAAAACAACCCCTAATTCTAATAATGAAAAATGGATTCATATTTTCATCTTTCTATTCTTAGCATATATTTGATTAGGAAGAAAACCAACCCTAATTCTAATTATCGTTTGTAAAGGTAGATTGTTAAAAAGGACCTTTATATGTTCTTTATGTTCTTAAAAATGGATTTATATTTTATTCGTCAATTAATTTATTCAATCTAAAAGTTAATTAAATAAATTGCATCGTTTAACGTGTTACTCGCCTTTTTGTTAATAATAAAATATCTAATTACGAAAAAAGCAACCGTTAATGCTTATTGATTAATCAAGATAGATCGTTGAAAATAATCTTTATTTCCTCTTTATATTATTCTAAATGGATTTAAAAGTAAGTATAAAATGAATTTTATGAATATCTCGATCTAAATCAAGCAATTTCTTCGATTAATATATTATTTGACTTCTTTGTTAAACATATAGTATTTAATTAGATACAATACCAACCCTAATACTAATTATGATTTATCAAGTTAGATTGTAAGAAACGATCTTTACTTTATTTAAAAAGTTATTATATTTGAATCTTAAATCAATTTATTCAATATTTATATTTAATTCAAGGAATTCGTTCTATTAATGTATAATTTATCTTTTTTGTTATTTATAAAGTAGGTAATTAGTTTGAAAACAAACTTTATTTCAAAATATAATTAATTAAGATCGATTGATAAAATTATCTTTATCTCTAGTTTCAATTATTAGAAATTGTTTAATATTCGAATGTCAAATCAACTTATTCAATAATTATATTTAATTCAACGAATTATTTCTCTTAATGTATAATTTATCTTTTTTGTTATTTATAAAGTAGTTAATTAGTTAAAAAACAACCTTCACTTCTAAATATTATTAATTAAGATCGTTTGGTAAAAACGATCATTATTTCGATTCTCTGTTATTAGAAATTCACTTATATTTGAATTTTATATTAATTTGTTCAATATCTATAGGTACTTCAAGCAATTGTTCTATCAATGCATTATTTCACTTTTTTTGTTAATTATAAATAATTTAATTAGAAAAAAAAGTACCCTTAATCCTAATTGTGATAAATGGATTCATATATTCTTCTTTCTATTGTTAACATATATTTAATTAGGAAGAAACCCAACCCAAATTTTAGTTATCATTTGTTATGATAGATTGTTAAAAATGATCTTTATTTTTTCTTTATTTTATTTAAAATGTATTTATATTTTATTCTTCGATGAATTTAATGAATATCGAAAGTTTATTATATAAATTGCATCGTTTAACGTGTTATTCGTCTTCTTTGTTAATAATAAAATATTTAATTACCAACAAAATCAACCCCTAATCCAAATTGATTAATCAAGATAGATCGTTAAAAATAATCATTATTTCCTCTTTCTATTATTCTAAATGGATTTAAAAGTTATTATAAAATCAATATTATCAATATCTCGATCTAAATCAAGCAATTTCTTCGATTAATATATTAATTGACTTCTTTGTTAAATATAAAGTATTTAATTAGATACAATACCAACCCTTAATTCTAATTATGATTAACTAATTTTGATTCTGACAAATGAAATTTATTTTAACTTAAAAAAGGTATTATATTTGAATCTTAAATCAATTTATTCTACATTTGTATTTAAATCAAGTAATTATTCCTTTCAATGTATAATTTATCTTTTTTGTCATTTATAATTAGTTAATTAGTTAAAAAACAAACTTGATTTCAAAATACGATTAATCAAGATCGATTGGTGAAAACGATCTTTATTTCTACTTTCTATTATTACAAATTGATTTATATTTGAATGTTAAAATAATTTGTTCAATACCTATAGGTAATTCAAGCAATTATTCTATCGATGTATTATTTGACTTTTTTTGTTAATTTTAAAGTAGTTAATTAGTACAAAAACAACCCCTAATTCTATTTATGAAAAATGGATTTATATTTTCATCTTTCTATTGTTAGCATATATTTGATTAGGAAGAAAACCAACCCTAATTCTAATTATCGTTTGTAAAGGTAGATTGTTAAAAAGGACCTTTATATGTTCTTTATGTTCTTAAAAATGGATTTATATTTTATTCGTCAATTAATTTATTCAATCTAAAAGTTAATTAAATAAATTGCATCGTTTAACGTGTCACTCGCCTTTTTGTTAATAATAAAATATTTAATTACGAAAAAATCAACCGTTAATGCTTATTGATTAATCAAGATAGATCGTTGAAAATAATCTTTATTTCCTCTTTATATTATTCTAAATGGATTTAAAAGTAAGTATAAAATGAATTTTATGAATATCTCGATCTAAATCAAGCAATTTCTTCGATTAATATATTATTTGACTTCTTTGTTAAACATATAGTATTTAATTAGATACAATACCAACCCTAATACTAATTATGATTTATCAAGTTAGATTGTAAGAAACGATCTTTACTTTATTTAAAAAGTTATTATATTTGAATCTTAAATCAATTTATTCAATATTTATATTTAATTCAAGGAATTCGTTCTATTAATGTATAATTTATCTTTTTTGTTATTTATAAAGTAGTTAATTAGTTAGAAAACAAACTTTATTTCAAAATATAATTAATTAAGATCGATTGATAAAATTATCTTTATCTCTAGTTTCAATTATTAGAAATTGTTTAATATTCGAATGTCAAATCAACTTATTCAATAATTATATTTAATTCAACGAATTATTTCTCTTAATGTATAATTTATCTTTTTTGTTATTTATAAAGTAGTTAATTAGTTAAAAAACAAACATTATGTCAAAATATAATTATTCGAGATTGATTGGTACAAACGATCTTTTTTTCTACTTTCTATTATTAGAAATTGATTAATATTTGGATGTTAAATCAATTTATTCAAAATTTATAATTAATTCAACAAATTGTTTCTCTTAATGTATAATTTATCTTTTTTAGTTATTTATAAAGTAGTTAATTAGTTAAAAAACAACCTTTACTTCTAAATATTATTAATTAAGATCGTTTGGTAGAAACGATCTTTATTTCGATTCTCTGTTATTAGAAATTGACTTATATTTGAATGTTATATTAATTTGTTCAATATCTACAGGTACTTCAAGCAATTGTTCTATCAATGTATTATTTCACTTTTTTTGTTAATTATAAATAATTTAATTAGAAAAAAAAGTACCTTTAATCCTAATTGTGATAAATGGATTCATATATTCTTCTTTCTATTGTTAACATATATTTAATTAGGAAGAAACCCAATCCAAATTTTAATTATCATTTGTTATGATAGATTGTTAAAAATGAACTTTATTTTTTCTTTATTTTCTTAAAAATGGATTTATATTTTATTCTTTTACGAATTTATTCAATATCGAAAGTTTATTAAATAAATTACATCGTTTAACGTGTTATTCGTCTTCTTTGTTAATAATAAAATATTTAATTACGAACAAAATCAACCCCTAATCCAAATTGATTAATCAAGATAGATCGTTAAGAATAATCTTTATTTCCTCTTTCTATTATTCTAAATGGATTTAAAAGTTATTATAAAATCAATTTTATCAATATCTCGATCTAAATCAAGCAATTTCTTCGATTAATATATTATTTGACTTCTTTGTTAAACATAAAATATTTAATTAGAAACAATACCAACCCTTAATTCCAATTATGATTAACTAATTTTGATTGTAACAAATGAAATTTATTTTTACCTAAAAAAGGTATTATATTTGAATCTTAAATCAATTTATTCTACATTTCTATTTAAATGAAAGAATTGTTCCTTTCAATGTATAATTTATCTTTTTTGTTATTTATAAAGTAGTTAATTAGTTAAAAAACAAACTCGATTTCAAAATACGATTAATCAAGATCGATTGGTGAAAACGATCTTTATTTCTACTTTCTATTATTACAAATTGATTTATATTTGAATGTTAAATTAATTTGTTCAATACCTATAGGTAATTCAAGCAATTATTCTATCGATGTATTAGTTGACTTTTTTTGTTAATTTAAAAGTAGTTAATTAGTAAAAAAACAACCCCTAATTCTAATTATGAAAAATGGATTCATATTTTCATCTTTCTATTGTTAGCATATATTTGATTAGGAAGAAAACCAACCCTAATTCTAATTATCGTTTGTAAAGGTAGATTGTTAAAAAGAACCTTTATATGTTCTTTATGTTCTTCAAAATGGATTTATATTTTATTCGTCAATTAATTTATTCAATATAAAAGTTAATTAAATAAATTGCATCGTTTAACGTGTTACTCGCCTTTTTGTTAATAATAAAATATTTAATTACGAAAAAAGCAACCGTTAATGCTTATTGATTAATCAAGATAGATCGTTGAAAATAATCTTTATTTCCTCTTTATATTATTCTAAATGGATTTAAAAGTAAGTTTAAAATCAATTTTATGAATATCTCGGTCTAAATCAAGCAATTTCTTCGATTAATATATTATTTGACTTCTTTGTTAAACATATAGTATTTAATTAGATACAATACCAACCCTAATACTAATTATGATTTATCAAGTTAGATTGTAAGAAACGATCTTTACTTTATTTAAAAAGTTATTATATTTGAATCTTAAATCAATTTATTCAATTTTTATATTTAATTCAAGGAATTCTTTCTATTAATGTATAATTTCTCTTTTTTGTTATTTATAAAGTAGTTAATTAGTTAGAAAACAAACTTTATTTCAAAATATAATTAATTAAGATCGATTGATAAAATGATCTTTATTTCTAGTTTCAATTATTAGAAATTGTTTAATATTCGAATGTCAAATCAACTTATTCAATATTTATATTTAATTCAACGAATTGTTTCTCCTAATGTATAATTTATCTTTCTTTGTTATTTATAAAGTAGTTAATTAGTTAAAAAACAACCTTTACTTCTAAATATTATTAATTAAGATCGTTTGGTAAAAACGATCTTTATTTGGATTCTCTGTTATTAGAAATTCACTTATATTTGAATGTTATATTAATTTGTTCAATATCTATAGGTACTTCAAGCAATTGTTCTATCAATGTATTATTTCACTTTTTTGTTAATTATAAATAATTTAATTAGAAAAAAAAGTACCCTTAATCCTAATTGTGATAAATGGATTCATATATTCTTCTTTCTATTGTTATCATATATTTAATTAGGAAGAAACCCAACCCAAATTTTAATTATCATTTGTTATGATAGATTGTTAAAAATGATCTTTATTTTTTCTTTATTTTCTTAAAAATGTATTTATATTTTATTCGTCGATGAATTTATTCAATATCGAAAGTTTATTATATAAATTGCATCGTTTAACGTGTTATTCGTCTTCTTTGTTGATAATAAAATATTTTATTACCAACAAAATCAACCCCTAATCCAAATTGATTAATCAAGATAGATCGTTAAGAATAATCTTTATTTCCTCTTTCTATTATTCTAAATGGATTTAAAAGTTATTATAAAATCAATATTATCAATATCTCGATCTAAATCAAGCAATTTCTTCGATTAATATATTAATTGACTTCTTTGTTAAATATAAAGTATTTAATTAGATACAATACCAACCCTTAATTCTAATTATGATTAACTAATTTTGATTGTAACAAATGAAATTTATTTTTACTTAAAAAAGGTATTATATTTGAATCTTAAATCAATTTATTCTACATTTGTATTTAAATGAAGGAATTGTTCCTTTCAATGTATAATTTATCTTTTTAGTTATTTATAAAGTAGTTAATTAGTTAAAAAACAAATTTGATTTCAAAATACAATTAATCAAGATCGATTGGTGAAAAAGATCTTTATTTCTACTTTCTATTATTACAAATTGATTTATATTTGAATGTTAAATTAATTTGTTCAATACCTATAGGAAATTCAAGCAATTATTCTATCGATGTATTGTTTGACTTTTTTTGTTAATTTTAAAGTAGTTAATTAGTAAAAAAACAACCCCAGATTCTAATTATGAAAAATGGATTCATATTTTCACCTTTCTATTGTTAGCATATATTTGAATAGGAAGAAAACCAACCCTAATTCTAATTATTGTTTGTAAAGGTAGATTGTTAAAAAGGACCTTTATATGTTCTTTATGTTCTTAAAAATGGATTTATATTTTATTCGTCAATTAATTTCTTCAATCTAAAAGTTAATTAAATAAATTGCATCGTTTAACGTGTTACTCGCCTTTTTGTTAATAATAAAATATTTAATTACGAAAAAATCAACCGTTAATGCTTATTGATTAATCAAGATAGATCGTTGAAAATAATCTTTTTTCCTCTTTATATTATTCTAAATGGATTTAAAAGTAAGTATAAAATCAATTTTATGAATATCTTGGTCTAAATCAAGCAATTTCTTCGATTAATATATTATTTGACTTCTTTGTTAAACATATAGTATTTAATTAGATACAATACCAACCCTAATACTAATTATGATTTATCAAGTCAGATTGTAAGAAACGATCTTTACTTTATTTAAAAAGTTATTATGTTTGAATCTTAAATCAATTTATTCAATATTTATATTTAATTCAAGGAATTCTTTCTATTAATGTATAATTTATCTTTTTTGTTATTTATAAAGTAGTTAATTAGTTAGAAAACAAACTTTACTTCAAAATATAATTAATTAAGATCGATTGATAAAAGGATATTTATTTCTAATTTCTATTATTAGATATTGATTAATATTTGGATGTGAAATCAATTTATTCAATATTTATAATTAATTCAACGAATTGTTTCTCTTAATGTATAATTTGTCTTTCTTTGTAATTTATAAAGTAGTTAATTAGTTAAAAAACAACCTTTACTTCTAAATATTATTAATTAAGATCGTTTGGTAAAAACGATCTTTATTTCGATTCTCTGTTATTAGAAATTCACTTATATTTGAATGTTATATTAATTTGTTCAACATCTATAGGTACTTCAAGCAATTGGTCTATCAATGTATTATTTCACTTTTTTTGTTAATTATAAATAATTTAATTAAAAAAAAAAGTACCCTTAATCCTAATTGTGATAAATGGATTCATATATTCTTCTTTCTATTGTTATCATATATTTAATTAGGAAGAAACCCAACCCAAATTTTAATTATCATTTGTTATGATAGATTGTTAAAAATGATCTTTATTTTTTCTTTATTTTCTTAAAAATGTATTTATATTTTATTCGTCGATGAATTTATTCAATATCGAAAGTTTATTATATAAATTGCATCGTTTAACGTGTTATTCGTCTTCTTTGTTGATAATAAAATATTTTATTACCAACAAAATCAACCCCTAATCCAAATTGATTAATCAAGATAGATCGTTAAGAATAATCTTTATTTCCTCTTTCTATTATTCTAAATGGATTTAAAAGTTATTATAAAATCAATATTATCAATATCTCGATCTAAATCAATCTATTTCTTCGATTAATATATTAATTGACTTCTTTGTTAAATATAAAGTATTTAATTAGATACAATACCAACCCTTTATTCTAATTATGATTAACTAATTTTGATTGTAACAAATGAAATTTATTTTTACTTAAAAAAGGTATTATATTTGAATCTTAAATCAATTTATTCTACATTTGTATTTAAATGAAGGAATTGTTCCTTTCAATGTATAATTTATCTTTTTAGTTATTTATAAAGTAGTTAATTAGTTAAAAAAACAAACTTGATTTCAAAATACGATTAATCAATATCGATTGGTGAAAACGATCTTTATTTCTACATTCTATTATTACAAATTGATTTATATTTGAATGTTAAATTAATTTGTTCAATACCTATAGGTAATTCAAGCAATTATTCTATCGATGTATTATTTGACTTTTTTTGTTAATTTTAAAGTAGTTAATTAGTAAAAAAACAACCCCTAATTCTAATTATGAAAAATAGATTCATATTTTCACCTTTCTATTGTTAGCATATATTTGATTAGGAAGAAAACCAACCCTAATTCTAATTATCGTTTGTAATGGTAGATTGTTAAAATG
This sequence comes from Zostera marina, assembly GCA_001185155.1. Lineage (NCBI taxonomy): Eukaryota > Viridiplantae > Streptophyta > Magnoliopsida > Alismatales > Zosteraceae > Zostera > Zostera marina. Next base: position 49,049 of record LFYR01001510.1, on the reverse strand, counting down.
GACCTTTATATGTTCTTTATGTTCTTAAAAATGGATTTATATTTTATTCGTCAATTAATTTCTTCAATCTAAAAGTTAATTAAATAAATTGCATCGTTTAACGTGTTACTCGCCTTTTTGTTAATAATAAAACATTTAATTACGAAAAAATCAACCGTTAATGCTTATTGATTAATCAAGATAGATCGTTGAAAATAATATTTATTTCCTCTTTATATTATTCTAAATGGATTTAAAAGTAAGTATAAAATCAATTTTATGAATATCTCGGTCTAAATCAAGCAATTTCTTCGATTAATATATTATTTGACTTCTTTGTTAAACATATAATATTTAATTAGATACAATACCAACCCTAATACTAATTATGATTTATCAAGTTAGATTGTAAGAAACGATCTTTACTTTATTTAAAAAGTTATTATGTTTGAATCTTAAATCAATTTATTCAATATTTATATTTAATTCAAGGAATTCTTTCTATTAATGTATAGTTTATCTTTTTTGTTATTTATAAAGTAGTTAATTAGTTAGAAAACAAACTTTATTTCAAAATATAATTAATTAAGATCAATTGATAAAAGGATATTTATTTCTAATTTCTATTATTAGATATTGATTAATATTTGGATGTTAAATCAATTTATTCAATATTTATAATTAATTCAACGAATTGTTTCTCGATCTTAATGTATAATTTGTCTTTCTTTGTAATTTATAAAGTAGTTAATTAGTTAAAAAACAACCTTTACTTCTAAATATTATTAATTAAGATCGTTTGGTAAAAACGATCTTTATTTCGATTCTCTGTTATTAGAAATTCACTTATATTTGAATGTTATATTAATTTGTTCAATATCTATAGGAACTTCAAGCAATTGTTCTATCAATGTATTATTTCACTTTTTTTGTTAATTATAAATAATTTAATTAGAAAAAAAAGTACCCTTAATCCTAATTGTGATAAATGGATTCATATATTCTTCTTTCTATTGTTAACATATATTTATTTAGGAAGAAACCCAACCGAACCCAACCCAAATTCTAATTATCATTTGTTATGATAGATTGTTAAAAATGATCTTTATTTTTTCTTTATTTTCTTAAAAATGGATTTATATTTTATTCTTTTACGAATTTATTTAATATCGAAAGTTATTAAATAAATTGCATCGTTTAACGTTTTATTCGTCTTCTTTGTTAATAATAAAATATTTAATTACGAACAAAATAAACCCCTTATCCAAATTGATTAATCAAGAGAGATCGTTAAAAATAATCTTTATTTCCTCTTTCTATTATTCTAAATGGATTTCAAAGTTATTATAAAATCAATTTTATCAATATATCGATCTAAATCAAGCAATATCTTCGATTAATATATTATTTGACTTCTTCGTTAAATATAAAGTATTTAATTAGATACAATACCAACACTTAATTCTAATAATGATTAACTAATTTTGATTCTAACAAATGAAATTTATTTTTACTTAAAAAAGGTATTATATTTGAATCTTAAATCAATTTATTCTACATTTGTATTTAAATGAAGGAATTGTTCCTTTCAATGTATAATTTATCTTTTTTGTTATTTAAAAAGTAGTTAATTAGTTAAAAAACAAACTTGATTTCAAAATACGATTAATCAAGATCGATTGGTGAAAACGATCTTTATTTCTACTTTCTATTATTACAAATTGATTTATATTTGAATGTTAAATTAATTTGTTCAATACCTATAGGTAATTCAAGCAATTATTCTATCGATGTATTATTTGACTTTTTCTGTTAATTTTAAAGTAGTTAATTAGTAAAAAAACAACCCCTAATTCTAATTATGAAAAATGGATTCATATTTTCACCTTTCTATTGTTAGCATATATTTGATTAGGAAGAAAACCAACCCTAATTCTAATTATCGTTTGTAAAGGTAGATTGTTAAAAAGGACCTTTATATGTTCTTTATGTTCTTAAAAATGGATTTATATTTTATTCGTCAATTAATTTATTCAATCTAAAAGTCAATTAATTAAATTGCATCGTTTAACGTGTTACTCTCCTTTTTGTTAATAATAAAATATTTAATTACGAAAAAATCAACCGTTAATGCTTATTGATTAATCAAGATAGATCGTTGAAAATAATCTTTATTTCCTCTTTATATTATTCTAAATGGATTTAAAAGTAAGTATAAAATCAATTTTATGAATATCTCGGTCTAAATCAAGCAAATTCTTCAATTAATATATTATTTGACTTCTTTGTTAAACATATAGTATTTTATTAGATACAATACCAACCCTAATACTAATTATGATTTATCAAGTTAGATTGTAAGAAACGATCTTTACTTTATTTAAAAAGTTATTATATTTGAATCTTAAATCAATTTATTCAATATTTATATTTAATTCAAGGAATTACTTCTATTAATGTATAATTTATCTTTTTTGTTATTTATAAAGTAGTCAATTAGTTAGAAAACAAACTTTATTTCAAAATATAATTAATTAAGATCGATTGACAAAAGGATATTTATTTCTAATTTCTATTATTAGAAATTGATTAATATTTGGATGTTAAATCAATTTATTCAATATTTATAATTAATTCAACGAATTTTTTCTCTTAATGTATAATTTATCTTTTTTTGTAATTTATAAAGTAGTTAATTAGTTAAAAAACAACCTTTACTTCTAAATATTATTAATTAAGATCGTTTGGTAAAAACGATCTTTATTTCGATTCTCTGTTATTAGAAATTCACTTATATTTGAATGTTATATTAATTTGTTCAATATCTATAGGTACTTCAAGCAATTGTTCTATCAATGTATTATTTCACTTTTTTGTTAATTATAAATAATTTAATTAGAAAAAAAAGTACCCTTAATCCTAATTGTGATAAATGGATTCATATATTCTTCTTTCTATTGTTATAATATATTTAATTAGGAAGAAACCCAACCCAACCCAACCCAAATTCTAATTATCATTTATTATGATAGATTGTTAAAAATTATCTTTATTTTTTCTTTATTTTCTTAAAAATGGATTTATATTTTATTCTTTTACGAATTTATTCAATATAGAAAGTTTATTAAATAAATTGCATCGTTTAACGTGTTATTCGTCTTCTTTGTTAATAATAAAATATTTAATTACGAACAAAATCAACCCCTAATCCAAATTGATTAATCAAGATAGATCGATAAAAATAATTTTTATTTCCTCTTTCTATTATTCTAAATGGATTTAAAAGTTATTATAAAATCAATTTTATCAATATCTCGATCTAAATCAAGCAATTTCTGCGATTAATAGATTATTTGACTTCTTTGTTAAATATAAAGTATTTAATTAGAAACAATACCAACCCTTAATTCTAATTATGATTAACTAATTTTGATTGTAACAAATGAAATTTATTTTTACTTAAAAAAGGTATTATATTTGAATCTTAAATCAATTTATTCTACATTTGTATTTAAATCAAGTAATTATTCCTTTCAATTTAAAATTTATCTTTTTTGTTATTTATAAAGTAGTTAATTAGTTAAAAAACAAACTTGATTTCAAAATACGATTAATCAAGATCGATTGGTGAAAACGATCTTTATTTCTACTTTCTATTATTACAAATTGATTTATATTTGAATGTTAAATTAATTTGTTCAATACCTATAGGTAATTCAAGCAATTATTCTATCGATGTATTATTTGACTTTTTTTGTTAATTTTAAAGTAGTTAATTAGTAAAAAAACAACCCCTAATTCTAATTATGAAAAATGGATTCATATTTTCATCTTTCTATTGTTAGCATATATTTGATTAGGAAGAAAACCAACCCTAATTCTAATTATCGTTTGTAAAGGTAGATTGTTAAAAAGGTCCTTTATATGTTATTTATGTTCTTAAAAATGGATTTTTATTTTATTCGTCAATTAATTTATTCAATCTCAAAGTTAATTAAATAAATTGCATCGTTTAACGTGTTACTCGCCTTTTTGTTAATAATAAAATATTTAATTACGAAAAAATCAACCGTTAATGCTTATTGATTAATCAAGATAGATCGTTGAAAATAATCTTTATTTCCTCTTTATATTATTCTAAATGGATTTAAAAGTAATTATAAAATGAATTTTATCAATATCTCGATCTAAATCAAGCAATTTCTTCGATTAATATATTATTTGACTTCTTTGTTAAACATAAAGTATTTAATTAGATACAATACCAACCCTTAATACTACTTATGATTTAGCAAGATAGATTGTAAGAAACGATCTTTACTTTATTGAAAAAGTTATTATATTTGAATCATAAATCAATTTATTCAATATTTATATTTAATTCAAGGAATTCTTTCTATTAATGTATAATTTATCTTTTTTGTTATTTATATAGTAGTTAATTAGTTAGAAAACAAACTTTATTTCAAAATATAATTAATTAAGATCGATTGATAAAAGGATATTTATTTCTAATTTCTATTATTAGAAATTGATTAATATTTGGATGTTAAATCAATTTATTCAATATTTATAATTAATTCAACGAATTGTTTCTCTTCATGTATAATTTATCTTTCTTTGTTATTTATAAAGTAGTTAATTAGTTAAAAAACAACCTTTACTTCTAAATATTATTAATTAAGATCGTTTGGTAAAAACAATCTTTATTTCGATTCTCTGTTATTAGAAATTGACTTACATTTGAATGTTATATTAATTTGTTCAATATCTATAGGTACTTCAAGCAATTGTTCTATCAATGTATTATTTCACTTTTTTCGTTAATTATAAATAATTTAATTAGAAAAAAAAGTACCCTGAATCCTAATTGTGATAAATGGATTCATATATTCTTCTTTCTATTGTTAACATATATTTAATTAGGAAGAAACCCAACCCAACCCAAATTCTAATTATCATTTGTCATGATAGATTGTTAAAAATGATCTTTATTTTTTCTTTATTTTCTTAAAAATGGATTTATATTTTATTCTTTTACGAATTTATTCAATATCGAAAGTATATTAAATAAATTGCATCGTTTAACTTGTTATTCGTCTTCTTTGTTAATAATAAAATATTTAATTACGAACAAAATCAACCCCTAATCCAAATTGATTAATCAAGATAGATCGTTAAAAATAATCTTTATTTCCTCTTTCTATTATTCTATATGGATTTATAAGTTATTATAAAATCAATTTTATCAATATCTCGATCTAAATCAAGCAATTTCTTCGATTAATATATTAATTGACTTCTTTGTTAAATATAAAGTATTTAATTAGATACAATACCAACCCTTAATTCTAATTATGATTAACTAATTTTGATTGTAACAAATGAAATTTATTTTTACTTAAAATAGGTATTATATCTGAATCTTAAATCAATTTATTCTACATTTGTATTTAAATCAAGGAATTATTCCTTTCAATGTATAATTTATCTTTTTTGTTATTTATAAAGTAGTTAATTAGTTAAAAAACAAACTGGATTTCAAAATACGATTAATCAAGATCGATTGTTGAAAACGATCTTTATTTGTACTTTCTATTATTACAAAATGATTTATATTTGAATGTTAAATTAATTTGTTCAATACCTATAGGTAATTGAAGCAATTATTCTATCAATGTATTATTTGACTTTTTTTGTTAATTTTAAAGTAGTTAATTAGTAAAAAAACAACCCCTAATTCTAATTATGAAAAATGGATTCATATTTTCATCTTTCTATTGTTAGCATATATTTGATTAGGAAGAAAACCAACCCTAATTATAATTATCGTTTGTAAAGGTAGATTGTTAAAAAGGTCCTTTATATGTTATTTATGTTCTTAAAAATGGATTTTTATTTTATTCGTCAATTAATTTATTCAATCTCAAAGTTAATTAAATAAATTGCATCGTTTAACGTGTTACTCGCCTTTTTGTTAATAATAAAATATTTAATTACGAAAAAATCAACCGTTAATGCTTATTGATTAATCAAGATAGATCGTTGAAAATAATCTTTATTTCCTCTTTATATTATTCTAAATGGATTTAAAAGTAATTATAAAATGAATTTTATCAATATCTCGATCTAAATCAAGCAATTTCTTCGATTAATATATTATTTGACTTCTTTGTTAAACATAAAGTATTTAATTAGATACAATACCAACCCTTAATACTACTTTGATTTATCAAGATAGATTGTAAGAAACGATCTTTACTTTATTGAAAAAGTTATTATATTTGAATCATAAATCAATTTATTCAATATTTATATTTAATTCAAGGAATTCTTTCTATTAATGTATAATTTATCTTTTTTGTTATTTATAAAGTAGTTAATTAGTTAGAAAACAAACTTTATTTCAAAATATAATTAATTAAGATCGATTGATAAAAGGATATTTATTTCTAATTTCTATTATTAGAAATTGATTAATATTTGGATGTTAAATCAATTTATTCAATATTTATAATTAATTCAACGAATTGTTTCTCTTCATGTATAATTTATCTTTCTTTGTTATTTATAAAGTAGTTAATTAGTTAAAAAACAACCTTTACTTCTAAATATTATTAATTAAGATCGTTTGGTAAAAACAATCTTTATTTCGATTCTCTGTTATTAGAAATTGACTTACATTTGAATGTTATATTAATTTGTTCAATATCTATAGGTACTTCAAGCAATTGTTATATCAATGTATTATTTCACTTTTTTCGTTAATTATAAATAATTTAATTAGAAAAAAAAGTACCCTTAATCCAAATTGTTATAAATGGATTCATATATTCTTCTTTCTATTGTTAACATATATTTAATTAGGAAGAAACCCAACCCAACCCAAATTCTAATTATCATTTGTCATGATAGATTGTTAAAAATGATCTTTATTTTTTCTTTATTTTCTTAAAAATGGATTTATATTTTATTCTTCGATGAATTTATTCAATATCGAAAGTATATTATATAAATTGCATCGTTTAACGTGTTATTCATCTTCTTTGTTAATAATTAAATATTTAATTACGAACAAAATCAACCCTTAATCCAAATTGATTAATCAAGATAGATCGTTAAAAATAATCTTTATTTCCTCTTTGTATTATTCTAAATGGATTTAAAAGTTATTATAAAATCAATTTTATCAATATCTCGATCTAAATCAAGCAATTTCTTCGATTAATATATTAATTGACTCCTTTGTTAAATATAAAGTATTTAATTAGATACAATACCAACCCTTAATTCTAATTATGATTAACTAATTTTGATTGTAACAAATGAAATTTATTTTTACTTAAAAAAGGTATTATATTTGAATCTTAAATCAATTTATTCTACATTTGTATTTAAATCAAGTAATTATTCCTTTCAATGTATAATTTATCTTTTTTGTTATTTATAAAGTAGTTAATTAGTTAAAAAACAAACTTGATTTCCAAATACGATTAATCAAGATCGATTGGTGAAAACGATCTTTATTTTTAGTTTCTATTATTACAAATTGATTTATATTTGAATGTTAAATTAATTTGTTCAATACCTATAGGTAATTCAAGCAATTATTCTATCGATGTATTGTTTGACTTTTTTTTGTTATTTTAATGTAGTTAATTAGTAAAAAAACAACCCCTAATTCTAATTATGAAAAATGGATTCATATTTTCATCTTTCTATTGTTAGCATATATTTGATTAGGAAGAAAACCAACCCTAATTCTAATTATCGTTTGTAAAGGTAGATTGTTAAAAAGGTCCTTTATATGTTATTTATGTTCTTTAAAATGGATTTTTATTTTATTCGTCAATTAATTTATTCAATCTCAAAGTTAATTAAATAAATTGCATCGTTTAACGTGTTACTCGTCTTTTTGTTAATAATAAAATATTTAATTACGAAAAAATCAACCGTTAATGCTTATTGATTAATCAAGATAGATCGTTGAAAATAATCTTTATTTCCTCTTTATATTATTCTAAATGGATTTAAAAGTAATTATAAAATGAATTTTATCAATATCTCGATCTAAATCAAGCAATTTCTTCGATTAATATATTATTTGACTTCTTTGTTAAACATAAAGTATTTAATTAGATACAATACCAACCCTTAATACTACTTTGATTTATCAAGATAGATTGTAAGAAACGATCTTTACTTTATTGAAAAAGTTATTATATTTGAATCATAAATCAATTTATTCAATATTTATATTTAATTCAAGGAATTCTTTCTATTAATGTATAATTTATCTTTTTTGTTATTTATATAGTAGTTAATTAGTTAGAAAACAAACTTTATTTCAAAATATAATTAATTAAGATCGATTGATAAAAGGATATTTATTTCTAATTTCTATTATTAGAAATTGATTAATATTTGGATGTTAAATCAATTTATTCAATATTTATAATTAATTCAACGAATTGTTTCTCTTCATGTATAATTTATCTTTCTTTGTTATTTATAAAGTAGTTAATTAGTTAAAAAACAACCTTTACTTCTAAATATTATTAATTAAGATCGTTTGGTAAAAACAATCTTTATTTCGATTCTCTGTTATTAGAAATTGACTTACATTTGAATGTTATATTAATTTGTTCAATATCTATAGGTACTTCAAGCAATTGTTCTATCAATGTATTATTTCACTTTTTTCGTTAATTATAAATAATTTAATTAGAAAAAAAAGTACCCTGAATCCTAATTGTGATAAATGGATTCATATATTCTTCTTTCTATTGTTAACATATATTTAATTAGGAAGAAACCCAACCCAACCCAAATTCTAATTATCATTTGTCATGATAGATTGTTAAAAATGATCTTTATTTTTTCTTTATTTTCTTAAAAATGGATTTATATTTTATTCTTCGATGAATTTATTCAATATCGAAAGTATATTATATAAATTGCATCGTTTAACGTGTTATTCATCTTCTTTGTTAATAATTAAATATTTAATTACGAACAAAATCAACCCTTAATCCAAATTGATTAATCAAGATAGATCGTTTGGTAAAAACAATCTTTATTTCGATTCTCTGTTATTAGAAATTGACTTACATTTGAATGTTATATTAATTTGTTCAATATCTATAGGTACTTCAAGCAATTGTTCTATCAATGTATTATTTCACTTTTTTCGTTAATTATAAATAATTTAATTAGAAAAAAAAGTACCTCAATCCTAATTGTGATAAATGGATTCATATATTCTTCTTTCTATTGTTAACATATATTTAATTAGGAAGAAACCCAACCCAACCCAAATTCTAATTATCATTTGTCATGATAGATTGTTAAAAATGATCTTTATTTTTTCTTTATTTTCTTAAAAATGGATTTATATTTTATTCTTCGATGAATTTATTCAATATCGAAAGTATATTATATAAATTGCATCGTTTAACGTGTTATTCATCTTCTTTGTTAATAATTAAATATTTAATTACGAACAAAATCAACCCTTAATCCAAATTGATTAATCAAGATAGATCGTTAAAAATAATCTTTATTACCTCTTTGTATTATTCTAAATGGATTTAAAAGTTATTATAAAATCAATTTTATCAATATCTCGATCTAAATCAAGCAATTTCTTCGATTAATATATTAATTGACTTCTTTGTTAAATATAAAGTATTTAATTAGATACAATACCAACCTTTAATTCTAATTATGATTAACTAATTTTCATTGTAACAAATGAAATTTATTTTTACTTAAAAATGGTATTATATTTGAATCTTAAATCAATTTATTCTACATTTGTATTTAAATCAAGTAATTATTCCTTTCAATGTATAATTTATCTTTTTTGTTATTTATAAAGTAGTTAATTAGTTAAAAAACAAACTTGATTTCAAAATACGATTAATCAAAATCGATTGGTGAAAACGATCTTTATTTCTACTTTCTATTATTACAAATTGATTTATATTTGAATGTTAAATTAATTTGTTCAATACCTATATTTAATTCAAGCAATTATTCTATCGATGTATTGTTTGACTTTTTTTTGTTATTTTAAAGTAGTTAATTAGTAAAAAAACAACCCCTAATTCTAATTATGAAAAATGGATTCATATTTTCATCTTTCTATTGTTAGCATATATTTGTTTAGAAAGTAAACCAACCTTAATTCTAATTATCGTTTGTAAAGGTAGATTGTTAAAAGGTCCTTTATATGTTCTTTATGTTCTTAAAAATGGATTTTTATTTTATTCGTCAATTAATTTATTCAATCTCAAAGTTAATTAAATAAATTGCATCGTTTAACGTGTTACTCGCCTTTTTGTTAATAATAAAATATTTAATTACGAAAAAATCAACCGTTAATGCTTATTGATTAATCAAGATAGATCGTTGAAAATAATCTTTATTTCCTCTTTATATTATTCTAAATGGATTTAAAAGTAATTATAAAATGAATTTTATCAATATCTCGATCTAAATCAAGCAATTTCTTCGATTAATATATTATTTGACTTCTTTGTTAAACATAAAGTATTTAATTAGATACAATACCAACCCTTAATACTACTTATGATTTATCAAGATAGATTGTAAGAAACGATCTTTACTTTATTGAAAAAGTTATTATATTTGAATCATAAATCAATTTATTAAATATTTATATTTAATTCAAGGAATTCTTTCTATTAATGTATAATTTATCTTTTTTGTTATTTATAAAGTAGTTAATTAGTTAGAAAAAAAACTTTATTTCAAAATATAATTAATTAAGATCGATTGATAAAAGGATATTTATTGATAATTTCTATTATTAGAAATTGATTAATATTTGGATGTTAAATCAATTTATTCAATATTTATAACTAATTCAACGAATTGTTTCTCTTAATGTATAATTTATCTTTCTTTGTTATTTATAAAGTAGTTAATTAGTTAAAAAACAATCTTTACTTCTAAATATTATTAATTAAGATCGTTTGGTAAAAACAATCTTTATTTCGATTCTCTGTTATTAGAAATTGACTTACATTTGAATGTTATATTAATTTGTTCAATATCTATAGGTACTTCAAGCAATTGTTCTATCAATGTATTATTTCACTTTTTTCGTTAATTATAAATAATTTAATTAGAAAAAAAAGTACCCTGAATCTTAATTGTGATAAATGGATTCATATATTCTTCTTTCTATTGTTAACATATATTTAATTAGGAAGAAACCCAACCCAACCCAAATTCTAATTATCATTTGTCATGATAGATTGTTAAAAATGATCTTTATTTTTTCTTTATTTTCTTAAAAATGGATTTATATTTTATTCTTCGATGAATTTATTCAATATCGAAAGTATATTATATAAATTGCATCGTTTAACGTGTTATTCATCTTCTTTGTTAATAATTAAATATTTAATTACGAACAAAATCAACCCTTAATACAAATTGATTAATCAAGATAGATCGTTAAAAATAATCTTTATTTCCTCTTTGTATTATTCTAAATGGATTTAAAAGTTATTATAAAATCAATTTTATCAATATCTCGATCTAAATCAAGCAATTTCTTCGATTAATATATTAATTGACTTCTTTGTTAAATATAAAGTATTTAATTAGATACAATACCAACCTTTAATTCTAATTATGATTAACTAATTTTGATTGTAACAAATGAAATTTATTTTTACTTAAAAAAGGTATTATATTTGAAACTTAAATCAATTTATTCTACATTTGTATTTAAATCAAGTAATTATTCCTTTCAATGTATAATTTATCTTTTTTGTTATTTATAAAGTAGTTAATTAGTTAAAAAACAAACTTGATTTCAAAATACGATTAATCAAGATCGATTGGTGAAAACGATCTTTATTTCTACTTTCTATTATTACAAATTGATTTATATTTGAATGTTAAATTAATTTGTTCAATACCTATAGGTAATTCAAACAATTATTCTATCGATGTGTTGTTTGACTTTTTTTTGTTATTTTAAAGTAGTTAATTAGTAAAAAAACAACCCCTAATTCTAATTATGAAAAATGGATTCATATTTTCATCTTTTTATTGTTAGCATATATTTGTTTAGGAAGAAAACCAACCCTAATTCTAATTATCGTTTGTAAAGGTAGATTGTTAAAAAGGTCCTTTATATGTTCTTTATGTTCTTAAAAATGGATTTTTATTTTATTCGTCAATTAATTTATTCAATCTCAAAGTTAATTAAATAAATTGCATCGTTTAACGTGTTACTCGCCTTTTTGTTAATAATAAAATATTTAATTTCGAAAAAATCAACCGTTAATGCTTATTGATTAATGAAGATAGATCGTTGAAAATAATCTTTATTTCCTCTTTATATTATTCTAAATGGATTTAAAAGTAATTATAAAATGAATTTTATCAATATCTCGATCTAAATCAAGCAATTTCTTCGATTAATATATTATTTGACTTCTTTGTTAGACATAAAGTATTTAATTAGATACAATACCAACCCTTAATACTACTTATGATTTATCAAGATAGATTGTAAGAAACGATCTTTACTTTATTGAAAAAGTTATTATATTTGAATCATAAATCAATTTATTAAATATTTATATTTAATTCAAGGAATTCTTTCTATTAATGTATAATTTATCTTTTTTGTTATTTATAAAGTAGTTAATTAGTTAGAAAAAAATTTATTTCAAAATATAATTAATTAAGATCGATTGATAAAAGGATATTTATTTCTAATTTCTATTATTAGAAATTGATTAATATTTGGATGTTAAATCAATTTATTCAATATTTATAATTAATTCAACGAATTGTTTCTCTTAATGTATAATTTATCTTTCTTTGTTATTTATAAAGTAGTTAATTAGTTAAAATACAATCTTTACTTCTAAATATTATTAATTAAGATCGTTTGGTAAAAACAATCTTTATTTCGATTCTCTGTTATTAGAAATTGACTTACATTTGACTGTTATATTAATTTGTTCAATATCTATAGGTACTTCAAGCAATTGTTCTATCAATGTATTATTTCACTTTTTTCGTTAATTATAAATAATTTAATTAGAAAAAAAAGTACCCTGAATCCTAATTGTGATAAATGGATTCATATATTCTTCTTTCTATTGTTAACATATATTTAATTAGGAAGAAACCCAACCCTACCCAAATTCTAATTATCATTTGTCATGATAGATTGTTAAAAATGATCTTTATTTTTTCTTTATTTTATTAAAAATGGATTTATATTTTATTCTTCGATGAATTTATTCAATATCGAAAGTATATTATATAAATTGCATCGTTTAACGTGTTATTCATCTTCTTTGTTAATAATTAAATATTGAATTACGAACAAAATCAACCCTTAATCCAAATTGATTAATCAAGATAGATCGTTAAAAATAATCTTTATTTCCTCTTTGTATTATTCTAAATGGATTTAAAAGTTATTATAAAATCAATTTTATCAATATCTCGATCTAAATCAAGCAATTTCTTCGATTAATATATTAATTGACTCCTTTGTTAAATATAAAGTATTTAATTAGATACAATACCAACCCTTAATTCTAATTATGATTAACTAATTTTGATTGTAACAAATGAAATTTATTTTTACTTAAAAAAGGTATTATATTTGAATCTTAAATCAATTTATTCTACATTTGTATTTAAATCAAGTAATTATTCCTTTCAATGTATAATTTATCTTTTTTGTTATTTATAAAGTAGTTAATTAGTTAAAAAACAAACTTGATTTCCAAATACGATTAATCAAGATCGATTGGTGAAAACGATCTTTATTTCTACTTTCTATTATTACAAATTGATTTATATTTGAATGTTAAATTAATTTGTTCAATACCTATAGGTAATTCAAACAATTATTCTATCGATGTATTGTTTGACTTTTTTTTGTTATTTTAAAGTAGTTAATTAGTAAAAAAACAACCCCTAATTCTAATTCTGAAAAATGGATTCATATTTTCATCTTTCTATTGTTAGCATATATTTGATTAGGAAGAAAACCAACCCTAATTCTAATTATCGTTTGTAAAGGTAGATTGTCAAAAAGGTCCTTTATATGTTATTTATGTTCTTAAAAATGGATTTTTATTTTATTCGTCAATTAATTTATTCAATCTCAAAGTTAATTAAATAAATTGCATCGTTTAACGTGTTACTCGCCTTTTTGTTAATAATAAAATATTTAATTACGAAAAAATCAATCGTTAATGCTTATTGATTAATCAAGATAGATCGTTGAAAATAATCTTTATTTCCTCTTTATATTATTCTAAATCTATTTAAAAGTAATTATAAAATGAATTTTATCAATATCTCGATCTAAATCAAGCAATTTCTTCGATTAATATATTATTTGACTTCTTTGTTAAACATAAAGTATTTAATTAGATACAATACCAACCCTTAATACTACTTATGATTTATCAAGATAGATTGTAAGAAACGATCTTTACATTATTGAAAAAGTTATTATATTTGAATCATAAATCAATTTATTAAATATTTATATTTAATTCAAGGAATTCTTTCTATTAATGTATAATTTATCTTTTTTGTTATTTATAAAGTAGTTAATTAGTTAGAAAACAAACTTTATTTCAAAATATAATTAATTAAGATCGATTGATAAAAGGATATTTATTTCTAATTTCTATTATTAGAAATTGATTAATATTTGGATGTTAAATCAATTTATTCAATATTTATAATTAATTCAACGAATTGTTTCTCTTAATGTATAATTATCTTTCTTTGTTATTTATAAAGTAGTTAATTAGTTAAAAAACAACCTTTACTTCTAAATATTATTAATTAAGATCGTTTGGTAAAAACAATCTTTATTTCGATTCTCTGTTATTAGAAATTGACTTACATTTGAATGTTATATTAATTTGTTCAATATCTATAGGTACTTCAAGCAATTGTTATATCAATGTATTATTTCACTTTTTTCGTTAATTATAAATAATTTAATTAGAAAAAAAAGTACCCTTAATCCTAATTGTTATAAATGGATTCATATATTCTTCTTTCTATTGTTAACATATTTAATTAGGAAGAAACCCAACCCTACCCAAATTCTAATTATCATTTGTTATGATAGATTGTTAAAAATGATCTTTATTTTTTCTTTATTTTCTTAAAAATGGATTTATATTTTATTCTTCGATGAATTTATTCAATATCGAAAGTATATTATATAAATTGCATCGTTTAACGTATTATTCATCTTCTTTGTTAATAATAAAATATTTAATTACGAACAAAATCAACCCTTAATCCAAATTGATTAATCAAGATAGATCGTTAAAAATAATCTTTATTTCCTCTTTCTATTATTCTAAATGGATTTAAAAGTTATTATAAAATCAATTTTATCAATATCTCGATCTAAATCAAGCAATTTCTTCGATTAATATATTAATTGACTCCTTTGTTAAATATAAAGTATTTAATTAGATACAATACCAACCCTTAATTCTAATTATGATTAACTAATTTTGATTGTAACAAATGAAATTTATTTTTACTTAAAAAAGGTATTATATTTGAATCTTAAATCAATTTATTCTACATTTGTATTTAAATCAAGTAATTATTCCTTTCAATTTAAAATTTATCTTTTTTGTTATTTATAAAGTAGTTAATTAGTTAAAAAACAAACTTGATTTCAAAATACGATTAATCAAGATCGATTGGTGAAAACGATCTTTATTTCTACTTTCTATTATTACAAATTGATTTATATTTGAATGTTAAATTAATTTGTTCAATACCTATAGGTAATTCAAGCAATTATTCTATCGATGTATTATTTGACTTTTTTTGTTAATTTTAAAGTAGTTAATTAGTAAAAAAACAACCCCTAATTCTAATTATGAAAAATGGATTTATATTTTCATCTTTCTATTGTTAGCATATATTTGATTAGGAAGAAAACCAACCCTAATTCTAATTATCGTTTGTAAAGGTAGATTGTTAAAAAGGTCCTTTATATGTTCTTTATGTTCTTAAAAATAGATTTTTATTTTATTCGTCAATTAATTTATTCAATCTCAAAGTTAATTAAATAAATTGCATCGTTTAACGTGTTACTCGTCTTTTTGTTAATAATAAAATATTTAATTACGCAAAAATCAACCGTTAATGCTTATTGATTAATCAAGATAGATCGTTAAAAATAATCTTTATTTCCACTTTATATTATTCTAAATGGATTTAAAAGTAAGTATAAAATCAATTTTATGAATATCTCGGTCTAAATCAAGCAATTTCTTCGATTAATATATTATTTGACTTCTTTGTTAAACATATAGTATTTAATTAGATACAATACCAACCCTAATACAAATTATGATTTATCAGGATAGATTGTAAGAAATGATCTTTACTTTATTGAAAAAGTTATTATATTTGAATCTTAAATAAATTTATTCAATATTTATATTTAATTCAAGGAATTCTTTCTATTAATGTATAATTTATCTTTTTTGTTATTTATAAAGTAGTTAATTAGTTAGAAAACAAACTTTATTTCAAAATATAATTAATTAAGATCGATTAATAAAAGGATATTTATTTCTAATTTCTATTATTAGAAATTGATTAATATTTGGATGTTAAATCAATTTATTCAATATTTATAATTAATTCAACGAATTGTTTCTCTTAATGTATAATTTATCTTTCTTTGTTATTTATAAAGTAGTTAATTAGTTAAAAAACAACCTTTACTTCTAAATATTATTAATTAAGATCGTTTGGTAAAAACGATCTTTATTTCGATTCTCTGTTATTAGAAATTGACTGACATTTGAATGTTATATTAATTTGTTCAATATCTATAGGTACATCAAGCAATTGTTCTATCAATGTATTATTTTACTTTTTTTGTTAATTATAAATAATTTAATTAGAAAAAAAAGTACCCTTAATCCTAATTGTGATAAATGGATTCATATATTCTTCTTTCTATTGTTAACATATATTTAATTAGGAAGAAACCCAACCCAACCCAACCCAACCCAAATTCTAATTATCATTTGTTATGATAGATTGTTAAAAATGATCTTTATTTTTTCTTTATTTTCTTAAAAATGGATTTATATTTTATTCTTTTCGAATTTATTCAATATCGAAAGTTTATTAAATAAATTGCATCGTTTAACGTGTTATTCGTCTTCTTTGTTAATAATAAAATATTTAATTACGAACAAAATCAACCCCTAATCCAAATTGATTAATCAAGATAGATCGTTAAAAATAATCTTTATTTCCTCTTTCTATTATTGTAAATGGATTTAAAAGTTATTATAAAATCAATTTTATCAATATCTCGATCTAAATCAAGAAATTTCTTCGATTAATATATTATTTTACCTCTTTGTTAAATATAAAGTATTTAATTAGAAACAATACCAACCCCTAATTCTAATTATGATTAACTAATTTTGATTGTAACAAATGAAATTTATTTTTACTTAAAAAAGGTATTATATTTCAATCTTAAATCAATTTATTCTACATTTGTATTTAAATGAAGGAATTGTTTCTTTCAATGTATAATTTATCTTTTTTGTTATTTATAAAGTAGTTAATTAGTTAAAAAACAAACTCGATTTCAAAATACGATTAATCAAGATCGATTGGTGAAAACGATCTTTATTTCTACTTTCTATTATTACAAATTGATTTATATTTGAATGTTAAATTAATTTGTTCAATACCTATAGGTAATTCAAGCAATTATTCTATCGATGTATTATTTGACTTTTTTTGTTAATTTAAAAGTAGTTAATTAGTAAAAAAACAACCCCTAATTCTAATTATGAAAAATGGATTCATATTTTCGTCTTTCTATTGTTAGCATATATTTGATTAGGAAGAAAACCAACCCTAATTCTAATTATCGTTTGTAAAGGTAGATTGTTAAAAAGGACCTTTATATGTTCTTTATGTTCTTAAAAATGGATTTATATTTTATTCGTCAATTAATTTATGCAATCTCAAAGTTAATTAAAT
>LFYR01001510.1:16741-30889 GCA_001185155.1 Zostera marina | reverse complement strand
TTGTTAATAATAAAATATTTAATTACGAAAAAATCAACCGTTAATGCTTATTGATTAATCAAGATAAATCGTTGAAAATAATCTTTATTTCCTCTTTATATTATTCTAAACGGATTTAAAAGTAAGTATAAAATCAATTTTATGAATATCTCGATCTAAATCAAGCAATTTCTTCGATTAATATATTATTTGACTTCTTTGTTAAACATATAGTATTTAATTAGATACAATACCAACCCTAATACTAATTATGATTTATCAAGTTAGATTGTAAGAAACGATCTTTACTTTATTTAAAAAGTTATTATATTTGAATCTTAAATCAATTTATTCAATAATTATATTTAATTCAAGGAATTCTTTCTATTAATGTATAATTTATCTTTTTTGTTATTTATAAAGTAGTTAATTAGTTAGAAAACAAACTTTATTTCAAAATATAATTAATTAAGATCGATTGATAAAATTATCTTTATCTCTAGTTTCAATTATTAGAAATTGTTTAATATTTGAATCTTAAATCAATTTATTCAATATTTATATTTAATTCAAGGAATTCTTTCTATTAATGTATAATTTATCTTTTTTGTTATTTATAAAGTAGTAAATTAGTTAGAAAACAAACTTTATTTCAAAATATAATTAATTAAGATCGATTGATAAAAGGATATTTATTTCTACTTTCTATTATTAGAAATTGATTAATATTTGGATGTTAAATCAATTTATTCATTATTTATAATTAATTCAACGAATTGTTTCTCTTAATGTATAATTTATCTTTCTTTTTATTTATAAAGTAGTTAATTAGTTAAAAAATAACCTTCACTTCTAAATATTATTAATTAAGATCGTTTGGTAAAAACGATCTTTATTTCGATTCTCTGTTATTAGAAATTCACTTATATTTGAATGTTATATTAATTTGTTCAATATCTATAGGTACTTCAAGCAATTGTTCTATCAATGTATTATTTCACTTTTTTTGTTAATTATAAATAATTTAATTAGAAAAAAAGTACCCTTAATCCTAATTGTGATAAATGGATTCATATATTCTTCTTTCTATTTTTAACATATATTTAATTAGGAAGAAACCCAACCCAAATTTTAGTTATCATTTGCTATGATAGATTGTTAAAAATGATCTTTATTTTTTCTTTATTTTCTTAAAAATGGATTTATATTTTATTCTTCGATGAATTTAATGAATATCGAAAGTTTATTATATAAATTGCATCGTTTAACGTGTTATTCGTCTTCTTTGTTAATAATAAAATATTTAATTACCAACAAAATCAACCCCTAATCCAAATTGATTAATCAAGATAGATCGTTAAGAATAATCTTTATTTCCTCTTTCTATTATTCTAAATGGATTTAAAAGTTAATATAAAATCAATTTTATCAATATCTCGATCTAAATCAAGCAATTTCTTCGATTAATATATTATTTTACCTCTTTGTTAAATATAAAATATTTAATTAGAAACAATACCAACCCTTAATTCCAATTATGATTAACTAATTTTGATTGTAACAAATGAAATTTATTTTTACCTAAAAAACTATTATATTTGAATCTTAAATCAATTTATTCTACATTTGTATTTAAATGAAAGAATTGTTCCTTTCAATGTATAATTTATCTTTTTTGTTATTTATAAAGTAGTTAATTAGTTAAAAAACAAACTCGATTTCAAAATACGATTAATCAAGATCGATTGGTGAAAACGATCTTTATTTCTACTTTCTATTATTACAAATTGATTTATATTTGAATGTTAAATTAATTTGTTCAATACCTATAGGTAATTCAAGCAATTATTCTATCGATGTATTATTTGACTTTTTTTGTTAATTTAAAAGTAGTTAATTAGTAAAAAACAACCCCTAATTCTAATTATGAAAAATGGATTCATATTTTCATCTTTCTATTGTTAGAATATATTTGATTAGGAAGAAAACCAACCCTAATTCTAATTATCGTTTGTAAAGGTAGATTGTTAAAAAGGACCTTTATATGTTCTTTATGTTCTTAAAAATGGATTTATATTTTATTCGTCAATTAATTTATTCAATATAAAAGTTAATTAAATAAATTGCATCGTTTAACGTGTTACTCGCCTTTTTGTTAATAATAAAATATTTAATTACGAAAAAAGCAGCCGTTAATGCTTATTGATTAATCAAGATAGATCGTTGAAAATAATCTTTATTTCCTCTTTATATTATTCTAAATGGATTTAAAAGTAAGTATAAAATGAATTTTATGAATATCTCGATCTAAATCAAGCAATTTCTTCGATTAATATATTATTTGACTTCTTTGTTAAACATATAGTATTTAATTAGATACAATACCAACCCTAATACTAATTATGATTTATCAAGTTAGATTGTAAGAAACGATCTTTACTTTATTTAAAAAGTTATTATATTTGAATCTTAAATCAATTTATTCAATAATTATATTTAATTCAAGGAATTCTTTCTATTAATGTATAATTTATCTTTTTTGTTATTTATAAAGTAGTTAATTAGTTTGAAAACAAACATTATTTCAAAATATAATTAATTAAGATCGATTGATAAAAGGATATTTATTTCTACTTTCTATTATTAGAAATTGATTAATATTTGGATGTTAAATCAATTTATTCATTATTTATAATTAATTCAACGAATTGTTTCTCTTAATGTATAATTTATCTTTCTTTTTATTTATAAAGTAGTTAATTAGTTAAAAAATAACCTTCACTTCTAAATATTATTAATTAAGATCGTTTGGTAAAAACGATCTTTATTTCGATTCTCTGTTATTAGAAATTCACTTATATTTGAATGTTATATTAATTTGTTCAATATCTATAGGTACTTCAAGCAATTGTTCTATCAATGTATTATTTCACTTTTTTTGTTAATTATAAATAATTGAATAAGAAAAAAAGTACCCTTAATCCTAATTGTAATAAATGGATTCATATATTCTTCTTTCTATTGTTAACATATATTTAATTAGGAAGAAACCCAACCCAAATTCTAATTATCATTTGTTATGATAGATTGTTAAAAATGATCTTTATTTTTTCTTTATTTTCTTAAAAATGGATTTATATTTTATTCTTTTACGAATTTATTCAATATCGAAAGTTTATTGAATAAATTGCATCGTTTAACGTGTTATTCGTCTTCTTTGTTAATAATAAAATATTTAATTACGAACAAAATCAACCCCTAATCCAAATCGATTAATCAAGATAGATCGTTAAAAATAATCTTTATTTCCTCTTTCTATTATTCTAAATGGATTTAAAAGTTATTATAAAATCAATTTTATCAATATCTCGATCTAAATCAAGCAATTTCTGCGATTAATAGATTATTTGACTTCTTTGTTAAATATAAAGTATTTAATTAGAAACAATACCAACCCTTAATTCTAATTATGATTAACTAATTTTGATTGTAACAAATGAAATTTATTTTTACTTAAAAAAGGTATTATATTTGAATCTTAAATCAATTTATTCTACATTTGTATTTAAATGAAGGAATTGTTCCTTTCAATGTATAATTTATCTTTTTTGTTATTTATAAAGTGGTTAATTAGTTAAAAAACAAACTTGATTTCAAAATACGATTAATCAAGATCGATTGGTGAAAACGATCTTTTTTCTACTTTCTATTATTACAAATCGATTTATATTTGAATGTTAAATTAATTTCTTCAATACCTATAGGTAATTCAAGCAATTTTTCTATCGATGTATTATTTCACTTTTTTTGTTAATTTTAAAGTAGTTAATTAGTAAAAAAACAACCCCTAATTCTAATTATGAAAAATGGATTCATATTTTCATCTTTCTATTGTTAGCATATATTTGATTAGGAAGAAAACCAACCCTAATTCTAATTATCGTTTGTAAAGGTAGATTGTTAAAAAGGACCTTTATATGTTCTTCATGTTCTTAAAAATGGATTTATATTTTATTCGTCAATTAATTTATTCAATCTAAAAGTTAATTAAATAAATTGCATCGTTTAACGTGTTACTCGCCTTTTTGTTAATAATAAAATTATTAATTACGAAAAAAGCAACCGGTAATGCTTATTGATTAATCAAGATAGATCGTTGAAAATAATCTTTATTTCCTCTTTATATTATTCTAAATGGATTTAAAAGTAAGTATAAAATCAATTTTATGAATATCTCGATCTAAATCAAGCAATTTCTTCGATTAATATATTATTTGACTTCTTTGTTAAACATAAAGTATTTAATAAGATACAATACCAACCCTTAATACTGCTTATGATTTATCAAGATAGATTGTAAGAAATGATCTTTACTTTATTGAAAAAGTTAATATATTTGAATCATAAATCAATTTATTCAATATTTATATTTAATTCAAGGAATTCTTTCTATTAATGTATAATTTATCTTTTTTGTTATTTATAAAGTAGTTAATTAGTTAGAAAACAAACTTTATTTCAAAATATAATTAATTAAGATCGATTGATAAAAGGATATTTATTTCTAATTTCTATTATTAGAAATTGATTAATATTTGGATGTTAAATCAATTTATTCAATATTTATAATTAATTCAACGAAATGTTTCTCTTAATGTATAATTTATCTTTCTTTGTTATTTATAAAGTAGTTAATTAGTTAAAAAACAACCTTTACTTCTAAATATTATTAATTAAGATCGTTTGGTAAAAACGATCTTTATTTCGATTCTCTGTTATTAGAAATTCACTTATATTTGAATGTTATATTAATTTGTTCAATATCTATAGGTACTTCAAGCAATTGTTCTATCAATGTATTATTTCACTTTTTTTGTTAATTATAAATAATTTAATTAGAAAAAAAAGTACCCTTAATCCAAATTGTGATAAATGGATTCATATATTCTTCTTTCTATTGTTAACATATATTTAATTAGGAAGAAACCCAACCCAAATTCTAATTATCATTTGTTATGATAGATTGTTAAAAATGATCTTTATTTTTTCTTTATTTTCGTAAAAATGGATTTATATTTTATTCTTTTACGAATTTATTCAATATCGAAAGTTTATTAAATAAATTGCATCGTTTAACGTGTTATTCGTCTTCTTTGTTAATAATAAAATATTTAATTATTTGGACTCTCTATTATTAGAAATTGGCTTACATTTGAATGTTATATTAATTTGTTCAATATCTATAGGTACTTCAAGCAATTGTTCTATCAATGTATTATTTCACTTTTTTTGTTATTTATAAATAATTTTATTAGAGAAAAAAGTACCCTTAATCCTAATTGTGATAAATGGATTCATATATTCTTCTTTCTATTGTTAACACATATTTAATTAGGAAGAAACCCAACCCAACCCAACCCAAATTCTAATTATCATTTGTTATGATAGATTGTTAAAAATGATCTTTATTTTTTCTTTATTTTCTTAAAAATGGATTTATATTTTATTCTTTTACGAATTTATTCAATATCGAAAGTTTATTAAATAAATTGAATCGTTTAACGTGTTATTCGTCTTCTTTGTTAATAATAAAATATTTAATTACGAACAAAATCAACACCTAATCCAAATCGATTAATCAAGATAGATCGTTAAAAATAATCTTTATTTCCTCTTTCTATTATTCTAAATGGATTTAAAAGTTATTATAAAATCAATTTTATCAATATCTCGATCTAAATCAAGCAATTTCTGCGATTAATAGATTATTTGACTTCTTTGTTAAATATAAAGTATTTAATTAGAAACAATACCAACCCTTAATTCTAATTATGATTAAATAATTTTGATTGTAACAAATGAAATTTATTTTTACTTAAAAAAGGTATTATATTTGAATCTTAAATCAATTTATTCTACATTTGTATTTAAATGAAGGAATTGTTCCTTTCAATGTATAATTTATCTTTTTTGTTATTTATAAAGTAGTTAATTAGTTAAAAAACAAACTTGATTTCAAAATACGATTAATCAAGATCGATTGGTGAAAACGATCTTTTTTCTACTTTCTATTATTACAAATCGATTTATATTTGAATGTTAAATTAATTTGTTCAATACCTATAGGTAATTCAAGCAATTATTCTATCGATGTATTATTTCACTTTTTTTGTTAATTTTAAAGTAGTTAATTAGTAAAAAAACAACCCCTAATTCTAATTATGAAAAATGGATTCATATTTTCATCTTTCTATTGTTAGCATATATTTGATTAGGAAGAAAACCAACCCTAATTCTAATTATCGTTTGTAAAGGTAGATTGTTAAAAAGGACCTTTATATGTTCTTCATGTTCTTAAAAATGGATTTATATTTTATTCGTCAATTAATTTATTCATTCTAAAAGTTAATTAAATAAATTGCATCGTTTAACGTCTTACTCGCATTTTTGTCAATAATAAAATATTTAATTACGAAAAAAGCAACCGGTAATGCTTATTGATTAATCAAGATAGATCGTTGAAAATCATCTTTATTTCCTCTTTATATTATTCTAAATGGATTTAAAAGTAATTATAAAATCAATTTTATCAATATCTCGATCAAAATCAAGCAATTTCTTCTATTAATATATTATTTGACTTCTTTGTTAAACATAACGTATTTAATTACATACAATACCAACCCTTAATTCTGATTATGACTAATCAAGATAGATAGTAAAAAATGATTTTTACATTATTTAAAAAGTTATTATATTTGAATCTTAAATCAATTTATTCATTATTTATATTTAATTCAAGGAATTCTTTCATTTAATGTATAATTTATCTTTTTTGTTATTTATAAAGTAGTTCATTAGTTACAAAACAAACTTTATTTCAAAATGTAATTAATGAAGATCGATTGATAAAAACGATCTTTATTTCTTCTTTCTATTATTAGAAATTGATTAATATTTGAATGTCAAATAAATTTATTCAATATTTATATTTAAATCGACGAATTGTTTCTTTTAATGAATAATTTATCTTTTTTGTTATTTATAAAGTAGTTAATTAGTTAAAAAAATAAACATTATTTCAAAATATAATTAATCAAGATGGATTGGTAAAAACGATCTTTATTTCTACTATGTATTATAATAAATTGATTAATATTTGAATGTTAAATCAATTTATTCAATATTTATAATTAATCAAACGAATTGTTTGTTTTAATGTATAATTTATCTTTTTCATTATTTATAAAGTAGTTAGTTAGTTAGAAAACAACCTTTGCTTCTAAATATTATTATTTAAGATCGTTTGGTAAAAACGATCTTTATTTCGACTCTCTATTATTAGAAATTGGCTTATATTTGAATGTTAAATTAATTTTTAATATCTATATTTACTTCAAGCAATTGTTCTATGAATGTATTATTTGACTTTTTTTGTTAATTATAAATAATTTAATTAGAAAAAAAGTACCTTAATCCTAATTGTGATAAATAGATTCATATATTCTTCTTTCTATTGTTAACATATATTTAATTAGGAAGAAACCCAACTCAAATTCTAATTATCATTTGTTATGATAGATTGTTAAAAATGATCTTTATTTTTTCTTTATTTTCTTAAAAATGGATTTATATTTTATTCTTTTACGAATTTATTCAATATCGAAAGTTTATTAAATAAATTGCATCGTTTAACGTGTTATTCGTCTTCTTTGTTAATAATAAAATATTTAATTATTTGGACTCTCTATTATTAGAAATTGGCTTACATTTGAATGTTATATTAATTTGTTCAATATCTATAGGTACTTCAAGCAATTGTTCTATCAATGTATTATTTCACTTTTTTTGTTAATTATAAACAATTTTATTAGAGAAAAAAGTACCCTTAATCCTAATTGTGATAAATGGATTCATATATTCTTCTTTCTATTGTTAACACATATTTAATTAGGAAGAAACCCAACCCAACCCAACCCAAATTCTAATTATCATTTGTTATGATAGATTGTTAAAAATGATCTTTATTTTTTCTTTATTTTCTTAAAAATGGATTTATATTTTATTCTTTTACGAATTTATTCAATATCGAAAGTTTATTGAATAAATTGCATCGTTTAACGTGTTATTCGTCTTCTTTGTTAATAATAAAATATTTAATTACGAACAAAATCAACCCCTAATCCAAATTGATTAATCAAGATAGATCGTTAAAAATAATCTTTATTTCCTCTTTCTATTATTCTAAATGGATTTAAAAGTTATTATAAAATCAATTTTATCAATATCTCGATCTAAATCAAGCAATTTCTGCGATTAATAGATTATTTGACTTCTTTGTTAAATATAAAGTATTTAATTAGAAACAATACTGACCCTTAATTCTAATTATGATTAACTAATTTTGATTGTAACAAATGAAATTTATTTTTACTTAAAAAAGGTATTATATTTGAATCTTAAATCAATTTATTCTACATTTGTATTTAAATGAAGGAATTTTTCCTTTCAATGTATAATTTATCTTTTTTGTTATTTATAAAGTAGTTAATTAGTTAAAAAACAAACTTGATTTCAAAATACGATTAATCAAGATCGATTGGTGAAAACGATCTTTATTTCTACTTTCTATGATTACAAATCGATTTATATTTGAATGTTAAATTAATTTGTTCAATACCTATAGGTAATTCAAGCAATTATTCTATCGATGTATTATTTGACTTTTTTTGTTAATTTTAAAGTAGTTAATTAGTAAAAAAACAACCCCTAATTTTAATTATGAAAAATGGATTCTTATTTTCATCTTTCTATTGTTAGCATATATTTGATTAGGAAGAAAACCAACCCTAATTCTAATTATCGTTTGTAAAGGTAGATTGTTAAAAAGGACCTTTATATGTTCTTCATGTTCTTAAAAATGGATTTATATTTTATTCGTCAATTAATTTATTCAATGTAAAAGTTAATTAAATAAATTGCATCGTTTAACGTGTTACTCGCCTTTTTGTTAATAATAAAATATTTAATTACGAAAAAAGCAACCGGTAATGCTTATTGATTAATCAAGATAGATCGTTGAAAATAATCTTTATTTCCTCTTTATATTATTCTAAATGGATTTAAAAGTAAGTATAAAATCAATTTTATGAATATCTCGATCTAAATCAAGTAATTTCTTCGATTAATATATTATTTGACTTCTTTGTTAAACATAAAGTATTTAATAAGATACAATACCAACCCTTAATACTACTTATGATTTATCAAGATAGATTGTAAGAAATGATCTTTACTTTATTGAAAAAGTTAATATATTTGAATCTTAAATCAATTTATTCAATATTTGTATTTAATTCAAGGAATTCTTTCTATTAATGTATAATTTATTTATTTTGTTATTTATAAAGTAGTTAATTAGTTAGAAAAAAAACTTTATTTGAAAATATATTTAATTAAGATCGATTGATAAAAGGATATTTATTTCTAATTTCTATTATTAGAAATTGATTAATATTTGGATATTAAATCAATTTATTCAATATTTATAATTAATTCAACGAATTGTTTCTCTTAATGTATAATTCATCTTTCTTTGTATTTATAAAGTAGTTAATTAGTTAAAAAACAACCTTTACTTCTAAATATTATTAATTAAGATCGTTTGGTAAAAACGATCTTTATTTCGATTCTCTGTTATTAGAAAATGACTTACATTTGAATGTTATATTAATTTGTTCAATATCTATAGGTACTTCAAGCAATTGTTCTATCAATGTATTATTTCACTTTTTTTGTTAATTATAAACAATTTTATTAGAGACAAAAGTACTCTTAATCCTAATTGTGATAAATGGATTCATATATTCTTCTTTTAATTGTTAACACATATTTAATTAGGAAGAAACCCAACCCAACCCAACCCAAATTCTAATTATCATTTTTTATGATAGATTGTTAAAAATGATCATTATTTTTTGTTTATTTTCTTAAAAATGGATTTATATTTTATTCTTTTACGAATTTATTCAATATCGAAAGTTTATTAAATAAATTGCATCGTTTAACGTGTTATTCGTCTTATTTGTTAATAATAAAATATTTAATTACGAACAAAATCAACCCCTAATCCAAATTGATTAATCAAGATAGATCGTTAAAAATAATCTTTATTTCCTCTTTCTATTTTTCTAAATGGATTTAAAAGTTATTATAAAATTAATTTTATCAATATCTCGATCTAAATCAAGCAATTTCTGCGATTAATTTATTATTTGACTTCTTTGTTAAATATAAAGTATTTAATTAGAAACAATACCAACCCTTAATTCTAATTATGATTAACTAATTTTGATTGTAACAAATGAAATTTATTTTTACTTAAAAAAGGTATTATATTTGAATCTTAAATCAATTTATTGTACATTTGTATTTAAATGAAGGAATTGTTCCTTTCAATGTATAATTTATCTTTTTTGTTATTTATAAAGTAGTTAATTAGTTAAAAAACAAACTTGATTTCAAAATACGATTAATCAAGATCGATTGGTGAAAACGATCTTTATTTCTACTTTCTATTATTACAAATCGATTTATATTTGAATGATAAATTAATTTGTTCAATACCTATAGGTAATTCAAGCAATTTTTCTATCGATGTATTATTTAACTTTTTTTGTTAATTTTAAAGTAGTTATTTAGTAAAAAAACAACCCCTAATTCTAATTATGAAAAATGGATTCATATTTTCATCTTTCTATTGTTAGCATATATTTGATTACGAAGAAAACCAACCCTAATTCTAATTATCGTTTGTAAAGGTAGATTGTTAAAAAGGACCTTTATATGTTCTTCATGTTCTTAAAAATGGATTTATATTTTATTCGTCAATTAATTTATTCAATCTAAAAGTTAATGAAATAAATTGCATCGTTTAACGTGTTACTCGCCTTTTTGTTAATAATAAAATATTTAATTACGAAAAAAGCAACCGGTAATGCTTATTGATTAATCAAGATAGATCGTTGAAAATAATCTTTATTTCCTCTTTATATTATTCTAAATGGATTTAAAAGTAAGTATAAAATCAATTTTATGAATATCTCGATCTAAATCAAGCAATTTCTTCGATTAATATATTATTTGACTTCTTTGTTAAACATAAAGTATTTAATAAGATACAATACCAACCCTTAATACTACTTATGATTTATCAAGATAGATTGTAAGAAATGATCTTTACTTTATTGAAAAAGTTAATATATTTGAATCTTAAATCAATTTATTCAATATTTGTATTTAATTCAAGGAATTCTTTCTATTAATGTATAATTTATTTTTTTTGTTATTTATAAAGTAGTTAATTAGTTAGAAAACAAACTTTATTTGAAAATATAATTAATTAAGATCGATTGATAAAAGGATATTTATTTCTAATTTCTATTATTAGAAATTGATTAATATTTGGATGTTAAATCAATTTATTCAATATTTATAATTAATTCAACGAATTGTTTCTCTTAATGTATAATTCATCTTTCTTTGTTATTTATAAAGTAGTTGATTAGTTAAAAAACAACCTTTACTTCTAAATATTATTAATCAAGATCGTTTGGTAAAAACGATCTTTATTTCGATTCTCTGTTATTAGAAAATGAGTTACATTTGAATGTTATATTAATTTGTTCAATATCTATAGGTACTTCAAGCAATTGTTCTATCAATGTATTATTTCACTTTTTTTGTTAATTATAAACAATTTTATTAGAGAAAAAAGTACTCTTAATCCTAATTGTGATAAATGGATTCATATATTCTTCTTTCTATTGTTAACACATATTTACCCAAATTCTAATTATCATTTTTTATGATAGATTGTTAAAAATGATCTTTATTTTTTGTTTATTTTCTTAAAAATGGATTTATATTTTATTCTTTTACGAATTTATTCAATATCGAAAGTTTATTAAATAAATTGCATCGTTTAACGTGTTATTCGTCTTCTTTGTTAATAATAAAATATTTAATTACGAACAAAATCAACCCCTAATCCAAATTGATTAATCAAGATAGATCGTTAAAAATAATCTTTATTTCCTCTTTCTATTATTCTAAAAGGATTTAAAAGTTATTATAAAATTAATTTTATCAATATCTCGATCTAAATCAAGCAATTTCTGCGATTAATATATTATTTGACTTCTTTGTTAAATATAATGTATTTAATTAGAAACAATACCAACCCTTAATTCTAATTATGATTAACTAATTTTGATTGTAACAAATGAAATTTATTTTTACTTAAAAAAGGTATTATATTTGAATCTTAAATCAATTTATTGTACATTTGTATTTAAATGAAGGAATTGTTCCTTTCAATGTATAATTTATCTTTTTTGTTATTTATAAAGTAGTTAATTAGTTAAAAACCAAACTTGATTTCAAAATACGATTAATCAAGATCGATTGGTGAAAACGATCTTTATTTCTACTTTCTATGATTACAAATCGATTTATATTTGAATGTTAAATTAATTTGTTCAATACCTATAGGTAATTCAAGCAATTATTCTATCGATGTATTATTTGACTTTTTTTGTTAATTTTAAAGTAGTTAATTAGTAAAAAAACAACCCCTAATTCTAATTATGAAAAATGGATTCATATTTTCATCTTTCTATTGTTAGCATATATTTGATTAGAAAGAAAACCAACCCTAATTCTAATTATCGTTTGTAAAGGTAGATTGTTAAAAAGGACCTTTATATGTTCTTCATGTTCTTAAAAATGGATTTATATTTTATTCGTCAATTAATTTATTCAATCTAAAAGTTAATTAAATAAATTGCATCGTTTAACGTGTTACTCGCCTTTTTGTTAATAATAAAATATTTAATTACGAAAAAAGCAACCGGTAATGCTTATGTATTAATCAAGATAGATCGTTGAAAATAATCTTTATTTCCTCTTTATATTATTCTAAATGGATTTAAAAGTAAGTATAAAATCAATTTTATGAATATCTCGATCTAAATCAAGCAATTTCTTCGATTAATATATTATTTGACTTCTTTGCAAAACATAAAGTATTTAATAAGATACAATACCAACCCTTAATACTACTTATGATTTATCAAGATAGATTGTAAGAAATGATCTTTACTTTATTGAAAAAGTTAATATATTTGAATCTTAAATCAATTTATTCAATATTTGTATTTAATTCAAGGAATTCTTTCTATTAATGTATAATTTATTTTTTTTGTTATTTATAAAGTAGTTAATGAGTTAGAAAACAAACTTTATTTGAAAATATAATTAATTAAGATCGATTGATAAAAGGATATTTATTTCTAATTTCTATTATTAGAAATTGATTAATATTTGGATGTTAAATCAATTTATTCAATATTTACAATTAATTCAACGAATTGTTTCTCTTAATGTATAATTCGTCTTTCTTTGTTATTTATAAAGGAGTTAATTAGTTAAAAAACAACCTTTACTTCTAAATATTATTGATTAAGATCGTTTGGTAAAAACGATCTTTATTTCGATTCTCTGTTATTAGAAAATGAGTTACATTTGAATGTTATATTAATTTGTTCAATATCTATAGGTACTTCAAGCAATTGTTCTATCAATGTATTATTTCACTTTTTTTGTTAATTATAAAAATATTATTAGAGAAA
Organism: Zostera marina; assembly: GCA_001185155.1. Classification (NCBI taxonomy): domain Eukaryota; kingdom Viridiplantae; phylum Streptophyta; class Magnoliopsida; order Alismatales; family Zosteraceae; genus Zostera; species Zostera marina. The sequence continues at coordinate 17,219 of LFYR01001510.1, read as the reverse complement.
AAAGTACTCTTAATCCTAATTGTGATAAATGGATTCATATATTCTTCTTTCTATTGTTAACATATATTTAATTAGAAAGAAACCCAACCCAACCCAAATTCTAATTATCATTTGTTATGATAGATTGTTAAAAATGATCTTTATTTTTTCTTTATTTTCTTAAAAATGGATTTATATTTTATTCTTTTACGAATTTATTCAATATCGAAAGTTTATTAAATAAATTACATCGTTTAACGTGTTATTCGTCTTCTTTGTTAATAATAAAATATTTAATTATTTCGACTCTCTATTATTAGAAATTACCTTACATTTGAATGTTATATTAATTTGTTCAATATCTATAGGTACTTCAAGCAATTGTTCTATCAATGTATTATTTCACTTTTTTTGTTAATTATAAACAATTTTATTAGAGAAAAAAGTACCCTTAATCCTAATTGTGATAAATGGATTCATATATTCTTCTTTCTATTGT
>LFYR01001529.1:629737-737761 GCA_001185155.1 Zostera marina | reverse complement strand
AAAGAATTTTGGACCATGTGAAATCTTAAAGAAGATAAACGATAATGCTTATGTGGTGGATATTCCTGCAGAATTCAACATCTCTTCCACATTTAATATTTCAGACTTGAGAAAATATTACCCTCCAGAGGCAGAAGATGCACAATTGAGGACAATTGCCATGAGAGAAGAGGCGTCTGATGCAGAGCATCTTAGTTCTTTGTGTAATTCTGCAAATTACCTTTTTACCCCTAATATTGGAAGTATTAACAGAGGGCCTCAATTAGATGAGCACACCCCTGAACAGGCTCGAGCCATTGTGTTTCACCTTTGAAGCCAATTAACTCACATTGTGAAGGTTGTCCACTACACATAATGTGAGTATAAAAGACCAAGTGGATTCAAAGGAAGGGCTAGTTATTATTTTATTATTGAGAAGGTATTATTTCTCTCTCCCGTTTTTTCCCTACCTTTCTATCTTCCTATTTCCGTTTTTTTTCCTACTTGCTATTCCCGATCAGAATTGATCCTTGGTGGAATCCTTGAAAATTCCAGATCTACATCCCTTCTTACAAGAAGTTTCCAATCTTCTTTCTTCATCTCTCCATAGAACAGTCATGTTCTATATTAGAGACCAACCTCCTGAGGCAGCGTATTTAGTTACTATATAACTAGACTACATAGCTAATGGGAGAGAGTCCCTTAGCCCCTTCTATCCAAGAAGAGGTCAAAAAGAAGCAGGAGGAGTTAGTCAATAAACTCAAAATAGAGGAGGCTAACCAAAAACAGAGGAGCAAGGTCAACTGGCTTAGATTAGGAGACTCAAACACTAAGTTCTTTAGTCTTGCTACAAAGATAAGGAAGGCAAAGAACTCAACTCTAAAATTAATAAATGGAGATGGTAGGGTAGTCATCTCAAGAGCCCAATTAGAAAAAAGGAGTATGGATTACTTTAAGAATATCTACAAGAGTTCTCCCTTCCCAGATATACCATCTCCCGTTATTTTCCCTAGGATTGTATCTCAAGATATGAACATATGGTTGACTCAACAACCCACAGAAGAGGAAGTCAAATCCACCTTGTTCGCATTTTAAATGGGGAAATCCCCAGGACCTGATGGTTTCACAGTGGTCAGTGGGTTTCTTCAAAGCTCTCTGGCCGGAACTAAAGCAAACAGTCTTAACTTGTGTAAGACAGTTCTTCAACGGCAAACCCATATTGAAGTCAATTAATCACACATTTATCACTTTTATCCCAAAAAAAAACCACAGCTACCGAATTATCGGACTTTAGGCCAATCTCCTGTGTCAACTTAATTTATAAACTTCTCACCAAAATCTTGGCTGACAGGATCTCCAAGGTCTCTTCCGAGTTAATATCTCCTCACCAAACAGCTTTCATAGCAGGAAGAAGCATCTCAGATAACACCATCTTGGCAGACGAGATAGTACATGGCTTCGGGAGAATTAGAACCCCCAAAAGATGTTGTTTAGGTATAGATTTCATAAAATCATTCGATACAGTGAAATGGCAACAATCACACACACCCTTGACGCAATGGGATTCAACCCTCTGTTGTGCAAATTGGTACATAACTGTATATCCACAGCCTCCTTCTCGGTACTCATGGAGGGATCCCCCACTCCCCCCTTCACTAACTTTAGAGGAATCAGGCAGGGGGATCCATTGTCTCCTATCTTATTCGACCAAGTAATGGATAATCTTAGTAGACTAATAGAAAAAGAGATCAAAGATAAGAGGATGGATACTTATATCGTGAATGGAGCGGTTTCCATCTCGCATCTCATCTACGCGGATGATGTGTTGATCTTCTCAAAAGCAAATCCCAAGTCTTTAGAAACAATCAAGAAAATCCTAGAGACTTTTTCCAAATTCTCAGGCCTCGAGATTAATCAGGAGAAGAGCTCGGCAACCTACTCAAAAGTATGCATGAATGATCATTATCTGCATAACATTCTCAACTTTCCAACTAAATCCCTCCCTATCAACTATCTTGGTCTCCCAATAACGGGAAGGAAGACATCTCACGCGACATGTTGGAAGTTAATAAATCCAATAGAAAAAATGTTAGCCAGATGGAAAGGGAGATGTCTTTCTTACGCAGGCAGAACCCAATTAGTAAATTGGGTCTTACAAGGTAAGTTTCAATACTGGACAAACGGAACCACACTGCCATGCACAGTCATTAAAAAGATCCAGAGCCTAGCTTACAATTTCATTTGGGACGGGAAAAGAGGGAGTAGTTGGGCAAAAATGGCACTCCCAAAGAGCGAAGGCGGAATAGGGGTCAGGGATTTCTTTGCAATTAATGCTGCAGCTTTGGTTAAAAGAACAGAGAGGATGTGGAGTCCTAATAACTTCATACTAGCAAACTGGATAAAAATTAGGTACATCAAAGAAAGAAGCATTGAGGAGATAGAGTGTAGGCCTACTCTGGACTCACACATGAGGAAAACTATAATAGCTAATAAGGAAACAATAAAGAAATGTATAAACTGTTTGAGTAACTATAGGATCACACAAATTGCCTCCTCCAGGCACTCAGAAACATTAAGGCCCAAAGGCATCTTACAAGAGATAAATCTAGGGATCTGGGTCAAAAAGCCTCCAAAATTCTCTATGTTGTTGTGGAGAATTAAGGTCAAGAGTCTGAACACTTTAACTAGACTGCAAAGCTGGGGACTCAACATAAATACGGAAGAAACATTGGGGAAATGAGGAAATGAGGAAGAAACATTACAACACCTATACTTTAACTGTCATTACACTAGATACCTATTGCTAGAGACCACTAGCTGTCTTAACAATGTTGTTTGGACACTTAATGGGCAAAATCCCCCACCTTCCGCAATAGATATTAGGATAAGGGATATTATGGAAACAATAAAAAATCCACCCACAAGTCCAGTTGTTAGGGGTACACTGGACTATGCTAGCATCTTTTTCCTGGCACATATGGTGTGAAAGGAATAGGAGATTAAAACAACACACCCTAAGGCCCTCAGAAATTGTCAGCAGAGAAATTATAAAGGATGTGAGCATTACATATGATTTTACATCCTATAAGAAGGCAAGAAGCACAATCTTTCACAGATCGAAATACAAGTTATACGTTCATGGGAGTCCAACCTCTTGAGGCTTCAATCCTTGGCCAGTTAGTCAGGGTCATAGCTGCATAAGAGATAGACAATGTTTTTACATTTACTGTACTTGCATTTCCCTATATTATTCTGTAATCTTGGGTCATGCCCAACCTCTTTTCAGTAATGAAAGTTTTAATTTCTCAATAATGGGAGAGAGTCAATGAGCTTTTTGCTCATTTCTTTTTACTTCTGTTTCTATTTTTCTATACTCTATTTTTGTAAACTTGGCATTAGCCTTATTTTAATGAAATTTAATTGCTTCAAAAAAAAAATATTTTAGTTCTCACCGAATCTAGTCAAGATATTAGATTGTGGGATCTTACGGAGGTTGTGCAAAAAATCACACAAGATACTAATACTATTGAACTCTATTTGTTGTTTTTCGTAACATATATGGATAAAAAGAAATAAAAGATATAGACAGCACGTTAGTAGGCCTCCTGAGGTAGACCTTAAGAAGGTTATTAAGGACATCAGTCTCTCCTTTGATCCAGAGTGTTACAAGAAAGTTGTTGTCGCCCTTTGGAGATATTTATGATGAAAGTATGGAAGACCATCCTCCTGAGACAGTGTATCTAGTTATTTTATAATTAGACTACATAGCTAATGGGAGAGAGTCAATGGATTTTTTGCTTATTTATTTTTACTTCTTTTTTGTATTTCTATTCTCTGTGTAATTTGAACATTGTTTTTCTTTTTTAATGAAATTTAATTGCTTTCAAAAAAAGTCCGAAAAAACTGGGGTGGGGGATCGCATTCCGATAAAAGATGAAATGTCCCAATAGTATGGTATATGTGTTAAAATAATTAATCAACCAATACCACCAATTTTGTAAAATCAATGTCACTGGGCAAAGGAATTCTAAAGTCTGGATTTTCTTCCCATGTGACTATTATTTATTTGGTTCAAAACTTCAAATGCTCGATATAGTTTTAACTAGTTTCGGGAAAGAGCTGAGAGATAAACTGAGAGAAGTTACGGTGTAGAGGAGTAAAAATCATACATATTCTGGCAATGTTTGGGTCTTCGTCTTGGATCTCGTCAGAAGCCATCAGTATCTCATCGATGTGCAAATTATCTGGAAGAGAAGTCGGCACATTACCCGCAATGCCACTCTTAGGTCCCCCAAAAGCCCCAGCTCCTAACCTCTCCTTCTGAAGAGCTGCCCTAACCAATTTTTCCCAGTTTAACTCAACGCCAGACATCTCCTGTTTCACCAAAACACATATAAAACAAACAAAAAACATGAACAAAATCATTATAGAGTTTGTATGCTAACGACACAAAAAACAAGACCTGCTATACTGCTACTAGTTGCCGAACTCTGTAAAGAGTACAGACTACAGAAAATATGAAATCAACGAAATGGAACCACGAGATAGCAAGAGCCAAAGATAATAAAGAGAAAGTAAAGCGGATCAGGAGTTCTTAGAGTCCGATCAAGTTAAAGGAAAGGAAATCATACACCCGGATGAGATGAAATCCCTAGCTTTTCAAACAGATTGTTCTTCGGCCCTCGATTAACTAGTGTTGATGTTGAAGATATGTTTTTCTCCCAGCAAATCGAGTCGTCGTCAATGGCTGGTTTTCTTGAGCGAAATTGCTAATCGAGTCCCGAGATAGAAACAGTGTGAAGCCAGAAAATAATGAAGGCGCGCGTCGTTTTACGCGCTAACTCGTGTCAACCTAAACGTGTAACAGCACAAGTTGCAAATACATCATTATTTTTGCCCTTTTCTCCCTAAAAGTCTCAAATCTAATTCAAAATATTAAGAATATTGAGGATTTAAGATTTTGAAACATTTTATTAATTCTTAAATTAAAACCTAAAACTGTAAATATAGGACTGGAGTGAAAAATCTTCCATGCATATCAAATTAACTCTAACCCTAACTTTAAAAACTATCTTAGGTAAGGTTGTAAATGGGTCAGTTCTGAGCTGATTGGGCTGGACCTGAACTTGAACCAATGAAGTTGGCCTGGGTTTGGACCGGGTCCAGAATGAATTGTCTGGACTCGGACCCGGCCCAGACCCATAAAAAATCCGAGTCTGGATCCGTGTCAAAAAAAAAGAATTTTTTTTATTTACCTAAATAAATCAATAAATAATTAAATATACTATAATTCTATAAAATATAAATGGTGTATTTATATTTAACCTTAAGTTACTAATATATTATAAAATATTTATTAAAATATTTATATTTAAACTCTAACTTACTAAAATATTTATATTTACCTAATATGTATAATAGCCGGGTCTGGCTAATCTGGACTCAGACTCATTTACAGCCTTAATCTTAGGAGATCTATTACGTATACTTTTATTTCTCTTTATCCAAATATTCCGTTTGCTACCCACCTCGATTTATAGCGTTCAATCGACCCATCTTCTCGTTGTTTAATTTTGAAAATCCACTTGGTATTAATGGCATTATCGTCTGGTGATTTGTCTATTAGCACCCAAGTTTGATTTTTCTTTAACGCGTTGAATTCCAACTCCATTGTCGATCTCCAATTTTGATTCTGCATTGCTGTTTTCGGAGAGCGAGGTATGAATTTCCCATTGGTTGATGCTGACAACACGTGTCGTGTGTTCGGTTTTATTATTCCCTTTGACGCTTTTGTAGCTGATCGATTTCTGGTGAGTGTTTCTTGTTCGTTGCTAGGGTTCTTCTCCGACAAGTTGATATCGGATTTTCGGAAATTGTTACCGGATCTGAGATTGTTTGACCCGATTCCTCTTCTTCAGTTGAGTTGGGCGAATACGATTGAGTTTCAATGTCAGGGTTTGATTGAATCGGGTAGGCTGAATTCAATACCTCTTTGTTTGATTGGTTCGGGCAGACTGAACCTGATACCTCTTTGTTTATCAATTGGGAGGGTCCGATGTTGCTGTGACCCGATACCTCTTTTAATTTCTCTCGAATGATAGGACAGTAAATCGCACGTCTCTCAGCTGGCGATTGAGTGATATTTGCTTCTTGCTCCTCAGCTAAGTATTTATTCAATGTAAAGTCCTCCTCGTTGAAACGAACGTCCCTTAAACTGTACATTTTCCGGCCGACCAGATCATAGCACAAATAAGCATCTTGATTTTGTAGGTATCCCAAGAACACGCACGGGACTGATTTTTGTGAAAGCTTGTTCGGTTGGTAACTGCGAAGACAAGGATAGCATCGCGGTCCAAATACCCGGAGTTTTCTGTAATCCGGAGCTTGCTGGAACAGATCGAGCTTCATATGGTGATGTGTTATTCAAGATTCTCGATGGGTTCCGGTTGTATAAATGTGTCGTTGTTAATACTGCATAGTCCCAATAACCGACTGGAATTCCGGCATGTTGCAGCATTGTAAGAGCTGTATCTACCAAATGCATGTGTCGCCTCTCGACGGACCCCATTTGCTGGTGGTTGTAGGGGGCTAAGAATCGGTAACCAACATCAGATTTTTTCCAGATTTCTTGCGAGTTTTTTAAACTCCATTGCGTTATCGGATTGGACTTCTTTGATCTGCGTCCCACACTACCGTTCTGCCCAGAGCTGAAAACGTTTGTCCCACCTCCACCTTGTTTCCCAGATGTCCGTATAAATTAAATCTAGCGGAGAGTCATATATTTTATTGCTTGTTCTGTGAGGCAATGAGCTTGATTTATTTAATTTTTTAAGCAAGAGTCGCAATCTGATATTATTTTACAGTCCGATGAGAATCTATTTTTATCAACTAATTTTTCCATTGTTTGTTTGTTGAGATGCCCAAGCCTCGCATGCCATCGTTCAGCCGACACCCTCTCGCTCGATAGAGCTTCTACATGACTCGTCGTTCTCATCGGTAATTGATATAGTCCGGCTTCCTGCCTACCTTCGGCTAACACCTCTCTAATTGTGAGGTCGCGGATTCTTACTCTCTGTTTGTCAAATTCAACAGAGACAAGATTATCAGTACACAATTGATGAATAAATAGTAAGTTCTTAGACGTTTCTGGGACTACTAACATGTCCTCCAACTGAAACTCTTTCCCTTTGCATACCAACGTGCATTTACTTGAGTCGGAGATTCCTATTTGCGGCCATAACTCTCTCCGCCCCCCTGTATTTTTCCGAAGAGTTAAGTATCTTACCATTTGTCGTGATATGCGTGGTTACCCCAGAATCTGGGTACCACATTGAAACAACATTCGCCGACGGTGGGCTGGAATTAATTCCGACCGGAATTAGCTTTCTATTATGCGTCAGAGGGAACCTTGTGAAATTGAATCTGTTATAGTAGTTCAACGTACCGTGTCCTTTGCGAGAGCAGATTTGACACGGTAACGATTTGATATTGGTGCTCCTTTCTTCGTTCTTCTTTGTTCTGGTGATCGCGTTTGCCTCGAAACTATCGTTTGTTTGTATGTTCATCCTGCAGCTCCTGATCCATCAGAAGTTGTTGGAATTGGGTGAAGGTCATAGAATGGTCGAAGCGCGTTGTGATTGATGTTGCGAAGGATTTATACTCAGAGCCTAGTCCTCCAAGCGTAATCAATATTATTTGAGTCGTGGAGTTTTTCACCGGCAGATGCGAGCTTATCCTTGGCGATCGCAATGTGTTTGATGTATTGTCATATCGTTATTGTTCCTTACCTAACGGTCTGTAACTTCATACGCAGATGGAATAATCTTGTCTCCGAATATGATGAATGTAACTGCCACAGGCATTCTCATACCTCATGAGACGTGGTGAGCGCAACTACTTGAGGCAAGATTGCCGGAGAGATCGCCGATAACATCCAGCTCAAGATGATCTGATCCTGCTGCTCGTCGGAAGATCCATCGAGGATTTTGATCTTCCCTTCCACACGTAATTGAGGTGCCGATAGCCTCGGAGTAGCCGAGAACTGGGCTCGCCACCTGAAGTAGTTATCCTCTTCCAGAGTGACACACTTCAATTGCTTGATCGATCATTACCACCTTTTCCGACGATCGAGTTGGAGTATCTGGAGAAAATCTTCCCCCTAGTGTTCCATCCAATGCCGTGTGTGCAGCGGAAACTGGATCTATAGCCCCATCGGTATTACCGGTCGATGATACCATATTGAGAGTTACACGACGTTGATCGGAGTTGGGGAAGAAGATGATTAAGAACATTAACTATAGAAATTTTTATTGAATATTTTGTATATACTCTGTATTTGTATTTATACTAATTACAGGTTGTTATTACTTAACTAATTGTGATTACTAACTAATCTAATTTCGTAACTAATTTCATTGGTTAGTTGTTATTCCAATACTTATATCCGGTCTCGAGCTCGGTGTAACAGATAAAAACTTGTTCAACTATTGAAGGAAGATTTAGTGATTAAAAACTCCGGTTTTCGCTCAACGAAGAAAAACTCGATCGTCGTCGACCATGCCAAGCCCATTGATCCTTCAAAAGGCCGCAAAAAGCCTAAGCTCAACCAAACTACCAAAGTAAATTAAAGAATTCGTTTACTATTGAGTCGTCAGAATAATTTGTTAAATTTGTTAATTAAACTACTTGATCATTAACTAAATTCTATAAATAAGAGGACGATCTATGTTAAGATCATAAAAGTATTTTCAGACTAATTTCATAGTACCTCATGTTCCTCCGGAGGAGTTCTTTTTTTAATCTCTGACTCCAATCTTGGAGATTCTTTTCCAACCTTCGGCTTTCTTTGGGAAGAATTCTCGCCACTCCGATCCAATCTTGGATTAGTACGTTACACTCAATCTTATAAACCTATAAAGGGGAGAGTGATATGTGAATTTCTGTGAAGTCTCTGTAAGGTCCCTCAATCTTATATCCAGTCTCGAGCTCGACTCATTTAAATGACCATTTATATAACTTTTTACGTGTATTTGATGAAAATATATTAATATTTACAAAATTTATCATGTGAGATACTTTCTCGTCTGATCTAATTAATTAAAAACTCAATCTGAACCGTCCAGACCAAAATGGCAATTAAATCTTTTCATTTTGTCGTTCCTTTGGAGACATCTATAATAAAAGTGCGAGAGTCAAGAGATCAATCTTTTAAAATAACGTATTTAATTAATGTATAATTAAATTACATAACTAATGAAAAAGAATCAATAAGCTTCTTGGTTATTAGTTTTACTTATATTTTTTTATAATTTTATCAAGGCGATTTTTATAAAATAAAATTAAAAGAGTACAAAGGATAAAAAGAAAACATAATGAAAAAACGAAAAAAACTGAAAACATAGCGTGAATCTCCATCGTGTCGATATATGACCAATTTCGGATCGCGTTTTCAAGTTGAAATAACTCCCGCTTGGAACTTTTAGAACCTTTAGAGAGTTTCAATACTTGTCTTCATCTTTTTCCATCCCTGCAACTGTCATCTTTTTCTTCAATCATCTTTTCCATCTACTAACCCATCACATTTCCTTTTCCATTTCCTAGATTGCATTTGTCATCCAACGATATAACCATCTTATTTCCCTTTTAAATTAAATCCTTAGTTTACCATCCTCAAACGGGAAGAAAATTAGTTAAATCTGAAAGTAACTCAGAACGAAATCGAAAAAACTTCTTGATCTGTGGGCGAGGCCATACGACGACAAGGAGAAGTGGCGAGAAGCTCTCTTCTCCTTCTCTGAACCCGAAAAGGAGCAACGGAATCACGACCATAAAAGAAATGAAAAAAATCGAATAAGTTTCAGAAGGCAAAAGAAGTGGAGAGATAGGGAGTTACAAGTGAGGATCTAAGACGACGAGGAGAGAGAACGGTGGAGAAAGACATGAAAGGGGTAAGAGGGAAAAAACTTGTCTCCCTCCTCTCTTTTGAGAAAGGGGGGAGATCAAAGGTGGGAGAAGGGGTTTGTTCTAGGGTTTCTTTTGAGAAGGGGTGAGAGTTTTTTATTTTTATAATTTATGTAACTTATTTTTTAATAAAATTTAATTACTTTAAAAAAAATTCATTAATTTTTCTGCATTTAATGACCTATACCTAAAGTAGAGTTGGAACATTAATTGCGAGTAATATTTATAGAGTAAATAATAGTGGATTTTAAATATTTGAGATATTTTAATGACATCTAAAAAATGAACCTTAGATCTGAGATTAGACGGTCGACAATTAATAGAGCTCATGAAAAAATGCCCCTTTGGAGGCAATTTTAAAAAAGATTTTACCATTTTTTCAAAGAACTAAATAGTAAATACTAGTAATCATTAAACACCATTAAAGAAATAAACAACGGATTATTGTCAATAAATTTCTACAGCGATGACGATGAGCCGATGACTAAACGACGTCGCTTAAAAGACGAGTATGTGAGCTGCCGCAGTGCCTTTCCACCATAATCCTCGATGCTCCTTCCAGCGTCTTACGCCACGTCTACACGAAAAAGTAATAAACCATCTCTTTTGAGTTTTACAGTAGTAACAATTAGAAAAAATCTGTAAATTAAAGTTACCCACCTTTTCAAAAACTGCCATCACAACTCCAACAGCGTAGATCTCTCTAGCTCTACCGATCGGTCTCACGATCGCCGTCGATCGTCTTCTAAACGTTGTTGGAAGAAGAAGAGATTTCCTTTCAGCCAACTTCATTTTCTTCGTTGGTTGTGACAAGTCTCTCCCGTAAGAGGAAGAAGAAACATTAGTTGTGCTTGCTAAACCTCTCCTCGACGACAGTCTCTTCCGTTCAATGGGACCACGTATAAGTTGCAGTTTACTACTGGAAGACTTGGACTTACGGGCTGGTTCAGACGAATCCAACTCGGCGAATTTAGAGAGGAGTTTGTCCGACGATGCTTTGGTGACTTGCTGCACTACGGAGCTTTCAGAGTCCATTATCAAGTTGGGGGCGTTGAATGCATACCGATTACCAATGCACGACATGGTGTTTAAAAGGAAAAGATGATGATCACGAGTGTTGGAACCTTATAGCCGTTGGAAGAAAAGACATCGAATAATGTCGGTCACGTGTGTCCACCACAAGTGTCCATCGCAAAGTAGTGTCGAATTCAGTCGGTAAGAACGTCAGATTTATTTGATCATTTTTAATAGAACAGAACGACAGATCATATTTATTTGACGTTCTTATGAGTAAAATTCATAAATAAATTGACATCTTATTGGTGTAAAAATTCCTGAATAAATTTGAATTTACTGTTAATAAATATGGAAACCATTCCATATTTCCACTGATATAATAATTATGGCTTAAAATCACATAATCCAAATCTCAAGAACTAATAGATAAACTCACATGATGAAATATTTAACGACTTACATGCGTTTGGTACGCCGTCCGACTTGAAAAGCGAGTTCGGTGTCTATCTTCAGCGAGATATCAAGAGCTTTAACAGAGTGTGTTAGAGCTCCGCTGCAAAAATATCAAAAAAAAACAATTAAGCTAGCATTGTACACTCCTTCTTGTCATGGTTTCCTGCATGCAATATATATACAATTATACATGGCGAGATTCAGATGAGATAACTAAAATAAGATAGATAATGAGATATTTAAATCCTTCCGTTAATCTCTCATCCGGCTGATCTCTCAACTAAAGATTTAAATCTCATATTATCTTATTTTAGGTATCTCATCTGAAGTTGATCCTATGTATAGATATGAACCGGTTCAAAATCGAAGAAACCTGGAAATATAAGTAACTCCTGTCCGACCAATGGTTTTCACAGTTTCTAAGGTCACATTTCCAGATGCCTGATCAAACACCCACCCCACAAAACACAAAAATCCTTGTTAATATCGAAACATCCATAATTTGATTACATGATATCTATCTATCTATCATCTTGGAAATTAATTGGAATTTAAAAGAGTAGGTAGTAAAGTACCTCGGTCTCGAATTTTCCGTTTATGATTTCAACAGCTTCCTTGAGCATAGAGACATCCATGTCACCATTTGGAAGAGGAACAACCATGTTATCCAACATTATACGAGTTAGTGAAGTCTTGTTTTCAGATGTATATTGAATAACTTCCTTCACTTCTTCCAATGTTCTGGTCTCAACCTGAATGAAATGAGAAATGATGTATGTAATAATCGACTAATGCTATATGCAATTATGCATGAGGTTCCAAATAAACAAATATATAACTATTGTTTGCACCTCAACAGGCATCTGGAGATTTTCCCTTTCCAAAAAAATATCAACTAATCTTATAGCATTTGTGACACCTCCAGCTACAGAGATATGGTTGTCCTTGATCATTACCATATCAAACAAACCCATCCTATGATTTTTTCCACCCCCAATTAATACCTGATATTATAGCAGTAGGTAAGAAAGAGGTATCTAAAAATTGTAAAATAGTAACTCTAAATCTTTAACAACAATATAGATAACAAGTAAGAGAAATGATAAATAAGCACCGCCCACTTATCCACCAATCGTAAACCTGGAGCGGTTTTCCTGGTTTCCAAAATAAGTGCAGGATGGGCAGCCTCAGCCATGGCCTGCAAGTTATGTATGACTAATCAGAATAAAAACAATAATGTATTGTATATGAATTATGACCATTGGAAAACACAGATGAAATTCACAAGATACAAAAAAAACTTTGATTAAAAATTATACAGGATTGTACGCATATCATGGTAATTGGTAAGTAAAAAAAGGGTCCAAAAATCACCTTGGTTAGCGTTGCGATCCCACTCATTCTTTGCATAAAATTAAGCACAACCCTTTCTGCTACTATGATGTTGTGAGCGCACCCTTATAATTAAAGTTACATCAGAAAAAAGAAAGTGTGACTGTGTGAAACTGTAAATAATGAAATTAGTTGAAAAACAACTTAGTACATGACAATAAGTTCATTCATTGATTCATACCAAGCACTTTACCAAACTGCATGCCTTTTTGGATAATGCTTCCATCTTCCACTGACCATTCAATCTATATCAATCGACACCAACACACCTTTACTCAAAATGTAGTCAAATAAAATATTGGGGTGGTTGAAGTTTAATTTTATATATACCATACCGTCAAAGAAGGATCCACCTCCTTGAATATCATCTCAGCAAGAGCAATTCCTGCAACAACTCCATCCTCCTTTGCCAAGAAGTAAGCTTCTGCTTCCATTTTTACTGGAATGGTGGCTATACAGGTCACATCCCCTGAAATATGCATAGTAAGAGTGCCCGAATATGAGACATATCATCATATCGATATCATATTTTGTTGCTTTAGAAAAAAAATCATATTATTTTGTTGTTCATCTTTTAAAAATGTTCAAATCATGTGCACGTTGTATTGTTGTTGATAGTGGCGCTGTACAGTAAACAAAATCAACACTTCTATTGAAATGAGAAGATGGAAATCGTAAAACAAAACGAAACAAACCTCTATCACCGGCGTCCTCCTCCAAAGCTAGCCTGATGAGACCCTTGAGATCGTATGTGGGGTGAGAAGGCGGATTTACCTCCATCGACTCGATTGATCCGATCATATCCGAAACGGAAGCAGCAGACATCAATACCAATCTCTTCCGGTCAGTTCCAGAACAAAATCCAAATTTGTCGGGGAAAGGAAAATTGGAACACTGAAATCGTGCAGTGGTGATTGGTTGAGAAAACGACACGCAACGGAAAAAAACCGAAACCCCCAACATACCAAGATGTTAATCCTTACTTCTCACTCTTCAGGCGGCGCTCACCGTAGCTTTTTCCCTGACCGTCTAGTAAATCTGTAAACGGGGACCCGACTGGATCTAACGGGTCTGTGGATTAGATGACTGGGCTGGGCTGGATTTATTTGGTAATACCAAAACCCGCAAACATCAGAATTCAGACACGATTAGACGGACACCTGAGGTTGTGAGGTTCATCCGATGGCTTGTTCCCGTGCGGAAGCGCTGTCTCTATTCCGTTCCCTCCTCCGTGTGGCTTCAACCTTCAAGGACTACAACATCCGATCGTATGCCAGAAGAAGAACCATCGACGGATTCCGTGAGAATCAGACCTTATCCGATCCGTCGTCCATCTCCGCCGCTTTCTCCGATGGAAAAGCACAACTCGTCGTTGCCACAAGGCAAGCTCTCGTTTACGATATTTACGCCCCTACAACCAAGAGTGTCATGGAGACCCTTGGTGTGTAATTTCTTTCTTCGCCTTAAAACCTAAAACTTGGAGCATCATCACTGCAGTAGTCATGTTTTTCTTCCATGTGTGTAAACTGATTAAACGTCATTTCTAAATTTCTATGCCAAAAAAATATTATTTTGTGTGGAGAAATTAGAAATCCAGTATCCATGCCATGAGCGGACCTAAATGGATTTTTTTTTTTTTTGCATTGTTTGGAGTTTGAACTGATTTTTATTTATGCCTACACCGTCATTCATAAATTGATCGGTAAATCGTTTGATCAAACCATTTTTTGCTTGACATTCATTGCAGAGAAGTTCCTCTTCTCCATCATGTGTGGGTTTTTTTAGTACAGAGGGAGTTTGAATGCAACAATTAGGAGGGGGATTGGGTGATTGATGTTTTGGAAGTTTAGCTGGGTCTTGTGGTAGAGGTGAAGAAGAAGCCTTCCCCTAGATTATTTAACTCATGGATCAAGCTAGACAGGTTTATCAGAGCTAGTGGAGGAAACTTGGAAGACAGCTCCAACTTGGTGTAAGCAAAAAGAGTAAACTATGCTAAGACTCTTGAGTCTTGAGGCAAATCAGAGACAAAGGGAGTAGGATTTCTTGGTTGATGTTTAGGGTGATTATGTGTAATTATGATTTCAAAGGAGGATTTCAGATCTCAAATGAGACATGAATTTATTCTCTAAGATTGGATTTCCAAATATGAATGTCTGAAAGATTTCAAGTTTCAACATGATAAGGGATCTGAAGTTTTATGTGGATGTAATTTTTGTGAGGAATCAAAGAAAAGTGAGAGGTTGGAAGTAGATGGTCATAGAGCAAAATATGAGTTTTGATAATAAATCAAGCAATTAGGCAAAACAAGAATAGCAATTTCTAGTAAGTAAACAAAACATCACCATCCATCCCTCTTCCACAACATCATCATCATAATTGACTTCATATTTCCTTGAGATCATACTTTTGAGTTCAATCATTTTCATTGAAATCGTACCTAAATCAGTCAATTGTCTGCCATTACAATTTAACAAGTTTATAATGTATTGAATCTATTGATTATTGTCATTCACTCAAGACGTGAGATGAAAAAATAATAATGACCTGAATTGTGAGAAAAAACAACTTATCTTTGTGCACATAACACACTTCTATATTTTTTTTGGGGAAAGTTGTTTTGCATTAATTAAAATTTGTGGAGCTACCTTCCAGTGGTTAATCGAGATTAACCTCCGTCTGTTGTCTTCGATTGGATCAACATCAACAACGCATCCCATTGTAGCAACTCGTGTTCCTCCACTATTCTCCTGTGTGCTTTTTTGAAAGTTGTCTCCTTGTACCCAAAACCAGTTGTCCTTATACATTCCCTGATGATGCATTCTTCCGGTCGGGTAGTTCCTTTATGAAGGCGTTGGTTCCGCTCCTTTCCATATACCGTGTAGTACGATTTCCATGAGCGTCCAGTTCAATCCCCGACTTTTGGATCCAATTGTTACTTTGTTTAGTTTTCGAGCTGTAGATTCGAAGTCTTCTATTTGCTGGACAATTACGAGTCCACCGGTAGCCTTGAAAGCTTCCTTTAACAACCATCTCGCATACCTGTTTCAATGCCATCTCCACATAATAGACATTCAGTAGGAATATACATCCCCCTCTTTTGTAGTCTATCTCTTGTCGGCAGATTTCCTCTCCTAATTCTCCACATATGCAGCGAGATTTTGGGAATACCCGTAGAACAGATGCACTTAGCTAGCTCATCAGTTGGCTCTACTGCACGTAGTGTTGCAGCCGCATTTGCCGCATTTGGGGTTTTCCTGTTACCCTTCCGGATTAAGGAACACCCATGAGTGCAGTCCACACATTTGTTTATGTTTTCTATTTGCCTCAGGATTTCCTTCCAAATGGACAAGTCATTGTAGTGACTCTAAATTGATCTGAAAATTGACATTTTTTATATATCTTTTGTGCATTCAATCCCCCCCTCCCATATGCCATCATCCACCCATATTCTACATAGTCTTCCCACTGTGGCCGCAACCTATGTTCTTCGAAAAAAATTTTACTCCCTCTTGCCTTGGCCCTTTGAAAATCTTTGGTTATTTTTGCAAAAATGAGAATCTTTAACTATTTTTGAAAATCATGATTTAGGAGTTGTAGGCTAACGGCTAATTTATACTACTCCACGGACCGGACCTCTTGACTCCTTGTCCGTTTCGGCCCGCGGGCTTCGGGACCATGGTACCAAGTACCAACAATATGATGTAATTCAATATGTAAATATCTTCTTCTAATGAATCTCTAAGAGAGTCTAACAACAGTGTGGGGTATAACAGAAGAACCAGAAAATCAGGTTGTGGGGGATAACATGGTCATACATAACAACAACAGTGTGTATTATCTGGACGGATAGAAACAAGAGGGTCCACGAAGATAGATTCATCAGGGCACAGGAGATTGGGAGGAGAGTTATAAAAAAACGTTACAAAGACTTTCAAAGCCACAAGATATAAGGCAAATGGAACACAGATGGAAGAAAGATTACTACAAGCTTAGATACAAAGTCCACAAGAGCCGAACACGAGGGAACTGACATCGAGGATATATAACATGGTCATAAATAGCAGCAACAGTGTGTGTTATCTGGACGGAGAGAAACAAGAGGGTCCACGAAGACAGATTCATCAAGGCACAGGAGATTGAGAGGAGAGTTATAAAAAACGTTACAGAGAATTTTAAAGTCACAAGATACAAGGCAAAGGGCCGGAAAGACAGATAGAAGAAAGATTACTACAAGCTTAGATACAAAGCCCACAAGAGCCGAACACGGGGGAACTGACAACAAGGATACGTAAAAATAGTGTAATTTAATTTATCTGTATCGGTAACTATCAGAATCTAGTTCCAGGCCAACGGAATTACGTGTTTATAGTCCAACTCTGATCATGAGCGACTTTTGCTATGTTATCATCAAGGCCAAAGCGACAAGATGAGAGGGAATTATTAAGGCCAAAGCGACAAAATAATTCCCGTCCATTAAGGCCAAAGCGACAAAATGGACTGACTCACTATCAAAGCTTGATTCTGGCCGAAGCGACAGAATGCGTGGATTCACTATCATAATCTAGTTCACTATCAGAACTGATGTTTATAGTCCACCCTGATCAAGAGCGACTTTATGTCCGCAACGATGGTTACCCCACCAAGGCGAAAGCGACAAGGTGGGTTGAGATCATTAAGGCCAAAGCGACAAAATGATCTCCAAGTCTATCAAGGCCAAAGCGACAAAATGGAATTCAACGACTTCTGGCCGAAGCGATAGAAGTGTCGGAGAGAGCTTGTGATACTCCCCCTTGAGGTCATTAAAGCCAAAGCGACAAAATGACCTCTGGTCTGTCAAGGCCAAAGCGACAAGACAGATCGACTCACTATCAAAGTCTGATTCTGGCCGAAGCGACAGAATCTGTTGATTCACTATTAGAATCTGATTCCGGTCAAGGCTACAGATTCACTATCAGAATCTGATCCTGGCCAAGATGGCGGAATCTTACCTGCAAAAAAGGAAACATCCTGCAAAACAACTAGATCAGTCAAAAACGCATATTTTTATTTACTGATTGAACTTACCGTGCGATTTTACCTTTCGTGATGCCCTTCCTTTGCTCAAATTTGTCCTTGGTAAATCTGGCCGAAGCGACAGAAGTGTCGGGAGAGTTTGTGATACTCTCCCCGAAATTTGACGACTTCTGGCCGAAGCGACAGAAGTGTCGGGAGAGCTTGTGATACCCCCCTCGAACTGTGACGACTTCTGGCCGAAGCGACAGAAGTGTCGGAAGAGCTTGTGATACTTTCCCTCGAAAATCGTACCATTGTGACATAACTTTTGGAATGAGTAGTTTTCCGAAATATTTGATTTTGATTGTCAATGAGCTATCTTTTGTTTTTTCTTTGCTAATCTTTCATATAAATTACCCTTTAAATTGTAACTAAGGTCCGAAACTAGATTCACAAGTCGTAATTTAGCCGCTCTGGACGTAAATTAGACTCTGCTAACCCTATTGTTAGCCACTCTAGGCGTAGGCTTGGTCGTACGAATCGTAGCTCAGCCTACGGTTAAATTTGCGGATAATTTATACCTCCAGATTAACGTAGAGTTGCAAAAGATAGCATGAATGACAAATCCGAAGAATGCAAATATTTCAAACTCGAGGGTTACGTTTGTAATTTTTAATTACAACTTAAGTTTGAACCCTGATGTCGGAAAGAGCTTGTGATACTCCCTTTTGAAATGTGACGACTTCTGACCGAAGCGACAAAAGTGTCGGAGAGAGCTTGTGATACTCCCTCTGGAATTTTTTTGATATTTTTGTAATATTTTTGAAACTCAATTTAATCAATTATTTTGCTTTCTTAATTAATTGTTTACTTAATTTATTTTTTGAATTGTAACTAAGACCCGAAACTAGATTCATAAGTCGTAATTTAGCCACTCTGGACGTAAATTAGACTCTGCTAACCCTATTGCTAGCCACTCTGGGCGTAGACTTGGTCGTACGAATCGTAGCTCAGTCTACGGCTAAACTCGTGAAATAAATTAAACTTCACAACTAATTAATACTCGCAAAGCTAATTGACGTAATAAGTTGGAGATACAAAAATTATCGGGAATAAGACTTAGAACTTTTTGAAAACCTAAGACTCTAGATTTCATTCCCTAATGTGTAGTTGAACTCTGGCCGAAGCGACAGAGTAACTTTTTACCCTCATCATGGCCATAGCGACAAGATTGGGTCGACTCGTTAAGGTCATAGCGACAAAACGATTTTAATCTATTAAGGCCATAGCGACAGAATAGATTTTTGTATGTGTTGTGGGTACTTAGAACCTCTTGGGGTTATGTTCATTTGTACTTATCAATACCCTAATGTAGTTGAACTCTGGCCGAAGCGACAGAGTAACTTTTGGACCCGCATCAAGGCCAAAGCGATAAGATGGGGTAAGATCGTTAAGGCCATAGCGACAAAACGATTTAAATCTATTAAGACCATAGCGACAAAATAGATTTTTGTATTGTGGATACTTAGAACCTCTTGGGGTTAGGTTCATTTGTACTTATCAACTACCTAAGACTCTACACTTATACCCTAATGTAGTTGAACTCTGGCCGAAGCGACAGAGTAACTTTTGGACCCGCATCAAGGCTAAAGCGACAAGATGAGTTGAGATCATTAAGGCCAAAGCGACAAAATGATCTCCAAGTCTATCAAGGCCAAAGCGACAAAATAATTTTTAGTGCATTAAGGCCAAAGCGACAAAATAGATTTCTAAGGTAGGGTATTAGTTAGAGTCATAGGTAGGTGATTTCGAAAGAGTGTTAACTTTACTGACTTTTTAGAAATGAGAATTACAAAGATAAAATCTAACTATTTTATTTTGTAATTTGTATTAGCATAGAGACTACAATTTAAGACTACAATTCTAGATTTGAACCTTGGTGTTTTAGCCAAGCTCCGGCCTTAGCGACAGAGCGACTCTCGATCCTCATCAAGGCTATAGCGACAAGATGAGATAGGATCATTAAGGCCAAAACGACAAAATGATCCTTGGTCTATTAAGATCATAGCGACAAAATAGGTTTAAAACGAGGGTATCGTTGATTGTAGTCGTAAATTTAGAATCTCGGGGCTAGATTCGTAAATGAGAGTCCGATTTAGATTCTTAAGTCGCACTTTTGACTCATGAATCGTAAACTAGACTTGTGATCGTAATTTAGCCACTCTGGACGTAAATTGGATTTTGAAACCATCACTTAGACTCATGGGTCGTAAGCTAGGTCTGAGCAACGGGTATCATCCAGCCGAAGCGATGGATGATTGATCCGTCTGAAGCGATGAGTGATTATTCTAAATATGATATTGCATACATATTGCATAGTATCTCTATGGATTAAAGAGAGATTTATTTAAAATAATATCGCTATTGAGAATATATAAGAATAGTATGAGCGACAAACAAAAGAATCAACATGTTTTGGTCGCTGGTTGCCACTGATAGAAGCATAGCCTACATGGTTACTCTGACCAATCCTATCTTCTAACAGATGATAGTTCTTCACTACTAGTGTGATGCACTTGATTGCGAGTGTGAACTGTAGCTCTAGTTGCCATCATTGTCATAGGATTGAAAGCGTGGGCTATGGTCATAACTGTTACTGGGCCGAGAGTGTGAGCTATGGCTTTCGTGGCCATATCTGTTACCAGATTGAGAGTATGAGTTATGACTTTGGTGGTCATAACTGCTGATGAGAAGCTCCTCTCTGTATCGAAGAGGACTAGTCGAGGTTTCAGACTGGGAACTTGTATCCTCGTATGTATCTTCTTTAGCATAGCGAGGTTTTTTTCCGGCTGGGCGTCTCGACTCCGTCCAGCTTATTATTGTTCTCCTCTTCTATCTCAATGAACGATTGAGCTCGTTGGAAGAGGTCGGGCAGGGTCTCCATTTTATGGAGCGTAAGATTCTGGGCCAAAGGGGAGTAGGGTACTAGCCCATTCATGTACCCCGCTATGGTCAGACTCGGGATTAGGTTCACTTCTATCATCATCGAAGTGAACTTAATCGTGTAATCCCTCAGAGACAGTTTGTTCTGTCGTAATGCCAGCAGTGCGTTGGCACTGTGTTTTATTCTGATCATCCCCACATGTTGGGCGATGAACTTCGAAAAGAGGTCCGCGAAGCTGAAGACCGAGCCAGTTGGCAGACCAGAGAACCACCGATAAGCGCTGCCTTTGAGAGTGCCGGGGAATGCCCGACATAACAATCCGTATCGGTGGTCTGCGGTTCCAAGACACTAAGGTAGAGGTTGATGTGATCTTTTGGATCACTCGAACCGTCATACGCTTCTATCTTGGGCACCCGCCAGGTTGGTGGAAAAGATTCTTTCAAAAGGTCATTATGAAAAGGAACGCTTTTGATTCTCAAGAACTCGATCGGACTGCTGGCGACCGGATTGTCAGCCAGCTTCCGACGGAGATCTTTCACGAACTTTGTTGTAAAAGTCTTGTCAGTGCGACTCTTGCTAGGTTCAGCCTTTTCTTTAGGAGGCACTGGAGATTTCCTCTTTTTCTCCGCAGATGGAGAATAGTAAGACCCAGATTCACCCGCTCCTTCGCGGATGATGGTCTTGTTGCCCCTCGCTTTCTCAAGGTTGCTAACTCTTTTTTCTATGGAATCCATAAAGTTAATCAACCTCTCTTCTAGCGCAGGAGTTAGGTTCACTCCCCCATTTGATGGGAGTGATGAGGGCACCTCATGTGCCGACAGTGGTGTATTGGAGGTTGGTATAGTACGGGAACCAACCCTCCTACCAGAAGCTCCTACTTCAGTAGCAATAACGGGAGCTTTCTTTTTATGATCCTTAGTAAAAGGAGCCATAAATGGGATGATTGTTTCTATCGGGTCGAAGCAACAAACTACGAGTGGAAGTTCTTCCGAAGTGTCGGAAGCTATATGGATAGGTACCTGCCCCCCGGGGTGTCACAAAACAGAAATTTTTTTGTATAATATTTCTTTGTAGTTTGTGACTCCCTTGAGCAGTACTACTAGTCTCCAAAGTTTGAAATTAGCAATAAATTTTTTGCAAATTTTCTGTCGAAAATCGTGCCGCTGGAGGTTGTTTTTGGGATGCCTGTTTAGACCTATCCCAAAAAAGATTCATTGCACTGTTGGGAAATTCTGCTTTTTTGTACTCGTAGAGAAATTTTTTTTCACGTGATGTGTCGTCGTAGAGTCCCAAAATCAGATCTGAGCATTCTGGAGGTGGACCGACAGAATCACTGAAAGTGAAAAAAGGCGAAAAGCCCCATACTTTTTTTTTTAGCGAAACGACGAGGCGAATCCAGCTAAAGCGATGGATTTTCGTTTCGGTTCTAGAGCTGGGCTATGAGTGGTCTTATTCAACCAAAGCGATGAATGAAGACGATGAATGAGTGGTCTTATTCAGCCAAAGCCGATGAATGAAGACGATGACCAAATCGACAATTTAAATGTGGGAATCGGCGACTCAGTGTGGGAATCGGCGACTCAGTTGGGAATCGTCGATTCGAGTGGGATCGACGATTCAGATGAGGATAAGTGATTTTCTATAAAAAATCCAACCTACGTGAAAGTGAATGTACCAGAGCAAAATGCATTGACAGCACTTGCTCAAAAAGCTAAAGGAATCAACGACTCCCTACGTGGAATCGGTGATTTAACTTATGGTCTTTTTTGAACCAAGCCGTGAACAACACTCTTAGCTAGCAGAATAACCCGGAATCGGCGACTCACTAAGTGGAGTCGGCGATTGCCTGTATGAATCGACGATTCCTTGACACAAAGTAAGCGATTCACCGGAAGGGAATCGAGTCGAACTTTGCGAAGAAAATTTCGCGATTACGACGGGATATCGTAGTTCGATAGTTCCACAGACGGCGCCAGCTAATGAAGCACGAAATCTGCTACCAGTAGGCTCGCGAGGTTGCGAGGCCGGAGGGCCGGAGGCTTTGGAGTCGACGACGCGCGCTCTACGTTAATGTACCTGCAAAAGTGGAGGGGAATCGGCGACTCTCGTGGGAGTCGGCGACTCGGTCTCCTTGGTTTGCTCTGGTTGGAGTGTGGTCAAGTGGGAATGACTTGGGAGTGGAGGACCCCCAAGGATCCCTTTTATATGGTCCTAGGGGCGTTTACTCATTCATTAGTGTGGGACCCACTCCATTATGGTGCCCAATTAAGGGTGTCATAATGACGTGGGCCCTTCCAAGTAACGGTTGAGAATCGACGACTCAGGTATGGGAGTCGCCGATTCAGAGGTGGAGTCGTCGACTCCCTTGTGGTCAGGTCCTCGGTCTACCAGACCCGAGTGCCCTGTCTGGAGTCGGCGATTCACCCTTGGAATCGGTGACTTGGTAGTCCCAGTCGGCGATTCCCAGGTGTTGCCTTGAGTACTTGACGTAGACACTTGCTCCGCACCGTGGATGCCTTCCGGGGGTCCGGCGTAAAACGACGGAACCCTAGTCTTTGTTAAGGGACGTTGTTGGGAGTGACTGACGTAGTCAGACATGTCTCACCAAGGAGCATACCAATGTTTTTTCACTCAACCATTGTTCTACGTCCACTACGTAAAAACGTTGCAGACATACTCAATTTAAAAATTAATTGTTAGTCCCTAAATATTGCAGGATCAAATAGATAGTAAGATCAACTAATTGGATCAATGTAGAATGTGTGATTTTGACCACATATGACATTACTTCTTTTGTATTTTAAAATTAATATAATTGTCAAGTTATTTTATTTCAAAAAAAAAAAAAAGAATCTCTAAGGGAGAATTTTTTGTTTGTATTTTTATTTATTTATTTCCAAAATATTATCCTGTCAGTGTTATGCAGATTTTCTCCCCAATTTTTCTACAATCTCGACCTTCCTAGTCCTACCCTATCACGATTTTACAATCACCACACATCTCGTTGGCGACTGTGACGGTTGGGATTTGGGAACAGCGTTGAATTCGATGAAAATCCACCCTACTACTGATAATCGACATCGTGTTGCGCTCTAACGATCATGCAGAGAGCATTGCATCTCACGTTCGGCGGCGGAATCTCCCCGCTATACCAATCCAAAGCTCCTCTTTGTTTTAATTCGTCCTTACTCAAACCCATTATTTTATCCCGATCGAGAGTTTCTTCCCTTTGTTTTTCTCTTCCTTCCTTTTCTTCTCGATCTTTCCAGCGATTCCCATTGTCTTATTTCCGCGGTCTGAGAGAAACTCGGATGTATGCCAAGGGACATGACGAGTCACGTAAAGATGGAGATGCTTCAATTTCTTCAGCTCCTGTGCTTCCCCCATCGGTGATTTTTTTTTTGTGAATTTAAATTTAACATGATGTGTTTGATTACTTGGATTTTTCGGATATATTTTTTTAAATGTTTCACGATTCCAAATGTTACATTTTCTTTTTCATTCTTTTCATTCCCCCCTTCTATCTCACTATTTTAGAGGATTAGATTGTTATGCCTGTGTTCAAATTAAACTTTGTTTTGGCAAAACAATGAACAATGTATCAATAAACGATACAACACTCCTAAAAATAATTTTGCTGGGAGGTTACCTTTGTATTTCAATTAAAAATAATTTAAATCGGAATTTGCGATTTATAATTTGGGAATTCTGACATTTGTAAAACACTTTTCTGATGATTGTCGACCCCAACTGCGGATGGCGAAGGATTCAGGGAACGAAAATATGTCAAGGGGAGCTGCCTCAACTAAGAAAAGATACCTCCACGACAAGTGGTGCCTATAAGGCTGTAAATATGTAGTCTTCAGAAACACAAAGTCACAAACTATCCCGCCTACAAATGCAAATTGACTGTTCTTTCAGCTTACGGATGGGAGTACAGTTGAAAACAATATTTTCTCAAAAACAACTAACTCTGTTCGGTGAGTTTTGGACAAAAATGTCGAGGAGATGGAGGAGGATAGATCCAACAATTCTACAATTGAAATACTAACAAGTTCAAAAAAATCTGCTAAATCCATCACAGATTACAAATTAAGGAGAGGGAAGGGATAGACCCATCACATAGTCTTTGGGTATAGAAGATCAGAAGTCTGTTTGGAACGGAACTTATAGTCTCTGGAATTGGATTCGTTAAAATATCAGGATTCATCCAAATATTTTACGGATAGTAAATTCGTAATCCGAATTCGTCCAAATATTTTACGGATAGTAAATTCGTAATCCGAATTCATTAATTTTGTCTAGATATCCGAATTATCCGGAATCAAATCATTTTTTTCCAAACATATCATCTTTTTTCTTATTTTAAATAAATCTCTAAAATTAAACAATAATAATATAAAATCATACATTAAAATTTGAAACAAGTCAATAGCATAATAAACATACAAGATTACAAGTAATATAAAACATTCAAAGTGCATAATATATTTTAGAGCTGATATCTTTAAGAAAAAATGTGGTTCACAATTGAAAAGGACTACTATGTAGGTTTGGGAGACAACCCTTCTGAGGCCCAATTCTTAGCTAAAACACTAAGAAGGATAGATACATAGGAGAAGGTTGATATAGTGGAAAACCACAATATCAACCCCACCACATTTTATTTTCCTATTCATTTTAATATTATTTAAGGTTATTAATAATTATAATCTTAAAATTTCTAAAACATATATATATACACACTTCGGTTCACAGACGCCTACCCGTCCCCTGCGGACCGTCACGAGTTCCGGGGGGCGTCTGTGAACCGGAGTGCAAATATTTAATACACGTTCTCTCAACTTTCAGCCTATTTATTCTATATTCATCAACCTTCAAAAATTAATAAAACCCCCGGTGGACGCAATCGAGTTCCGGGGGACCCATCGCGAGTTCCGCGGAACCGAAATCGAGTTCCGCGGATTGCAATCGAGTTCCGGGGAACTCGCGATGGGTTCCAGGAACTCGATTGCAGTTTCGGATGGCGATTCTTACTATCTAGCCATTCAAGCGATGGGTAAAAAAAAGTGGGCAGAAAAAGGTTCGATTATATGTAATAAGATGGTTGATTCAAAGATTTTTCCAGATGCAGAGAAGGTTGGGAAGATCATCAAGGTCTTGTGCAGATCAGATAAGAGCAATGATGCTTTTTTAGTGTACTCCAAAGCAAAAGAAGACGGGAAATCTCCACCTACAGAATTTATCGTCTTCTTGATCAATCATTTATCTAGAAAACCTGAGACTATTCATATGGCCATTGAATTGTTGGATTCTTACTCCGGAGAATCAGTAGCCTCTTTTGCGAAGGTCTTCAAGTTCTTGTGCATAACGGGTAAAAGCAGCGAAGCATTCTTGGTTTACCCCAAAGTAAAAGAAGGGAAATCTCTAGTTCTCTACCCATAAAAGTTGTTGTATTCCTGATCAATCAGTTAGCGAGAAAACCTGATACTATCCATAGCGCATTTGAATTATTAGATTCTTACTCCGAAGAATCACCAGCTGCTTTTGCCTCCGTCATTCCCGAAGGAAACTCATCGCGAGTTCCCCGGACTGCAATCGAGTTCCGGGGAACTCGCGATGGGTTCCAGGAACTCGCGATGGGTTCCGCGGAACCGAAATCAAGTTCTGCGTGTTAGTGTGGAGACGTTTTTCATTAAGGGCATTAATTATAATTAGAATAATTAGAATTAATGTAGGCTTTTATGAGCCATTAGAATTAAATAGGTTTAATTCTGTTAAATGGGCTTTAAGCCTTGTAATGGGTATTAGGGTTGCAAACACAAAACGACAACCCTAATCTCCCATATAAGTATCTTGTAATAACTTGTATTCTTTGTGTGAGAGAAAAAGAAGAAGAGGAGACACCTCGTGGACGTAGGCACATTGCCGAACCACGTAAATCTGTTTTGTTTTTGTTTTTGTTTTTTTCTCGGTTTTCTCAGTTCGATTGAAGCATCGATCCTATCAATTAGTATCAGAGCCTTGTTTGAGGTCCAAGAAGGTGCTGGAATAAAAAACGAACATTGTTCATTCCGTCGAAACACTGTTCATCGGCGGAGTTACTGTTCACGATTTTTTTTTTTTTTTTGAGGTTTTCAGCAAGAGGATCTATCAAAGCGAGGTTGGATTAAAAATCGAAAAAGGCAAGAGCAAAAGTTGGCGTTTTTTCAGATCGGCTAGGGTTTTCTAGAGGGAGGTTTTTTTTTGGACCGACGTTCCTCTGTCTTCCAGTCGACGAGTCTCTATGCAAATAGAGGACTACCTCTATGCAAAGAATCTTCATGCTCCGATGTTGGGCACAAGACCAACAGATATGAGTGATGCAGATTGGAAGCTTCTCGACAGAAAAGTTATTAGCTTTATTAGACCCACCTTGGCTAAGAATGTTGCCTTCAACATCTCCAAGTGCACCACTACAATAGAGGTGTTGGAAACCTTGGCGAATATGTATCAAAAGCCTACAGTAACAAACAAAGTTTTTCTGATGCGTAATTTGTTCAATCTCAAGATGGGCGAAGGAGCAAATACTGTTGATAATGTGAATCAAGTAAATGTGTTGTTGACACAGTTGTCTTCTGTGGATATCAACTTTGAAGATGAACTTAGAGCACTTATTTTATTATCATCTCTACCAGAAAGTTGGGAACAAGTTGCTACAAGTGTGAGCAGCTCTATTGGTCACGGAAAGCTTAAGTGGGATGATATAAGGGACCTGATTATTTCTGAAAAAATCAGGAGAAAGTGTAAGACACAATCATTTTCTACAACACTGAATTTGGAGAGCAGAGGCAGAAGTCGGAATAGAGGAAAATTCAGAAGCAATTCGAAGTCCTGAGGCAAGAGCAAAGGGAAGAAAAATGTGATTTGCTGGAATTGTGACAAGCCTGGCCACTTCAGATCAGATTGCAAGGCTCCAAAAAAAACAATCTAAGGGAAAAGAATCTGAATACAGTGCTAACTATTCAGAAGGTTCAGATGATGCATTGGTGTGTTGTGTAGTGAGTTCTGTGGACTCTTGGGTGTTAGATTCAGGTGCTTCGTTTCACTCAATTTACAAGAAGGAAAATCTAAAGAACTACAGGGATACATAAATCAGCAAAGTCTACCTAGCTAATGGCAAAGCACTGGAAGTCTGTGGAAGAGGTGAAGCACATATCCAGACCAAGCAGGGTTTGTGGATTCTGAAGAATGTCAGATTTGTGCCAAAGTTGTCAAAGCAACTGATCTCAGTGAGTCAACTAGATGATGATGGTATGCAGGCCAGTTTTGGAAATGGATCTTGGAAAATTACCAAAGGAGTCAGAATAGTTGCAAGAGGACAGAAGAATGGCACCTTGTACTTAATAGACGAGTCCAATCTGTTTGCATCAATCAGTATTGCAGAGAACTCAACTTTGTGACACAAACGAATGGGTCACATTAGTGAAAAGGGTCTGAAGGTACTAGTGAAGGACGGCAAGTTTCCAAAGATGACTTGGGATGATACGGAGACTTGTGAAGATTGCATTCTCGGCAAGCAGAAAAGACTTAGTTTCTCCAAAACACCCCCATAAGTTAAGCAAGCAAAGCTGGAATTGGTACATTCTGATATGTGGGGGACCAGCCCCGGTGGATTCCATTTCAGGATCCAAGTATTATGTCACCTTTATTGATGACACACAAGGAAGGTCTGGGTCTATTTCTTGAAGAACAAATCAGAAGTGTTCTCGATTTTCAAGAAGTGGAAGGCAGAGGTAGAAACTGAGACAGGTTGCAAGTTGAAGTGTCTCAAGTCAGATAATGGTGGAGAGTATGACAGCACAGAGTTCAAGGAGTTCTGTGAAGAACATGGAATTCGCAGAGAATGGACAGTGGCTGCTAATCCACAACAGAATGGAGTTGCTGAAAGGATGAACAGGACTCTGAATGAGCGTGCTAGAAGCATGAGGTTACACTCAGGTTTGCCTAAGTGCTTCTGGGCAAAGGCAGTCAACACATCTGCTTATCTTACAATCGAGGACCTTCTGTTCCTATGGATTTCAAGATTCCAGAAGAGTTTTGGACTGGTAAAGAAGCAAGATATACACATCTACGTATGTTTGGAAGTGTGGCATTTGCTCATATCAGGAGTGAAAACAGAGACAAACTGGATGCTAAATCTCAGAAGTGTTACTTTATTGGATATGGAAAGGATCACTTTGGCTACATATTCTGGAATGACGAGTCAAAGAAAGTTATTCGTGCAAAAGATGTCATCTTTCAAGAACAAAATCTCTACAAGTACAAGGATAGTGCTAAAACTGATGGAGATGATCAGTTTGTTGAGTTTGAAATTGATGAGAGCCTACCAGCAGAGAATCCTTTGGACATTACAAAGGAGATAGCAGATCCTGAACTTCAAGATGAGGATGAGGAACAGGAAATTCCTCAACATTTTGTCAGGAGATCTACTAGGCAAACTAAGCCACAAAACAGATGGGATCCTTCAGTGAACTACCTCTTACTGATAGATAATGGAGAGCCAGAATCATTTGAAGAAGCTCAGGTACAAAATGACTCTGAGAAGTGGGAGCTAACCATAAAAGAAGAGTTCAAGTCTCTTGAAAAGAAAGACTTGGCAGTTGGTTCCTTTACCACAAGGAAAACGTGCCTTACAGAATAAATGGGTCTTCAGGTTAAAGGAAGAACCAGATGGAAGAAAGAGGTATAAGGCAAGACTTGTAGTCAAGGGTTTTCAGCAGATCCAAGATTTGGACTACACTGAGGTGTTCTCTCCTGTAGTCAAAATGACCACTATCAGAATTATTCTAAGTATAGTTGCTGCAGAAAATCTCTACTTAGAACAGATGGATGTGAAAACAACCTTTCTTCATGGTGTCCTGGATGAAGAGATCTACATGGCACAACCAGATGGGTTCAAGGTATCGAACAACAAAAGAAATCTAGTTTGCAGACTTCAGAAGAGTTTGTATGGGCTGAAGCAAGCACCTCGACAGTGGTACAAGAAATTTGATAGCTATCTCAGTGTCATAGGTTTCAAGAGGTGTGACACGGATTCTTGTTGCTACAGAAAACAGTAAACTGATTGCTACATCATTCTTGTTATTTATGTTGATGATATGCTCATTGCTAGTGCAAACATGAAGGAGATAAATCATCTGAAGAAACAACTTTCAAAGGAATTTGAGATAAAAGATCTGGGAGCCGCAAAGCAGATTTTGGGCATGAGGATCATCCGGGATGAGTCTTCAGGAATTTTGAAACTGAGTCAACAGAGATACATTGAAAAGATTCTTGAGAAATTCAATTTTGAAAATTCCAGATTGACAGATCTTCCATTGGGAGCCAATTTTAAATTGACAAAGGAGCAATCACCAAAGACTGAAGCTGAAAGAAGTCAGATGGAGAGTATACCATATTCCTTAGCAGTTGGAAGTTTAATGTATGCCATGATCTGCACGAGACCAGATATTGCCCATGCAGTGGGAGTTATCAGCAGATTCATGTCAAACCCAGGTGTTGAGCACTGGAAAGTTGTGCAGTGGATACTTAGGTATCTGAAGAAAACTCCAGATGTTGGTCTGTGTTTTAAGAAAGAGCAGGTAGAGCTCTGTGAATTTTGTGATGCAGATTTAGCAGGAGACCTTGACAGTAGCAGGAGTACCTCAGGTTATGTGTTCAACATAGGAAGTACAACTATTAGTTGGAGATCCAAATTTCAGAGTATAGTGTCTCTCTCAACTACTGAAGCCGAGTATGTGGCAGCTGCAGAAGCAGTGAAAAAAAAGATGTGGCTAGAAAATATGCTGACAGAATTGGGCTACAAGCAAACTGATAGTGTGCTGTGGTGTGACAGTCAGAGCGCAATTTATCTAGCCAAGAATTCAATGTTTCACTCAAGGTCAAAGCACATCAGACTCAAGTACCACTTCATTCGAGAGCAGATTGAAGAAGGGCAATTAAATTTGAAGAAAATAGCCGGTACTGAGAATACAGCAGACATGTTCACAAAGGTTGTAAACGTACAGAAAATAAGGCTTTGCATGACCTTAGTTGGTATCCGCGCCTAGAGAGATGGCGCTGGGTGTCTCTGGTACAAGCTTACTTGATGAGGTGGCAGTTCTCCTAATACCGTCTCCAAGTGGGAGATTGTTAGAGTATGGAGACGTTTTCATAAGGGCATTATGGGCATTAATTATAATTAGGATAATTAGAATTAATGTAGGCCTTTTATGAGCCATTAGAATTAAATAGGTTTAATTCTGTTAAATTGGCTTTAAGCCTTGTAATGGGTATTAGGGTTGCAAACACAAAACGGCAACCCTAATCTCCCATATAAGTATCTTGTGATGACTTGCATTCTTTGTGTGAGAGAAAAAGAAGAAGAGGAGACACCCCGTGGACGTAGGCACATTGCCGAACCACGTAAATCTGTTTTGTTCTTGTTTTTTGCTCTATTTTCTCAGTTCAATTGAAGCATCGATCCTATCAATTAATTTCCCAACCAATACACAAACACATACATTGTCACACCAAATAAGTAATGACTCATATTTCACTACCCAAGCAACTCATAATAAATATACATCCATAATTCCATATTAGTAGCTTCTGATCAGTTCACCTTTGAGTGGATTAGATGGCTAGTCATTTTTGATTAGTTTTTCTTTTTTTGAATATAATATTTTCACGTGATTAGCATAGCCTTCTTTTGCAGAGAACATCTATCTATAAAAGTAATATAAGCTAACATACTTTCCATTGCAAGCTTGCATGTTTTATTATTTATTTGACATATTTTTCAGGTTTACACTATCCGTGAAGCAGCTTCTACTAACTTGCAACGTCTCGTGGAGGCATTTGGCTCAGAATGGGCAATGCAGCACATCATTCCACAGGTTTTTGCACATTTTTTCATTGCCGTGTTTTGCATGGTATTACTTCATGGTATTTTATTCATGAGCGACTTTATAGGTAAACCCTTAAATTCCTCCATGGTATTTATTAATCTATGTAGGTGGTGGAGAAAATTGGCAATCCACATTACCTATATAGGATGACTATTCTACAAACAATATCCTTATTAGCACCAGTTTTGGGATCTGGCATAACTTGTCAAACATTTTTGCCTGTCGTCGTCAATGCCTCAAAGGATAGGTAGGTAATTCTCGTTAAAAAAATAATTTATCAAATTGTTCAATGATTTTACAATGAAATCTGCACGCATTATTTGTTCAGAGTGCCAAATATTAAGTTCAATGTGGCTAAGGTTCTACAATCCTTGCTTCCTATGATCGATCCGTCTGTAAGTGGCAAACCATCTTTCCATTGTATTTTGTTTTTCAAGCCTTCTTTGATCCTGAGCTTTCTCATCATTCCAGGTTGTGGAGCAGACTATTAAGCCTTGTCTTGCTGAACTCAGTGAAGATCCCGATGTGGATGTTAGGTACTTTGCTAGCCAAGCACTAAACTCATGTGACCATATGGCAATATCAAGTTAAGAAATACTCAAATACCTCAAAACAAAGTATCCCCATCATCATGTTACCAAATTCTCTCCACCAAAAAAGACCATCATAGTATGCATTTCTGATTTCCTGGGTCTTTTTTACCTGCATTTAATATTGAAACTTGGTTTCAAGATATAATTTTGGTTTTATTTTGAATTATAATGCACGATCATAAAACCTTAAATTTAATGTACATAGCTTATTAGATATTTAAAAAAATCAGGTGAGAACCCCTCTTCCTAGCCTTTCATGAAAACTTCATCCTAGCCTTTCATTTTCTACCGACCAATCCACACCGTTGGTCAGAAACCTGTTGCTGCCTGTTCGTCAGAAAGTTTATTTATGTAGTGGTTTTTCCTAGCCCAGTTTTCACAGGTTTTTCCAGTTTAATTCTGATTTTCACCTAGATATGTAGGGGTCTATTTTCACACACTAATTTTATTTTTCACACATTTTTGTCTTACAAATATAAAAGTCTATTTTCAGATGATACAGTGAAAATTTAACGGAAAATACGCAAACAATAAGACTTGAATCTTAAAATTTTTAATAGTTATTGTGACCAAGGAATAATTTGCTTATGATGTGCGAACTAAAATCGTAACCTACTATCCAAATTTTACTCTGTGAGCACTGGAAAAGTGTTTACTTGAAGCTATGATGGTTTTCTCTTCTGGTCCGGTGAACTTCTTATCGGAAGATGAGGAGGTAAATTTTGTTATTGCGAAGATAAGCTTAGCGAACCATGTCTTCTTATTTTCTTTCAAACCCTTTCCTTCGACACTTGAAGAAGAGCCCATTATTTACCTCGTGTTGTTACTTGGAGTTGGAAGTCGATTTGGATTTTATATATATAGAATTAATATTACTTGGCGCATACGAATGCTTTCTTGCGGCTCAAGTAACAGGTTGTAAATGAGTCGGGCTCTGACCGAATCCTGGATTAAAGTTAATTTTAACCTCATTAAGGAATTTGAACCCAGAGGTCTGAGTTCAGAGGTCCAGACCTGAACATTAGCTGGGTAGGGTTCAAGTTCAGTTCGACCAGTTGAGTTCAATCTAAATGTTCCCATGACTTCAATTAAATGAGAATGGTTAATCTGACAAAGGATAAAATATAGGATTGAAACCTTAATTGATTTGCATGTGCTCTTACATCTTAGCTCTACATGACTACTGATGAGAATGGACATGGACTACTTAGTTGGTGACTTTTTATGAAGCTAATTTGGTCATTTGAGTCGTAACCGTCTAACCGTCTAGATCTGGTTTCAAGTCGACTTTCTTAGTGAAAGTCGATCTCTGGAAAAGTTAACCTGGGTAAAGTCGATATTTGGAAAAGTCGAACTCTGGAAAAGTTAACCTGGGTAAAGTCGACTTCTGTAAAAATCGACCTTCCCATGAGTTGACTTAGAACCTCCCCCAACTTACATGGGTACCTCAATTCATCTTGGGTTATCCGAATCTTTAGTTGCTAGTGACCAAATTCGAGATCATTTATCACCAACTACATTAGTACATTGAATAAATATATTTTTATTTATTTAATTATTTTAGAATCATGGATAAGATAGTGCCTGTCGCGCTAGATAAAATATAGGTAAATGTTTTCTTTTCTTTTTTTATATAGTACATTTTTATTAGCGGGTGACGGTCCCGTTCTCATACCCTATTATTTTTTTTAAATAGAAATATAAATAGAAGTAAAAATAAATAAATAAGAAGTTTATTGACTTTCTCCTGTTAATTATATAGTCTATTTATAAAGTAACTAAATACGTTGTCTCAGAAGGTTAATTTTATATACTTTCATTATAGATGTCTCTAAAAGATGACAACAGTTTTTCTTATAACAATCCGAATCAAAGAAGAGACTGATGTCTTTAATGATTTCTTTAAGAATTATCTCAGAAGGCCTACTAACGTGTTGTCTGTATTTTTTGTTTTCATATTTGTTACGACAAATATCAAATAACATTTCATAATAACCTCCAAGGAAGAGATCACTTGAACTAAATTGAACGAGAATCGAAATATTCATTATTCTCTAAAAGACGAAATTTAGGTGCTCAACTAACAGAATTAGAAGAGACCTGAAATAAAGACAGATGAAAAAGAGATAACCTGTAGTCTATAGATTTTTTTTTCAGATTACATAATAGGCAAACAGAAGATACTTGTATTTTTCAGCTCTTCAATTTCCTGAAAATGTTTAAGTGGTCTCATACAGTCATACCCGACTACTTTAGGTAAGGCAACATCGAATGTTGGTAGGGTATGGGTAAGATCATACCCTACCCATGACCCGTCTTACCCCCCGCTCCAAAAATGCATTGAGCGAATTAAAATTTAAAATACTATTAACCGCTGTTCTTCCGGCGGAGACACGATGATGATATATCTATGCAATATTCGTCGTGATTTCTGCCAACGCCAGATCCAATTTCTTATCGCCGTGGGAAGATCGGGAGCAAGAAGATCTGATCGGAGATCGCAATGGCCGAGGGTTTGCTCCGAAGTATACAGTGGGAGAGAGAGTCGTACCCAAGCTACAGTGATTTCGCTGCGCTTCCACTCTTTGCGATCTTCTTCCCCACTCTAAGGTTCTTCCTCGACCGTATCGTTTTCGAGGTGAGTGAGGATCGAAGGATTGATTAGGTTTATGTTTATGTTTTTGTGCTTCGATTAGGTTTCCGATATTGGAGAATTGCTTCTGTTTTTGATGTCATATTTGGGTTGTTGTTTGAATTTAATGGGATTTTGTTTAGTAAACATCGTTCGTTCTTTGTGCTTTTGATTTCTGTGGATTTTTTTGGGGGGGTAGTGTGGGTTTGGAAGTTCTATTTGTTACTCAGATCTGTTCTTCTACAGAGTGAGATTTTGTTGTCATTTGCTTAATTATGTTCTGTGTTGG
This sequence comes from Zostera marina, assembly GCA_001185155.1. NCBI lineage: Eukaryota > Viridiplantae > Streptophyta > Magnoliopsida > Alismatales > Zosteraceae > Zostera > Zostera marina. Next base: position 702,579 of record LFYR01001529.1, on the reverse strand, counting down.
GAAATGTGGAGAATTGGAGAATCAACCTTCTACAGTATTTTAAGAAATCGAATTCTGAAAATCACTGTATGATTTATTTTTTTAGAACATTCCTTTAAAAATTACTTTCTCCCACTTTTCTCTCCCAAAATTAGACAACTTTAATTAAGCATAAAACTTCTAGGATATAAATTCGAAGTGGGTACACCTAATGAGATTCCTAGTTGAACTAATTCCCTTGGGTTACTTTTATTGCCCTTTAGGCTTTATGTTATTGCCCTTTTGAAATAATGGTTTACCTCTTGCTGGGATCTGGTAATACACTCGAGTTCTAGAGTCGGATAATATATCACAAGTAAATTCTAAGTGAAAAAGTATGCAGTGAGATTCAAATTCTAGACTTTAGGAACTTAAAGAAATTGTATTCATCACTTTGGTGATTAAAATATTAAATTAAACCACCTATCTAGACATTGTTGTACAATTCAGAAAGCTTGTTCTTGAGATTTGGTTTTGTTGCAATCTTTAATTTATTAACTTATTCAACCTACCATATGGAATCAGTACAGTAGATTACTAGATATAGAGATTGTTGAGTAATATTATATTCTTATCATAACCAAGAAAATATTGATGGATATAGAGGTTGGGAAGGAGATTAATTTTTGGAAGAGTACATAAAATAATTGAAGAAACAGATGACAAAAAGAAAAGGATTAAGAAATTTAAGGAATCAGCTTGGAAGTCTATTTACTATCTTTCTGGAGAGCTTCTTGCTTTGTTAGTCACATACAATGAACCATGGTTCACCAACACCAGTTACTTTTGGATTGGATCAGGAGAACATGTCTGGCCTGATTTGAAAATGAAGTGAGTATCCCTTTTAAGCTTACCATTCACATATTTCTGAGAAAAATTATGTATTTTGATAGTTTTTTGCTTATTTTTGTGTAACCAATGATGGTTCTCTAACCTGCTCACATGATGATTCCCAGATTGAAGCTTAAAGGGCTTTATATGTATGCTGGTGGATTCTACACATATTCAATATTTGCATTGATATTCTGGGAGACGAAGCGATCTGATTGGGGGGTATCTATGTCTCATCATGTAGCAACTGCCGCTCTGATTATTCTTTCTTACATATTAAGGTTTGCCATTGCTACATCCATAATTCTTATGATTATAAAATTCTAAATCTAGTTTCCTGTAGGATTCATATTGGTTAATGCCTGCATGTTAGATTCTGGATTTAATGATCACAATATATAGAGAAGAGAAGTCTTGAATTTCACTTGAAGTTATTTGCAGGTTTTCTCGTGTTGGTTCAATTGTTTTGGCTCTTCATGATGGAAGTGATGTATTTTTGGAAATTGGAAAAATGTCTAAATACACTGGAGTTGAGTGGCTTGCAAGTGTTGCGTTTGTGTTTTTTGTTCTATCGTGGATTATTCTCCGCCTCATATATTATCCTTTCTGGATCCTTAGAAGTACAAGGTGAATTCCATCTTAACAATCATCCTTCAAATTAATTATTTTTTGTACTACAATTGCCCTCTCTTTTTTAACACAATGAAAACTCACCCTCCCCATCAAGCATTATGAAACAAGAAATCGTATAAAAATCCACTTTTAGACTCTGAACTTCAAGAGCAATCAGTTGAGAGTAATTTTGTTTTGCATTTTCCTACAGTTATGAAGTGCTTTTGAAATTGGACAAAAACAAGCACCCATTTGAAGGACCGATATACTACTATGTATTCAATACTCTTCTTTTTTCGCTACTAGTTTTGAACATTTATTGGTGGGTGTTAATTTACCGGATGCTTAAGAAACAGATTCAAGCTAGAGGTCAAGTCAGCGATGACCTTCGGTCTGGTAAGTTTTATGGCAAATCTGCTTTTTGATTGGTTATGACTTATGAGTGAAGAATTGTCATTTTTATTTAATTTTGCTGTTCTTTCTATTTATATAAGCTATAAAATTGTTGTAATATATAGTATCCAAAATAATTATTGAATTTCGTATGCAGATTCCGAAGATGAAGATGAAGATAAGCGACATGACGATTGAATTATTTGCAATATCTTCTCATCAGAATCATGTTGTAGTTTGATGGAATTGCTAGAGGTCCAGAGTCTGATAGACTAGTCTTAAATTCCACTAGTGTCAACTACTTGTTTAATGGTAGAAAACTAGAAATCTTTGTTGAGGGTTCAATCACATCTTTGTTTATTAGAAAACAAATCAATTTTTTACAAAAAAGACTCCCATTTTTGTTGAGATTTCACTCAAATGTTAATGTCAATGATCCAATTTTACATTAAAATATTTTTTCAACAAAAGCAAGAGGTCACAACAATGCACAATGCAAAATCACTTGATCAAATCTTGAACTGGTTCAAACCTATTTCGACATCCTACTGGTTGCCACGACCAACGATGCTTCTTGATGAGCTAGCACCTCAGCAAACATGAAATATATCTTAAAAGATTACCAACCATAATTTACACAAGACTGAAAAGAAAAAGGAAAAAACCCTAATATAAATGAATATCCATGTAGTATCACTAGTATGTATGTTTTACTTTCTCCCTCAAACAACAATAAATAATAAAAGATACCAATTACAGAGTGGCTTTGAGAAGAATCTTCCAGTTCATATTTGTATGTAAAATATGGTTTCATCACAGCTATGTTGATTTGTATAATATGGCTTGCAACCTTTCTAACACAAGAATAGAAGGAAGAAAATGAGCATTTTACTTTTTTTTAGCATACAAGTTGGTCAGTTACTATAGCATCACACCTGGTTTGTGAAATTAAGATGAGAACTTTGATATAAGCTTGTCAACATGAATAATTATGTCGTCAATGCGAGGACGAAGAGCAGCTTGTGGCTGTAGTAGCCAAGCTACAAATTGATGTAGTAGTTCTGGATATGGGGGCTTCGGACCAGAAGGCCACTTCAACTGTGCATTCATAATCGCCAGTTGTAAGCTGCCTCCAGCTTCCCCAAGTGCATACTCAAATGGCGAGACAGCATACCTTTACAAAGGCAAATTACAGGTACATTGGTAATACACTCTTAAAACAAAAATAAAAATAAGTTATCAGAGAAGAAGTGATCAATCCTCACATTATTGCATATAGAGTACATCCCAGTGACCAAATATCAGTCCTCTCATCAATGTCGGTATAACTTGGACAATCCCAAAGCTCAGGAGCTCGAAAAGGTGCAGAGCAATGCTCGGCTGCCCATTCCTATAAAATAACATGCCAAAAAATGCGAAAATAATTATTTAGTATGCACTATAACAATTAACAAGACAATTGAAAACTGAATTGTATGGAAATAAGAACTTCGAAAGTAATGAAAAATCACAAAAAATAGGAAAAGATCTAATGAGTGGTCTGTGATCTAAACTAATTGTACAGGATGTGAAGTTGTAGACTTGTAGATAATTAGTTTGTCGTTCATAAGAAGAAGCAGAATTCAAAAAGAAAGAGAGAAAAATTATGATATTTCGCCACATAAAATGAACTAAGACCATACTCATATTAATACCTGTAGTTGTAGTGCTTCAGAACGGGAGCGGATTTCCTTCCTTGCTGGTGTGGTACTTCCAAAGTCCATTAGAATTACAAGAGGGGGCTGTCCTTTTCTGTGTGTAATGAGAACATTACCAGGTTTTACATCATTATGTGCATATGGCGGATCGAAACTGTGCATATGCTTTAATCCTGCACAAATCTGGTGGGAATCTATATTAGTTAAAAAATGCACTGAATGACATAGAATCACAAAAAGGACTACGAACATTGTATCTTCATGGTATCCGTTCATCAATAATTACCCAAGTTTAAACAATAAACAATAAAACAAAGTGGTAGAAGAATCATCACCTGGCGGAATATCTGAAGAACAATAGTTGGTGGAAAGAAGTCTTTTTTAGATTGCATAATCATAGAATTATCCAACAAAGTGCCATCCAGATGAACAGGGAATAACAAGTAGGCTTCATAATTTTCAGATCCTCCCTGTGCATCCTTGATAAATTCATCCACAGCAAAATTACTGAATTACTAACAGAAATAACCGCGCGATTAGCAAGAAGAAATCTGATGATTCCAAGACAGTAATCATTACCCTAGTTGAAATAATTGCATGATCGAGAAGCGGTAGAAGATTCGGATGATTGAACAAAGACGAAACATCGATTTCCTTTTTCACCAACTCAAACTGATCTTCTGTCTGTATAAAAACTTTTTTCAGAGCATACAATCCCTCTTCTGAAACAAGTGAGTGAGTGAATGGATTCAAGTAATAACAAAAATCAATAAAACTCAAAATCAGAAATTATTACTACTTTATTTCATAACAATCATAAAAACCCATCAAAATTTAAAACCCTAAAAAAGGCAGAAAAAGAAGAATAGCTCAAAAAAGGACCTGAGATATGATACGAATTCCTCATCTTCTGCGTTGCCAGACCACCACCAGATCCTTCGGAAACAATCTCTTTGACAAGGAATACATACGCGAACCCACCTTCCCCAATCTGTTTGACGATTCGGAACCGATTCTCATTGATCCAAACATCTGCTCCCCCATTCATTGCGTCATACAGGGCGTTGAGCCCCGAGAACGAACAACCCATGATCTCAAATACCAAACCCTATAACAAGGTTTGGTTGTTCTAAACTGGATAGTGAAAGGACGAAAAGAAAAGAACTTTTTGGTAAAAAAAAACACAAAGGGGGGGAAATGCAGTCAGATCAGCGTACCGTTGACGATGATCTTGCAACCTAGCTCGCACTTCACCTCTGTCAAAATTCAGCAACCTGGAATTGAGAATCGGGTGGAGATTTGAGCGATTTGGAGGGTTTGGTGATCAAATCTGGAAGCAACCGTCGGCGTCGGTATCTGAGAATCTGTGGATGATCAATCGACGTACAAAAAAAAAATTAAAAACAAGTCAAATTTTACTATACTTCATTACTCTAATCTCTTGTCCTTAGTTTCTCTTACCGGATCCTTGAATCCGATTAAAACAAACGGCTAAGATCATTTCTAGAAAAGAATGGAAGCTTCATCTGATCAAACAATCACATAAATTACCTCAATTTATTACAATAACTATTAAAGTTTCTGAAAATTCAAAAGACAAATCTTTTTTATTTTTGATAACAAAAGGTATCTCTTTATAAGATGTAGATATTTTTACCTCCGGATGATATATCAGAGTTACATAATATATATATCATCAGACAAATCGTAGTAAAAATGTACATAGAAAGACTCGAACCCTGGATTTCAAAAACCTTAATAGTTATTACATCATGTAAAAAAAATAACCTCCAAGAAAAAAATAGCATCAGCACATCTTCTAATTAGGATTTAGGAATGAACATAATGAACTTGGCTCGGTTCGGAGCCTGATTTTTTTTAGCTCGTTTAATAAACGAACTGAGCTCGAGCTTTTTCTTAGCTCTTTAGGCTTAAGTTCGTCAAACACGTTTTACTCGGCTCATTTTACATCTCTACCTCTAATAGTATCTTGACGCATACTCTCAGAATCGGCATTTCAGTTTTTTTTATAACGGAAGATATCTTTTTACATGGTATAGAAAAGTTAAAATTATATAATATATCATCAGTTATATCGCAGTGAAAATTTAATTAAATACGTAAAAAGTGAGATTAGAATCCTGAATCTTCGGAAACCTTAATTGTTACTGTGACAAGTTGAGTTAATCTTCCTGTAATATTATATACAGTTGTAGTAGCATTAACAAAGTGATTCAAAACATAGATAAATATTATGATTTATGATTAACATTAGTAACCTTGATACAATTATACAAATGGAATTGTAACTCTCCCCCTTGGAGGCTGCTATAGAATGTTATTGGGTGTTTATCGTGACATATATGGACGGAAAGAAATAAAAGATATAGACAACACGTTAGTAAACCTCCTGAGGTAGTCCTTTAAGAGGTCATTAAAGACATCAGTCTCTCATTTGATTCAGTGTATTATTAAAAAAGTTATTGTCATCCTTTGAAAACATCTTTGATGAAAGTATGGAAGATCAACCTCCTGAGACAGCATATCTAGTTACTGTATAACTAAACTACATAGTTAATGGAAAAAAGTTAATGAGTTTTTGTTCATTTTTTTATTTCTGTTTTTATTTCTATACTCTTTGTAAATTAGGCATTTTTCTTATTTTTTTAATGAAATTTTAATTACTTCAAAAAAAACAAATGGATGATATTATGTTAAAAGCATTAGATGGATTGAAAATAACATCTTTAAGTGTATTTATTGATAGCATTTTCAAAGACATGAAAATAACATTAGAATGTTCACTATTGTATTTACAACATGAATTAATGCAATTTGAACTGGTAAAAAATCAAATGGTTGAAATTGATTTTTTAAATTTCATTTCAAAGGCAATGATCATTGTCTCATATAACTAAAGTAAAGAATGTTCTTAACTGATATATTTTGTATCGATGCAATCGATAATTTGGAAAGATATTAGTTAAATCTGGCCGATTTGTTAGCTGAATGTAATCAGCAAGTTTACATGTTTCCTAAAACTGGTTGCTGCTGAGTGATACAATGGATGTTACCACCACCCAAACAGATCTCTCTCGCGCCTTCAATCATTATAACCTGAAACCATCATCACATAACAGATCATAATAACAAATGTTCAAGCATTTTGCTAAAATGGGCTTAATTGCTTTCATAGCTTGTAAAGTTCATGAGGTATAACATTCAAATCTCTTTGCATGCTTATTACCCACTTCAAATTTACTTCGTGGGTCTGGTTGTCAATTTTTATGGAAGAAGAAAAACAATGCTAGTATGCAAGTGGAAGCACTTCAGCAAGACATCACTCCCGGAGACTTTTTCTAAGAATGATAAAGTATAACACTATGACGATATACTTCATTGAGTCATCAATGGTGAAAGATTACGAAGCTAGATTTATACGCATATATAATGAATGTTAAATGCTTCTTAGACCTAGCCTTTTCATTTTTATTTCTTAATATCTATGGTTATTTCTTTAGTGAGATTTCTTTCATTAATAATCACAACATTCATATTTATAGGGTAAATGATCAACATTGTGAGAAGGTACACAAGCCTACAAACCTTGTAATTTTGAAAGACGGAAGAGAGGACATGGAAAGCTTCAGCGTCATGTTTCTCATCTCCAAATGCCGGTGCAATAACCCCACCGTTGGCTATATAGAAATTTACATATGTCGCAGCTAGTCTGGTGCTTGCCAATCTTGGGATTGCATTTTCCTCCTAGAATTTCAAAATAAAACAACTGGTGTTCAAAATCAGCTGCAAAAAATGATTCCACTTTGAAGAAATAAAATATTAACCAAGTATATGATTTCCGACCAGTTTTTGGATTCCTTCAGCTTCCTCCTCTGTAATATAAAGTGGCTCAGGAACATGAAGTTTTATAATATCTAACTTTCTACCTTTGGCATCAAGGGTGTTGGAAAGAACAGAAAAGGCCTCAACACTATGTTCATACTGGGGATCTTTTTCATCGTCAGTCCATGATAAAAGAACAACCCCAGGCTTTGCAAAACAACACATATTATCAACATGACCATTGGTATCAGTATCACCTAAATATCACAAAACAGAATATTAACTGAGACACATTTTTCAAAAGAAAAGGAGGGTTACCTACTGATACTAGTAAATAATCTGTATAATACAACATGATATTATGGTGAATTGGTGATTACTACTAATATACTATTTTCTCAACCAATATCTTGTAATAGCCAGGAATGATAAATAACTAGGAAAATGAATGGAGATGGAGCTGTGGAATTTTATTTTTCATATTTTGAGGTTTGAACATCAAATTTCGAAAATTAAATGGAATTAGTCATGTCAATGAATTAAAAATCAAAAGTCCATTTTTTAATACCTACCAAACAAGCCTTTAGGAAGCCATATAATCTTTTCAACCCCAAGGTATAACTTCAAGTTATTTTCTATTTCCTCCTTGGTCATATCAGGGTTCCGGTTTGAATTCAAAAGACACTCTTCGGTAGTGATGCAAGTTCCTTGAAGAAAGAATAGCATACAAAAGAAGAAACACATTCCAATACATAATTATCAAACAAAGTAAAGTAAAAATATTTTTTGTTAAACAAAAAGTAAAAATATCCCTCGAAACCTCAAAGGGAAGTGCCCTTTATTTCAAAATTCTAAACACCTTCACCATCGACATGGATGCTTCCACCCTCAAGCACCATTTTATGATCAAACCTAGGAAGTCTTTCCAAAGCAAGAATCTGTTAAAAAGAAGCAAAACTATAAAATGTATGAAAATATAATACTATCAATCATAGTTTTGAAAGCACCGCTTTAAGAACGCTTAAAGCAGCTAAAACTCCAAAGCTCTCTTGGAGGAGCGCTTTTTCCAGCGTTTTTTTTAGAGTGGGCAATCGGACAGCGTTTTCCAATTACCCAATTACACCTATTCTTTAACAAAAAAAATCAACTGATATACTTTTTTCCCCTATTCTACCCCTTTATTCTAACTTAAATTAAAAATTAAATCCAACTCAATTTTAGTTATATGAAATAAAACTTTAATGTTCTATTATATGTGATTTTATACTTTTATAAGATATTTTTATTCAGCCAGCATCACCTGCGAACGTCCGCAGGTGATGCTGACTGCGGATGTGGTATTTCTGACTGATTTTGCGAAATCAGTCAGAAATACCACGGAATCGCGGGACTTCCGCGATTCCGCAAAATCAGAACTGCAGTTGCCGCAATTTGGATTCTGGGAGTTGAGTCCGTAACTGCCGCTCAGATTCTGCAGTCACGTAGCTCAGATCCGGCAACCGCAGCGCGCTTCCACTGCGCGGCCTATTTTTAATTTTCTATAGGTTTTATATGTATTTATATAGGATTATATATATTTTTACAGGATATTACTAAAATACCCTAGCGCTTTAAAGTGCACTTAAAGCTCTCAAAGCGAAAAAGCTCTTTCTGAAAAGTGGAAGCACTTTTCGCTTTTTTGAACTATGCTATCAATAAAGCATGATATGTACAACACCTTGATAGGAACAAGAGCATCTAGGCTCCAATCAGTATAACAACCTTCATCTGATCCTGTTGAAAATGGAAAACAATGTGACCAAATTAATTAAATAGACTAAGGCTGTGCAAAACCAAATTTCAGGTCAAGTTTGTACCCCCCCACACATGAAAATGACACCCACACCTGATCAATTAACACGAACCATTTTGCAAATAAACATATTTTCCAGGGTTTTATTTGTCAATGTTAAGGGATCTTTTTGTAAAATAATTTACTTATAAGGTTATTATTATAAAAATATTTCTGAAGTCTTTTTTGCTTTGGGGTAGGGGACTAGGGGTCCAGAAAACAGTCTCATACCCATACATGGGTAACCCGTGGATGCAGGTTTGCACAACCCATAGACCCCTTTCAATGAGTGAAAGAATTGAAATTTTTTGATAGATAGTAATCAAGTATGAAGAAATTAAAAAATCGACCGATACAAAAGAAGCAAATTTAGCACAACTGATTATCTTTTCCACAAGATGTTGAAAGATTAACTAAGATTATATGATTTATACCTCCCCAACAATTAAAGGTCCAATTAATCCCAGAAACTTGATTTAAAACTACAGAAGAACCAAATTTAGCACAACTGATTATCTTTTCTACAAGATGTTGAAAGATTAACTAAGGTTATATGATTTATACCTCCCCAACAATTAAAGGTCCAATTAATCCCGGCAACTTGATTTGAAACACATTTCGAGCTTGATTTTCTGTCACATACAACAAACTAGATACCCAAAATATCAGATTCCCTAGTGACTGAAAATTACTAACAAATCATGCATCTATGACAGTAGTATAACACTATGACTATGACATACACTTCAAAAAAAAAAAAAACATGACATGACATACAACTTTGATAATCAGGGAAAACTCACAGTTGGTCCTATATCACGAAACCATGAATCATTCATACTCATCTCCACCACCCTAATATTAGTGTTGTTTAACATCATACTGTGCGCCCTCTCGTACTAAAACAAAACAAAACAAAAATCATAACCAGAAACAACCAAAGAACTGATTTTTTTTACACTAACCTGAGAAGCACTGGCGCACACAGTTACTTGTTCGAATTTTGAAATAGCAGATGCCACTTTGGCAAACACCTGTTGCGCCGGAACTGCGCCCTCCCGCCAATTATCTCCCCGTTCCTGCATACCACGGCGAACAAGGGAAATAAGCAAAGTAAATATGGATAACTTCGCAGAAGATATGCGCGAAAAGTATTACCGGCCATCCGATCCAGCACTGGTGATGAGGCTCCCACTCCGCCGGCATTCGAAACCCCAATATCTCCGGAGCCGTCGCCAACTTCGCTGTTGTCCCCATACTTCTGTCCGCCGTTTTTTTCTGATAAACTGTTACTATTTCTTTTATTCTACACAAGACTGATCCAGTGGGCCTATATTTAATAGGCCCAACAAGTCAGGCCCTAAATAAATCTATAACCCGAATACCAACTGCTAAGAGACACTTCTTAGGGTTGAGGGTTTAGTATTCCGTCTCAGCACCATGGCTCTCCGTTCCCTGCTCTGCGCACGCAACCGCATCCCTTCTCTCCTCCGGCACTCGTCGGCGTCACTCTCTTTCGCCCGATCCTCTGTCGTGTTTCCGCGTGGCGTCGTCGCTTTTCGGCTCTTTTCGTCCGATTATCAGTCCAGGGACGAAGATGAGGCGGAGAATATACCACCGTCTGATAGGTTCGGAAGGAAAGATAGTAGAGAGACTCAGCAGGGACTTAATGTTAAACCGGAGGTATTACTCCCCGGATGTGACTTCAAGCACTGGCTGATTTTCATGGAACCCCCATCGGAGAATGTTTCTAGGGAAGAAATTATCAAGAGTTATATCGATACTTTGGCGGTTATCGTCGGAAGGTGATTTCATATTTCAATGATTTATTCCTTTTTATTTTCCAGGAACAATGATTTTTGGGTATTTTAGAGATTTCTTGTGTTCTTAGGTTCTTAAGAACATTCTTCTAATCCCATTAATTTTTTAGTTATTACTTCAAAGGAAATCAAGATTTATATTCTGTTTTTTGATGTTCATGATTGTGCAGATTTTTTAAGATTTGTTGTTCTTAGTTTTTATAGATTATTTTAATGTTAAATTTTACTTCACAGTGAAATTATGGCATTTACCTACTGATTATACATTTTTTCTCTCAAAATAAAATTCGGGTTTTATGATTTTTTGCATCTTAAGTTCTATTGTGATTATATCAATTTGGTTTCACATTTTCATGATCTATAAACTATGTGAGATTTTGAATTCGAATGATCGAATCTCACTATGTATTGAGACTATTATTCCTATCAAAATAATCAAATTCAGATTTACCTGATGATTATTGTGTTTTTTGATAGATGTTTTTCTTTATCGGTTTATCGCTGATTTGTTTATATTTTCCCTGTTGTTTGCAGTGAGGAAGAGGCGAAAAATAAAATTTATTCAGTATCAACCAGGCATTACTTTGCATTTGGATGTCATCTGTCTCAGGAAGTTTCGAACAAATTGAAAAGTAAGTGTTGAATTACTTTTACTAGCCTGATTACTTTGTTTGTTGCTCCACTTGTTCATATCATATCCCAATTCAGCTCTGCCGGGGGTTCACTGGGTGCTTCCTGATTCTTACGTTAATCCGAAAACCAAAGATTATGGAGGTATTATATCTAAATTAACCTGAAACTTGACTTTCAACTGTAATTAATACTGGTAATTTTGTAGGAGAACCATTTATTGATGGTCAAGCTGTTCCTTATGATCCCAAGTATCATGCTATCTGGCTCCAAAACAATCAAAGAAGCCCAGAGAGGGCAAATCGACGGTTCGAGAGAGACAATAGGCCTCGGAATTTTGATAGACCGGCGAATCAGAATTGGCAGAACAGATGATGATATCAGAAACATGTTTCTATTTTCAATTTCAACTTGTTATATATCTACTGTCTAGATTTTATTTCCATGACAATATCTAGTAAACATGTTTAGAATAATTTGTAAGCTGTAACCTATATCCTCTCTGGATATTATTTCTATTACAGTATCTGTTTAACATGTTTAAAGCACTGCTTCTGAAGATCTCTGGTTACTTTAACAGCTCTAGCAATCAGCCGGCTTCAGTAGCTCCGAATTCGTACATGGTGACTACGGTTTTGCCGCCATACCATTTTAGAAATGATAGTTTAAGCAAAATGACAGTTATATATATTGGCATATTGCAATTCCAAAAATTTCCTGGTTGTATCAACAAGCTAACTTAATGTTTGGTATCCATTGTATTCATCACTTCTGCCATCTCTTTTGAACAAAGCAGGCATTTGTGGAAACAATTTACCTAAACCTTTACCTATTGTTTCGGGGGTTAATCGTGTTTCTTTAATTCCAAATTTGGCTCTTTCAATCGCCAACATTATATCTTCGCGAACCACGACCTCACCACCTAAATAACCCAAGAAGTGAAGAACAAAAAAAATCAATACAGATACTTGGGTATGCTGATAAGTGATAACTAATAAGGAGAAAGAAAGTGACCTCTTCTGGCAGCAAGCAATGCAGCTTCATTAATTATGTTAGCCAAGTCGGCTCCGACAAAACCAGGTGTGAGACTGGCTATAAGGCTGCAAATAATTTCAGCATCTTCTTCCAGTGGAACACCTTTTATATGAACACCTAAGATTCTTTTCCTGCCATCTAAATCAGGTTCTTCCACAAAGACTCTCCTAGAAAATCTCCCGGGACGACAGAGAGCTGGATCCAATGCCTCTGGTCTGTTTGTTGCTGCTATCACAATCACATTTGTGTCGGATTCAAATCCATCCATTTCAGTAAGTAACTGCAAATTAAGTAGAGAAATTTAGCTAGGCAAAAAAGAGAAAAACAAGCAGATATAAAAAGAATTTGGAAATGTTGCATGCCTGGTTTAAAGTTTGATCTCGCTCATCGTTAAAGCTTCTACCTCGTTTCCCACCAACGGCGTCAAGCTCATCAATGAATACTATAGAGGGTGAATTCTTTCTTGCTACCTTAAACAAGTCTCTGATCCTTGATGCTCCCCGTCCAACGAATAGCTCTACAAACTCACTTGCAGAGACCGGAAAGAATGGGACGTCTGCTTCTCCGGCAACAGCACGGGCAAGTAATGTTTTGCCTGTTCCAGGTGGACCGACGAGAAGCACTCCTTTGGGTAATCTTGCTCCCAACTTGCTGAAATTGACGGATCCTTGTAAGCATGACACAATCTGCAAAATATGTGAAAATTGAGATGTGAAAGAGGAACAAAAGACATCATCGACAATATGAAAGTTAGTTGATATGGAAGATTCGGAATAATAACCTCCAAAAGCTCTTCTTTTGCAGCATCAACACCTTCAACATCATTGAAACCAACAAGCTGATTTTTAGGACGCTTTTTTTTAGCAGCAGTGTTCGATGATGAAAGTTGACGATGAAGCAACCACAATATAGGAGCTAATGGAATCCACAATGTCAGCAATGCAAGCAGAGCATTTCTTAGTAAAGCTATGGGTGATTGTGGAGCAGAACCGTATTTGGTGCCCTTTTCCCTCATCAGATCGAAAAGGAAGTTTTCGTTATGTTTGATCTTCCTAGTGGTGAAACTCCACTCAGGTATACTCTTATTCTTCTTCTTAGTTCTTGCTTTGGAAGCAGCAGTTATAATTGCAGTCATAGTCAATTTGAATGGTGTTCTTCCCTTTTTAGTTGCTTCTGGTTCTACTACTACTACTGCCTCAGAAGGCTCTTCAGATTTCTCATAGGCGACGGTTTTGTATAATATCCGCGGTGTACCTTCTTCAAACAAAACTTCAGAAATGCCTCCATTTTGAAGCTTTGTTACAAAATCCGAATAGCACACAAGCTTGGGAGTAGGCATTGATGTAAGCTTCAGCAACAAGATACAAAGAGCAAGAGAGACAGAAATCATGGCCGAAATCATAACCTTTTTAGGATTCTTTCTCAAATTCGATTCGATGTTTTTAAAGAAATCCATCAAGTTAAATTTCTTTCTTCCATTGGTTCTCTCATCTTCTGTGGAATCAATCCTATTATCACCACCACTATTAATCCTAGAAACAATCCTCCTCCTACACCGATTCTGACATCGGGGGCTACAGAGGCATTCTCTCGAGCACCTTGAAACATACCCATTTCCCAAAAAACAAAAAACACCCAATTTTCTACTTGGCACTGTGATTCTGCCCCCGTTATACAAAACCAATGACCGATTAAATCTAGAAGGATCTGGACTAGTAAAGGGACTGTAACTTGGGAAAACGTAAAAGAAAGATGTCATCAAATTGAAAAACTCGAGAAGAACAGATTCCACTCACCGAATAATACGATTCCTGGAATGGAATTGAGGAAAGAAGACTGGAGAGTTTCTGTCGGAGTGAAACTGTGAAAGATGACGACACTATCAATCTTCCTCCAGCAAGGCCAAATCCTCCTCGTCTTCCTCCTCCTATCGTTTTTTTTTTCTTATCTTCTCATTCCAATGATCACTTTTACTTTCTACTAATTACTAATTACCAGAGATAATGACCTTATTAGGAGAAATTTCAAAAGAGAAAATCAATCTCTTTGATTTTTTTTAAAGGTCGTTTTAATGTTTTTTTTTACTTAACAACAAATTTTATCTACCGTTTGATTTTACAACAACGGATTCAAAATAATCCGAAAAATGTTTTTTTTTATAAAGGAAGGTACCTCTCTACAGATGTAAAGTTGTCAACCTACAGATAATTTACCAGAGCCACATAATATATCATCGGACAAATTTAAATGAAAATGTATAAAGTAAGATTCATGCTTATTTACATTTTTATACAGTTAATATGTAACTGATAATCAGGGCGGTAAATGGGCCGAGTCTGGGCTGACTGGCTTGGACCGGGACTCATGAAGTTGGCCCGGGTCTTGTCTGGATCCGTGTCTGACTAATCTGGATCAGGACCTCCGGGTCAAAACCCTTTAATGGGTCTAAAAGTAGTCACAGACATGGACCCGACCCATTTACAGCCCTACTGATAATGTAATATAATTTATAGAACAATTTTCAGGTGAACTCTTTCTTAGGTAAACCCAAAAACGTTTATGAAATCCTGACCGTTTATCTATTTCATCTGAATTTTTCCATTTTACATTAATCCCCGAAGTCAAGATTTCATAGGCGCTTTTGGGCTTATTGGAGATGGGCTTCCCCTCTAGATATCACCCTTAGGGATGTTTATACAATGACTCTTGGGTCTGAAACCTTGTTGGGCCTGACAGACCTGACACATTGGGTCGTACTGACCTTTTGGACTGGGACGAATTGGGGTTTGATGGTCTCGGTCTGTTGAATCGAGGTATCATTAGTACTGTGTTAGTACCGAGACCCGTCCAAACGGACCGCTGGCCGAACAAGCCACAAGTCCCCCTCGCCCAAACAACGAGTTTGGGCCGACGGAGGCTCAGGGGGGGCATAGAGGATTCTTATAAATACCTCATCTGGTTCAATAGAAGAAAGGGTTGATAATTACTAAAAGAAATACTAGAGAGTTGTGTGTGTGAGCCTTCTTAGCGCGAGCCATCAAATTGTTTAGCAATCACAAGCTATACGAACTCCGGTAAATCGGTAAAAGTTGTTAATGAGTTCTATCTAAAGTTCATTAAAGAATAAAGCAAGCGTCGTTTTCAATGCTGATGTTTTTCAATGCTCTATAATCCACACAAAGTCTCGCCAACCGGCTCTCTTATGCAGCTTTTCTGGATTGAATTGAATGATACCTAGTTTTTTGTTTTTTTTACAATGAAGTCTGTTCATATTAAATGGGCCAATTAAATATGTTATACAATAATTTATTCATATGGTAATTTTTTTCCAAACAAAAATATTAACATTTTAGCCATGGTAATTGTTAAGATTTGTGAAAGTTCAGCATCTGAGTCTCGTTATGTACATTTTTATTACCATCAAGGTTTTATAAGATGATGATCTAGTGGGGCCAACTTAAATATGACTCGGTCCATCCTAGCCCTCTATTTCACCATCAACCATAGTAATTTTTTTAATATTATTTACTATTACCATGAGATTGATTTTAATGACCAAATCTTGTGGGCACACTGATTGAAATTATCATACTTTATGATTTAAGATTTCTATATCAAGAATGTAATATACTTACAGATTTCAAACGTACCTTGTGTTGAATCCATTACAGCGGAAGTTTCAGACTTGATCTCTGAATATTTCTTTGTCTTTTTTATGAGATTTCCTCTGTTTGGGATTCCTGAGACTCGTCTCTATTGGATGTCTTCTGTTGGACTAATAGAATAGATGATATTACTTTAACCCTCATATCTTGTTTATATCAAAGCAATGTGTTATTTACACATTGATCCATATATTGATACTTTAATATGAGGATGTCATGTTTAGGCTCAAATAGTGATTTAGTCTTCATTACTCTTTATGACTTAGGTCAAGAGATCACTATCATCATAAATCATCTTGTCTTATCGTGACCTACACGGCTACACTAATGTATCTACATAAATTTATCATTACTTAAATAATTTAAAACTTGGCATTGTTAATATGTGTCGTAAATCATTTACTTGATTAGATAACAAAAGAAATTGCTAACACGCACAACACATAATCGTATCTGATCTTGATTCTATTTTTATAAGATGTAAAAATGTATAGATGATAGATTAATAAAAATACGATAATTTTCAGATGCGTCGTACGGTGGTGCGTCAAAATGCACCGTACGCATCTTATCCTTTAATTTTTAATTTAATAGCTATAAGCCTATAATAATGTACTGCACAGGACACTAACACATTTACGACGAAAAAATTATACAACAAAAAACATTAACTCATGTACGACGAAATGTCGATCTAATGGTCAAGATTTTTAACATATTTTGGAACCTACCAATAAAAATAAGTAGATTCGAATTTTTAACCTTCACGATTTTAAAAGTTTTCATAATTATCCCATATTTATTTATTGGACCAAAGTGCAAATTATCCACATTTACATAGGATGAAAAACACGTTAAAAAACTGCTGTTATATCAATTATCAGACGTTCAGTTGCCGTATTATCTGAGTGTAAACTCCGACCGAAGGATTGACGGCGGATCCAAGCCACAACCGCCCATCTCTCTCTTCAATCTCACTGATCGAATCAGTTATAGTTACAGCGTTCAGAACTTCCAGAATATCTCCGTCCTCCCCGAATCTCATCCCAATGGTGTTTTCCCCCAGCTTTTTAATCATATCATCTTTTCCGGGTATCTTCAACCCGTTACCGTCTCTTCGTATCCCCGAATTCACCGCCACCCAAAACTCCCCTCGCGCGTTCCGCTTGATGTTGTCCGGGAAGTTCGTCACGTTCCTGAACACCTCAGACATGCCCGTCCGGTGCCCTTTCAGCCAGTACCGGATAATGCGTTGTCTTGTCGTCTCGACGATCAGAACGAAGGCGGCGTCTTTGCTCAGAGCGACGCCGTTGGGGAAGAGAAGGTTACGGAGGAGAACTTTGACTTGTTTCGTTCTTGGGTTATAGCTCATGAATCTTCCCGTGGTGTCTTCCATCAGAATGCTCCACAACCACTCACTATGCCGATCATCACCGGCGATAAAATTAAATTCAATTACATATAGAAGAACCCGCCGAGAATTTAAAGAAGTCAATAATACCTTCTCCGGTAGCGAGTGCTGCTGTCGGTGAAGTAAACCATTCCGGTACCTTGATCAACGTCGAGGCCATTGACGAAATTGAACGGCACACCATCCGAAGAAGTGGCCAATGGGACGGCAACGCCACCTTTTCGACCGACCTTCATCAGCCCATAATAAGCATCGGCGATGAACAAATCTCCGGTGGAGTTACAAAACCGAAGTCCCAGTGTTCTCCCACATTTCTCCTCGGTCTTCGTGCTTCGCGTTCCGTCGCACTCCTTTCTGCTAACACCTCTTCACCGACATAAAAAAATATCCATCGCACGTGAAGATAAGATATCCGGCGAGATCGATCGATGTAATATTATAATTAACAGACGGACTTACATGTGCCGAGGAGCGACGGCGAATTCGACCCAACCGCGCTTCCGACCTTCCCACTTCAGAACACGGCCATCTGACACTCCAGTGTAAGGACCCTCGCCGGAACTGTCGAAGGAAATGCTCTCCGGTCCGATGACGGAAGGTAAAGTTATTGCTCCGAAGGTCGAACGAGAATGCTGGTCGACGACGGCCAACTTGTACGCAACGACGACATGGGTAATCTGCAGCAGAACCAGCAGAAGAAGCAGAACCGAACATGTCGATAACGGCGACGATGATGGTGATCCGGCGAAGAACATGACTGTTGTAGAGAGATCTGGAAACTAGAGTACTCGATGCCTCGTTTTAGTAACAAAAATCTGGAGGATCAATGTCAAAACTAACCTCCGCTATCAAAAGTCAAAACTACCCCCTATAATTTGCTAGACGAAAATACCCTTATAATTAACGGAAATGTCATGATAATTTAACGGGCAAAATGAAACCCATCCTCCCTCTTCGTCCTCCATCCGGTGTGTTCGTTCCTGGTTAAGGTTAAGCCAGGAGGGTGAGAATGGGTCGAGATTAGTTAGTAGCTGTTCAGGTACATGCACAGATTTTGAAATTGGGATTTGGATCAACCCTGATGTCGGTTAACACATTGGTAGATGTTTACTACAAATGTGGTTTTCTTAGCTTAGCCAGAAGTCTATTTGACGATGTGTCTCTGAAAGATCCTGTAACCTTCAACGCGATCTGGGCATACGACGTATGTCTTCATTGGAAGCGCACTTCTGGATATGTATACGAAATGTGGATGTATGAATGATGCAGATCAAGTATGTTTGTTGCCGGAACGGAATATAGTGTCCTGGAATTCTATGATCACATCGGCATACGCTCAGAATGGACAGGGGAAGGCAGCTTTGAGGTGTTTTCAGCGGTTGATTCGATGTGGTCTCCACCCTGATTTGGTTTCATTCCTGAACATCCTCACGGCGTATAGTCACTCCGGGCAAGTTGAAAAGGAATTACGATTGTTTGAATCAATGGCAAAGCTGTATAACTTAAATCCTAGGAGAGAACATTATACCTGTGTTGTCGATCGGGTATAGTGTGACGGGTTACCGGGTACATCAACACTGGTATATTAAATTTCCTACCACCTATTTATTAATTTGATGAGGGGTAAATCCGGAAAAAAATTATTAACACTTAGTAGATTTGGTGGTTAGATTTGTAACCCACCCAAATTTAGAAGTATGTTTGTCACGTGGATATGTCGGATCCTAACAACCATGAATCATCTGTCATCAATTAGTCAATTACCAAAATGACCATCAACCTTAAATTACTATATAAATTAAATGTCTAGTAAATGGTTAAAAAATCAGATAAAAATAATTGACCATGGTAACTATTAAGTTTTACTAAGGTTAAGTTTAGTTGTGTAGGTAATTAAATTTAGAGAGTTACCTCTCTGTTATAAAAAAAATTGAAGGTAAAAACAAAATGAAAAGGCAAAATTTTGTGCAGGTCTTGAGATATATCAGAGTCACGTATTCAGTCACATGACATAATTACTTCGTAGTAAAAATTTAATTAAAGCGAACATGAAATCTTCAAAAAAAACGTTTTTTTTATGACACACCAGAGTCATATAATATATCACTGATTATACCGTAGTACGTACACAAACAGATTCAAATTCTGAATCCTTAGAAGTCTTTAATCATTACTCTCATCAGTTGAACCAATCTTTCAATAAGTAATAAAATATATTTTTTGTAACGGAGGATATTTTTTAAATAAAAATATCTAGCTATCTTCTAGTGATATATTATATATTGGGCATGCTGCGGTGCGTTGTATCTTAAATGTGTCGCTGTACGTTATCGAATTGTGTTCATTAATATTTAATCCAATGACTAAAATAATATACTACACAAGACACTAACACATATACGACGTAAAATAATGTACTACAAAAACACTAACATAAGTACAACGAAAAGTCAATCTAATGGACAAGATTAATTTGACATATTTTGACCTCGGTACACCTGATAATTACTTATTATATATTATCAATTACAATGTAGTGAAAATTTAATAAAATACATGTCATACACAATGAGATTCGAAATCTGAACCCTTAGAAATTTTTAATTATTACCGTGACCAATTGAGTTATAATTTTTTTACAACAAAGGGTATTATAGTCATATTATATATTATCAACGTAATGAAAATTTAATAAAAATTCTGTTACTGTTATCAGTTGAATTAATTTAAAGTATAATCCTTTATTTTACTAAATCACCTTACTAACATGCTGATTTTAAGAAATTCAATTATTAGTATTTAAAGTAGTTCCGATGTTATTTTCATTTAATTATCAATGTCATGTGATCCTATGTCATCCACATTAATAGTAACAAATATTGGTGAAAGTTTATAGTAGAAGATGGATTTACTAGATCGGATTGGTATTTAACCTTTTTTTTCTTCTAGTGTAGTAATTTTTTTTCGAACATTAAAAGGTAAATTGCATTTAAGAAAAATAAAAAATTAACCTAACCTTCGATCCACAAAAGACTGTCTGTCTAAGAGTTTACATTAGTTCATAAATACTCGGTGTGTTAACACTTAGCTACATGAAAAATTGCTAACATATTACATACGACCTAATTGAATTATTACAACCAACTAAAATCAACATATAAAGCTACAACCACTGAACTTTCCTGATTTTTAGGACCCTGATTTAAGTTAATTAAACATACTTAGTGTAGTACAAGTGTTAAGTGTAACTGTGTCTTCCTCCTCCTCCTAAGAGGTTGATATTTATGAACCTTCTTTTACCTCTTGAGTTAAGTCAGGCCAAGTCGGGTCGCCGGAATAGGCCCACGGATCTGGGGATATTTTCAACCGGACCGGTCCCCTCGATGGGCTTTACTTATTGTTCCTGTTGGACCACTACAATGGGCCAAGGGTATCATCAATTGGATAGGTCAAAGGTGGTTTAGTAACTTTAATTATCTTAGATAGTTAATATGTTGGAATTTGAGTGATTTTTTAGATAGTTAATAAGTTTAAATAAAATCTAAATCTTTTTTAAAATATTCAGATCTTCTTCTTCTTCTTCCAGTTTTAAGCTTATCGAGCCGAGCCTGTGACGAGCTCGAGCCTAGACATTCCTTAACGAGCCGAGCCTAAGCTCGACCAAACAGGTTCGATTAGCCCGAGCCCGGCTTTATAAGCAAAAGTTCGGCTCATAAGATCGTATCGTTGGTAGGAATGTAAATGGACCGGGTCTGGGCTGGCTGGCTTGGACCCAGACCCATGAAGTTGACCCGAGTCTAGGCCGAGCCCAGAAAGAAAATGTCTGGACTCGGACCCAACCCAGACCCATAAAAAATTCCGAGTCTGGTCTGTGCCGAGTTCGGGTCCAACAAATGAATTTTTTTACCTAAAAAAATCAATAAATAATTAAATATACAAAAATAGTTAAATAATTTATTTTTTTTAGTAAAATTAATATTTATATTATAAAATATATATTAAAATATTTATATTTATTTTAAACATTTATAATATCCGGATGAGACCGGTCTGGCTAATTTAGACCCGAACCTCTGGATCCAAATCCTTTAATGAGTCTAAAAGTAGTTTCATTTTGCAGACTTAATCGTTGGATTCGTAATTTAATCGGGTTATCGGATCCAATTTGAGGAAATTTCGAAAATTTGACTTTATAGTGGAAGTTATTGGTCTGGTTAACCTATTGGGCCTATTATAATAACCTTGATGATAAGAGAATTCAAACTCTTCATCAATCGTCATTGTCTCGCTCTCTCTCCCCTGGCTAAAACCCTAAACCCTTTTTCTTAATTCTCACCCACTCTCTTCTCTAGTTCTCCTTCTGACCGGAACGATTCGGCCACAAAAGAGCACTCTTCTGGTGGGGTTTGTCACATTGATGTTTCGATTATATTCTAGCGCGATCGTCTGTCATTGGGCGTTTCTACCGATTATATTTTACTTTTTTTAGGTATTTTGCATAATAGAACATGGGAGTTCTGATGGAGAGATTGTTCAGATGTTTCAGAGTAGTTCCTTCGACATGTTCAGCTTCTCCATTTGGTAGTTGTATTTTTTGATGTTTAGTCGATGCCAATTTTAATTATTAAAAAAATCCAATTTTGTTGGGTTGTCTGAAGAACCATTTTTTTTAAATGGATTTATTCTTAATATATAGGTCTGAATAGAAACATGGCTTTGAGGTTCTTCAGTGCTTCATTTATGGATCCACCTGAGGATAACAATGAGAAAGAGGATGATAATATTATTGAAGAGATAAGAGAGTTAGAGCCACAAGGTGTGGATCCTAAAAAAGGGTGGGATTTCCGTGGAGTGCATAAGGTATTTATGAATTGTATTTTGATATTTGAGCGGCTTTGTTAATTTGTTTTTTATTTTGATCGTCTGTTTCGATATTCACTCACAGGCGATAATTTCCGGAAGAGTTGGACAAATGCCTGTTCAGAAAATACTGAGGAATGGACGCACTGTAACGGTGCTTACAGTAGGAACTGGAGGCATGTATGACCAAAGAATCTCCAGGGATTCTAACTTGCCTAGGCCAGCACAATGGCATAGAATAGTAATCCATAATGAGGCACTTGGGGCAATTGTTGTTCGGCAACTTGTGAAGAAGTATGGATAAATTTCTCAAGTTTATTCAGTGTTTGTCTCTATTTTTGTTGTTACTTTTTCATTCTTCTTTATTTCGTTAAACATATTTAATTTTTTACAGCTCACCAGTTTTTGTTGAGGGTGATATTGAAACTAGAGTGTACAATGACAGCATCAATGGCCAGATAAAGAATATTCCTGAGATATGTGTTCGGCGTGATGGTATGATTATTAACCTTTTGTGGTCTTGTTCTATCATTTCTACGTGCATCTCCTATTTCAAGTCGTTGATTGCCGTTACTTTTGGTTTGATTTCATTTTAGGCAAAATACCGAGACGTAAATCTAGTTTAGAATCGTTTATGTTTGTTTCGTTGCCTGATATATCGTGATTTTATAAAACTTCAACTAACAAGTTTATTTTGTTGTTCAGTTTCGTTTTATTCACATTTTATAACTTAAATTAAACTTTATTCCATTTTAACAAATGGTTTAGAAGCTTTGAAAAAAATATTGTGTAGTTTAATGCTATGTTTTTCTCTCCCTTTTTTATTCCCTTTTTTTCGTGTATCGTTGTTTTCTTATAAATAAATTGTCCAGACATTGGAATATGACGCACAGTATATTTTACCCGATCGTCCATCTTTGTTCTGTTTTGAGGGAATTGAATAGTTTTCATTTTTATTTTGATACATCTTTCATAATAATAGTTGGATTCACAGCTTAATTTTTCTGTTTTTAGTTCATATTCATTCACAACTCAAATATTTTTTGCCTGTTCTTCCTGCAAAATCTCTCTTCAACAGGGAAGATCCGGTTGATCAAAACCGGAGAGGATCCTCCTATTCCATTGGATGATTTAAGTAAGATGATTTTCTGTTTTATTCATCATCTTTACCATTCATTCAATCATTCTCTTTGCCACCATTGTTTTTGTTCAAAAGCAATCCGATTTTAGTATTTAACTCTTTATTCTGCTTAAACTTGCAGAGGATGGCTTGTTTTAGATGTGTGCAGTGCAGAGAAGCTAAACAAGTTAGAATCTTAGAACCTCATGTTCTACAAATTTCAAGCTGAAAATCTTTTTTTCAATCGATTTGCTTTCACTAATTTAATATGGTAAGTTGTAACTCTTTTCTAAGTCTTCTAAAAAAAGACACGATTCGCACTAGATTGATTGTTTCACTTTTATGGATAAAACATATGCATGTTATTTTGTGAGAAGCAAATTTATGTGATGCAGTGTGCTATTAGGGCTCAATGCCTCCATTTTGTAGAATTTTCACTTGGGTTCTGACAGAAATGTAGCCCCCAAAGTCATTCACCAGAGAAGTGTTTGGACAAAGTGCTAGAGGAAAGATCAGATAAATGAAATCCTCTATGATCTGTTCTATTCGAGTCTATGGTAATCAGGACAGTGCAAATATCTCTATAAGTTCCAGTATTAGATATTTAGATCTTATGAGTGGTGATATCAGATAGTTAGTTGAATTCTGGTATGTCACTTTCAATTTTCCCCTTCAAAAATATTATGGTAAAAAGTATGACTGTTGAGGACTTTGAAGACAGACAAACTGAATTGTATTTCATATCCATCTTTAATAGTTTAAGTATTTATATATAGAAATCTAATATAATGATCTAAGTACTCATAAGTCTTAACAATAGCCTAAGTACACTTAACTATATTGATGTTACAAATCAAATTCAATTTTGTGTGAGGATTCTGCGATCATTTGCATATATGCTCCTTCTAAAGTGGTAAGAATGAAAAAACGACTAACTAAATCTAAATATTTTCCCCTTTTGCTTATAATAGGCTCTAAGAGTTTCTGAAGTCTAGGGTTTTAGTTACTTTGTGCACCTTTGAGTTGGTTGGTCAGTGATAAAATTAAGTGAATTCTGATCTTAAATTTCAGGATCTTACAACAAAAGCAATAGCTATCTCTACAAATTGACTCATGCTGTGTTTGTATTTGAAAATGAGCAGGAGGAACTCAAGATATACATGTAGATTTTTTTTTGTTTGATTTCAAATTCTAAAACTTAATAGTCAGCTAATAAGCTTCTTATTCAGCTCAGTGAAAGTAAATAGCAGTAGACTGGTACTGGTACTTAGTGAAAGTAAATAAATAAGTAAAAACTTTAATCATTCTTCTGCTTGAGAAACTTCTTTATTATTCCCATCATTTCGCTTCCTGGAAACCTTCCAAGACATCCTTTTGCAGCTGCGATATCGCTGAACTCAAACACTTGGTCGCCAGCAAAAGCTTTGCTGTTCTGATTCAGATTATTATTTTGTGATTCAACCAAGTCGTCACCGGGCTGGATTGACGGCAGCGGGAATGAGTCGAGATTGATTGCCATTATCACAGATTCACCACCTATAGCACCGATATAATCTTCCAAATGGCATAGTGTAAATGGTACTGGTTCGTAGCTGTGGTCACCATATTCCACCGGAGTAGAGTGGTCTCCAGTAATACAGATGGAGTATTGGAAATGACCCTTTCTTTCCACTTCCCAGAGAAGTCTTGCTAATTGGCTGATAGCTTTGTCCACAGCCTCAAGAGCTCGGACTTTGAGCACACTTGCCTTATCATGTCCTGCGTCATCTATTGCCTTGATGTGGAAAAATCCAAAATCATAACCATCAGAAAGACCAGGCTTATTTTCTTCTTCTCCAGGTACAAAGACATTAGGACATGACTTAAGTGGGGCGGAAAGTGCGCTGGAGATCGCAATTGCTTTATTGGTCAGTAAGGTTCTGTAGTCACCCGTTGCACCAGGAGCATCAAGAATATCAATACCTAATGAGAGACCTAATCCTGCAATGATTTTAGTTGGAGCTACCATACATGCTTCTAATCCGTGCTGTTTTTTGAATGCTGGAACCTACAACATCGATGAAAACTGCCAACTTCAACTAATCTGAATCAGAATGGTTATATAATACATGTAATTGAAAACTAACTAACCTGAATCCGGATTCCGCAACCACGGAGTAGTACGATATTCGCAATGTTCTTCCCTTCCATGGCCCGTTTTGCATTCAAAGGATGAGATACCATGATTTTTGATATCTCCTTGGAAAGTTCATTAACAACCATAGCAGTGTTCTTTGCTTCCTGTGTATCATCCAAAGCTTCTGCTTTCAAAAGCATCCTGTTGTCTTTTAATGGATCGGTTCCAGATATATTTCCACTTAATTTTGGTCCTTTCACAACAACACCACATCTATGCTCTGTTGCATATCTACAATAAAATAAAATAAAATATTTATTAAATTCAATATTCAATAATCAACCAACAAATCACCTCACCTGACTCTCACTTCATATTCTGGAAATGAAGGTAGTTTCATCCTATCTAAAGCTGCACAGAGAATAGGACCTTCTTCCTCAAAATGTCTGTCAGCTCTTCTGCTGGTTACTATACCAGTGTTTTCATCTAAAGTGGCAAAGTTTGACTGAACAGGAAAACAATCTAAATTCATAAGCCAGCAACTGAGGGAAAGAACAACAACAACCGCAAAAATAAAAAAATAAAATCCAGAGGGGATAGCTCAAGTTAGAGTTCTACACCCAATCGTGATTCATACAGTTACATATTAGATGAACTCTGGTATGCAAGTTCAAATGGTCTGATGACACTTAAAAAAAATGTATTAGATCATGAGTTCTATACCCACCTAAGCTAATTGTGATTTATATGGTTACATATTAGACGAACTCTGGTATGTAAGCTCAAATGGTCTAATGACACTTAAAAATATATATTAGATCATGAGTTCTACAACTAAGCCAATTGTGATTTATATGGTTACATATTAGATGAATTCTTGTATGTAAGCTCAAATGGTCTAATGACACTTAAAAAAATGTATTAGATCATGAGTTCTATACCCAACTAAGCCAATTGTGATTCATATAGTTACATATTAGACGAACTCTGGTATGCAAGCTCAAATGGTCTAATGACACTTAAAAAAATATATTAGATCACGAGTTCTATACCCAACTAAGCCAATTGTGATTCATATAGTTACATATTAAATGAACTCTGGTATGTAAGCTAAAATGGTCTGATGACACTTAAAAAAATGTATTAGATCGTGAGTTCCATACCCAACTCAGCCAATTGTGATTCATATAGTTACATATTAGATGATCTCTGGTATGTAAGCTCAAATGGTCTAATGACACTTAAAAAAAGTATTAGATCATGAGTTCTATACCCAATTCAGCCAATTGTGATTCACATAGAAACATATTAGATGAACTCTGGTATGTAAGCTCAAATGGTCTAATGACACTTAAAAAAATGTATTAGATCATGAGTTCTATACCCAACTCAGCCAATTGTGATTCATATAGTTATATATTAGATGATCTCTGGTATGTAAGCTCAAATGGTCTAATGACACTTAAAAAATGTATTAGATCATGAGTTCTATACCCAACTCAGCCAATTGTGATTTATATAGTTACATATTAGATGATCTCTGGTATGTAAGCTCAAATGGTCTAATGACACTTAAAAAAATGTATTAGATCAAGAGTTCTATACCCAATTCAGCCAATTGTGATTCACATAGAAACATATTAGATGAACTCTGGTATACAAGTTCAAGTCTTTTCATGACATATCTTCCACAAATCACAAATGGGTATTAACAAAACAAGAGAAATGAGCATCGATTGATTGTTTATCACCTTAAAAGCAATGTCACCAGGGGACATAGCCAAACCAGCGCCCATTGACTCAAATGCACCTCGACCTCGGTAATAGATTCTGGGATCATAACCTAACAAAGAAAGATGAGCAGTATCACTCCCACAACCCAAACCAGCTTCTACAGGATCCATAAGTCCATTGACTCCAGCTGAAGCAATTGCGTCTAAATTAGGAGTGTCAGCAACTTGAAGAGGTGTCTTGTACTGAAATCTTGGTAGAGAGACATCCCCAATTCCATCAACCAGAATAAACGCCACTCTTCTCTTGGGTTTCTCCGATACTCCCATTATTACACTTATTCCCTTCTCTTGGGTTTCTCCGATACGCCACCACCACCACCTGTAATCTCATTCGATCAAAATTGGAATCGTTTTCAAAATTCAATCAGAGGAAAATCTGACCTGAGATCACCGTCGAAGTTCGCCGCAGTTGTGAGTGATCTGAAGAAGCCTCCTAAATCGGAGAGAAAAATAATGCTGGAGATTGAGGATTCGTTTATTCCTTCCTTTCCTCACAAGTGATAGAGAAAGTGGACAAAAGAACGTGGACCAGAAATCCAGAATATTGTATATGGGCCCGGCCCAACAGAAGGCCCATGGACAAGTGGTATTTTTTTTTGTTTTTCGCTATCACAGAAACTCTTCTAATTGCACATGGGTAGATTAGTTCAACTGATCACATTAACTATTAAAGTTTTTGAGGGTTCGGAATTCGAGTATCTATTTTCATTAAATTTTCATTACGATATAATCGATGATATATTATGCGATTTTGGTATATCAACCATAGACAGACATTTCTAAGTTTGTAAAAATTTATCTTCTGCTATAAAAAAACTCTTCTAATTGCGAACTAACTGCTCTTTGGTGTACTGGAGATTTTTATTTATTTCTCTTCAACAGATAAAGAAATAAATCATTGACATTATCCATAGGACCAGGTAAACACCAATGCACACAGTCATAGTATTTTTTGATGTCTTTCTTGGGATTATATATGCTCGGATGGCCGTCAGGTCGAAGCGACAATACCCTAATGTTGTCCAGTAGAAGATATCTTTGTATGTTCTCCTCAGCCATTTTCTGAAACTCTTCTAATTGCGATTTGTGCAATCCAAGAATTTCCTGGTGTAGATTTAGAAGTGGTTGTGTTTCGTTTATTCGAAATTGGTTTCTCCGATTGCACACTCCGCCGTCTTTCCATGCTCCGTTTTCAAAGTGTTGAGGTGTGATTGTCGATAGAACTGTGGTGCCAGTGTAGTTTGGCAAGTCTTGTAATGTCTGGAATGTTGTTCTGAAAACATACTTAAAAGCATAATAGAGAGATACATCAGAGATGTTTTTGTCTTCGCAAAAGTTACATCCGACCAATTGGTTATTTTCATAGTACCAATTTGGCCTGAAGAACCAAGCGCCAACTGCGACAATAACATAGTCGAAACTTTCCACTGCATTTAGCCAAGTATCATCTGGTTCGTCTAGATAGAGCTTAAATGGACTGTCTAGTGTGATATGATCAGGATCAACTGCTTCAGCTTTCACCAAGAATGGTGAAAAATAGGTTGCAAATGTAATGTTGTACTCCGGATACCAGTAACTTTGAAATTCTCGACGATGGAAATTGTTTTCTATTTTTTCTGGACGAGCTACCTACATTTGTATTATAAACAAACCATTAAGTTATATATACATGATTAGAATCATATGAGATAATAACTGATGAAATAATAAAAGATATCTAATCATGTCTGTCAATCTCCAATGTGTTCAAAAACGCTTATGAAATCTTGATCTTACATTTAAAAAATTCAGATGAAAAAAAAATCAGATGAAATAAATAAACGGTCAGAATTTCATGAACGTTTTTGAGTTTACCTAAGAGAGACTCATCTGAAAATTATTTAAATTATATATATATAACTGAAAGCTTACTTTAGACAAGATGCATATCAAAGAATGCATTTGATTCCTTCCCAATGAATCACCGATGAACACCATAGATTTCCCCTGCATTAGATCAAAGAACATCGTTGGATCAAAAGGCGGCAAGTCGCAACCGTCAGGCTTCCACCGCCACTTCATGAAATCGGTGTCCGGTCTTCCCCATCTCATACAATTTGTTTGCTCATCCATTATGCTACATGTCAAGTTGGTGTAGTAGTGTGGAGCTGTAGGATCTTGTATCCACTTACCTTGGAATATATCACAATCTTTTTTGATGGTAAAAAATGTACTGATTCTTTCTAACCCTTTCCAAGAGAGTAAATCCTGAGAGAATGGATCAAAAAAGGGATGAATGAAGATGTAAATCAGCACAAGCCATGCTGTTGAAATTACTATGAATATTTTTGAAGAATTGAAAATTGGCATGGTATGATTACATGTAATATAAATGAAATAGAGATTTTGGAGTGTGTTTATGAAATAAATTTGAATGTATTTATACACACATTAGCTTTCAAAAATTCAGAAAATATCGATGTGGGACAAAAAAAATCATTTCAAAAATTTTAAGACTCAAAATCTCAAATAATAAAAATAATTAAATAAAATAATTTCTAAAGATTACTGAAAATCTATAATAATTATTAGGGATTTAGGGAAATAAAAAAAATGCACCCATCATCAATACTCAAATGAAAGTATATATATTCCTCAATTTATCCTTGATGATACTTCATGGCCCATGCCCAAAAACTGGGCCACATTTAGTCCAACAACAGGAAGCCCAGTGTGAAATTAAAGTACTTATACTGAAACTCAAATCCTGACGAACCTTCAACTACCTTAATAGTGATTGTGACCAACTGAGTTAATCGAGTTATGTAAATGTGCTTAACTTTATTTGTCTGGTAAACACCAATGTACACAGTTATTGTGTTTTACAATGTTTGAAATATGACTATCAGGTCAAGCGATGATACATTATTATCGTCTAATAACTGGTATCTTTGTATGTTCTCCCTAACCGTTTTTTGAAACTCTTAATTTAACCGCGACTTGTGAAATCCAAAAATTTCTTGATCTGGATCCAGAAGTGGTTTTTTTCCAAAAGCAAACTCCACCATCTGGCTATCCATCCATCCCCAGTTTTCAAAGTGCAGAGGTGTGATCGTCAATAGAAGTACTGTGTCGGTGTAGCTGAAAAATAACATAGTAAAAATTTCCCATTACATATGGGTCATATAGATAAATACCTCATGAAAACATGCAATACATATGGGAAACACACTGTCTAAGATCGATAATTGAAAACTTACTTTGGACAAGAGGCATATTAAAGAATACATTTGATTCCTTCTCAACGAATTACCCGCGAATTTTCCTTGCATTATGTTGAGGCGACAAGTCGCAATCATCAGGCTTCCACCACCACTTAATGAAATCGATCGGTGGTCGGTATTCCCCACTTCATACATGTCATGTTGGTGCAGTGTGGATTTCGATACAGAGTATTCGAACCGAATCCGTCACTATTAAGGCGAATAGACTGCTAAAGGTTTAGAATTCGAGTCTTAATCTATGCACTTTAATTTTAATTTACTTATCTCATTTACCTTATCAAAAAAATTTAGAATATATTTTTCACATATTTAGAATATACCGATGTGGGACTAAAATATCTTGTAAGTACCAGTTTAATTTGTTTTGAGTACACATAGAGATTGAAGGATGTTTTTGTTATTTGACTTATTTTTACCACTGTTATTTGCAAAGAATATTCTCTGAATCTATGGAAATCGTTGAAATGATGTTTAGGGGGTAATTTGGTAATAACAGAAATAACCACCACAATTAATTTGGTAAACACACTTTTAAATTTAGGTTTAAAATTTGCTCGATTGAATATCGGTCCGACGAAGATCACGTCGGCGAGGTGATATAACTCCGGGATCGGAAACACCTGTAGTAGTAGAAAAATGACGACTGTCACCGGAGATTCCATTGGTGTAATCCTGTTTTTCTCCACTCATTGCACTGAGTATCTTCTCAACCATCTTCTTGACCTTCGTTTCTCCTCCTCCTTCGTTTGGCGGTGATTTAATAACCTCGTCCTCCATCTCCGGTACGTTCCTGAGAACCTCATCGGCTCCGGTGGCTTTGGCAAGTCCTCGGAATCTCAAGCTCCATTGGCCGAACCCATATAGTATCTCCACACACCGTTCTCTCCTCTCCGCCGTGGCGGATTCGATTTCACGGTGGTGGCTGATTTTTCTAAGCAAATCGACAACTACCTCTACCGCCATGGCATCCATCAGCGCCGCTCTACCTTCCGAACATCGAGCTAGATTCGCCACGATCTTCAATGAAACTCCGACGAGTTTCCCCAAATGATGTTTCGACACGATGGCAAGTATGATCTTCCCAGCTCCCATTCGCACCAGCTTCGATCGATTTGCCGAGCAGGTCATGGAGAGATGGTAGATAGCTAAACCTGCATCCCGGCGGATTCCGACGTCTTCGTTGGATTTCGAGAAGATGTTGAGCAACGGAGGTAGAGCTCCAAGTGCTCCGATGGCCGCTCTACACGATTCGTCTGTCGAAAGACTGAATATCGCAGCAACGGCGTGGGAGCGAGTCTCGGAATTAAGAGTTTTCAGAGCTGAAACGAGAGACGGAACGACGCCGGAGCGGATAATGGATGACTTATTCGGACGGTGGAGTGACAGATTGACGACGGCGGCGACGGCGTTGGATTGGAGATTTGGAAGACGAGAGAAGAGAAAAGGGCGGAGAGATAAAAGTAGGGTTTGCGTACATAGAAGAGTTCTCTCTTCCTCACTGTTCCGAGTCGTTTCCCGGAGCAAAACCAACCCCTCCGACTGATTCTCAACGATAGAAGACTTCAATTTCGCCAGAATCTCTTCCTCCACCGGTGATACTATCTCCGACGAATCCGACGTCGATCCACCATCTCGACTCAGAGCAGAAACCGAACACTTCTCCTCTTTCTCCTCATTCTTCATCCAACTCTCGACGAGTCTAACGGCCTCATCCCTGAGAATCGGTCGCGGCCGGTCGACGTCGTGGGAGTCGCACCATGAGAAGATAGTTGACCGGAGAGCCAGATTGGGGACGAGAGGCGTAGCAGGAGAAAACGAACCAGATGGGTCTCGACCTCTGTCCATCTCTTCTTCTCTTTGGTCTAGATATGCCTGAATACAGCCACGCTCGAAGGTTTCTCCGTTGGGTATGATAACCGGATCCGCCATCATTCTGCCGGAGATCGGACATACGAAATCCTTCGGTGGCTGCTGTTTTCCGTCCATTTCCGAAGAAGAAGCTGACGATGAAGTCGAATATGAGTTGGACAAACTGATTCTGCCTGTCTTCGTCTTCCCGTCATCTCCTCCTGCCATTCTAACTCCTGTCGGTCGTCGTCAACCGAAGAAAAAGTCTTCAAGAAAGTACATGGACGGAAGAAAGGAACCACTTCAGTTATTGCCTGTTTGAGTGTTTCGTCTTGTGGGTAAATATTAATGGGAAGATTCTTAAATATTTTATTGTAATTATACCCTTTAATGTTCGATTATATAAAGTATAAAAATATAAAACAATAGTTTAGTTATATAGTAATGATAAGGGTGAAACCGATCAGTGTTCGACGACGTTTCGAACAAACATCAAGTTAAAAACTCGTGGGGAAATCAGTTCGAACTCCTCAGTTGCTCTGGCTCTGCTTCGTTGGAACTTCTTTCTGAAATTCAACCTGACCAAATGAATGAAAGTGGTTCTCTATTTATAGGGTCTTTTATGAGGGTAATCTGATCATTAGAATCGTAACCGCCTAACTGCTCAGATCGTAACTCTGTGGGGAAATCAGCTCGAACTTCTCAGTTACTCTGGTTCTACTTCGTTGGGACTTCTCTCTGAAATTCAACCTGTCCAAATGAATGAAAGTGGTTCTCTATTTATAGGAACTTTTATGAGGGTTATCTGATCATTAAGGTCGTAACCGCTTAACTGCTCAAATCTGGTTTCAGGTCGACTTTCTGAGATCTACTTTTCTAAAGATCGACTTTTCTAGAGGTCGACTTTGTTCAGGTCGACTTCTGAAACATCGATCTTTGAGAAAGTCGACCTGAGTAAAGTTGACATGTAAAAGTCGACCTTCCCATAAGTCGACATGTGTATCTTCATTCACCTCGGGCTATCCGAATCTCTAGTTGCTGGTGTCGTGGTCAAGTCCGGGATACTATATCATCAGTACCCCCCCTCCTCTAAGTGTCAGGTTTTTCGAAGGATGCCTTTTAGTACTGTGGTCTGTGTGCCGGACCTCGTACTATTAAGAAACTAGATACGCTTTCTCAGGAGATTGGTCTAACATACTTTTATTATAGGTGTCGTTAAAAAGAGAAACTGATGTTTTTTATGATTTGCTTAAAGACTATCTCAGAAAGTTTACTAACGTGTTGTGTCTGTATCTTTTAATTCTTTCTATCTATATATGTCACGATAAACACTCAATAATATTTCATAGTAACCCTAAATAATAAAGTGATGTGTAACTTTTTACGCAACCACAATAAAATCCAATTAATGAGAAATTGAGATAGAAAGAATGGGACCTAAAAGTCATAAACCTTCATCTTTTTTTTATTAAAAAGGGGAAAGTGATATGTGGATGGAGAAATACCAATTATAATTCTGTGATATATTTTAATCGGATCGGATCAAATCCGAATGTCTAATTCTATGATCCGATTAAATAATAAAAAAGGAGTGAATTAGGAGAGGGAAAAAATGATTATTAAAAAAAAGGGAGAGTAAAATGAGAATGAAGAAACGGCCGCAAACCTCAAATCCATTTCATCCTCCGTCTCCAGGTCCTAGAATTCCGGTGAGGATTTTAGAACCGTATCCCGACTTCTCGAATCCAACTCCGGAACAATGCAATGCAGTTCGAGACGATCTCCTTGCTGCTGATGGATTCCCTACACAGTTCGCCGATCATCGACGGAAAAGAGCAATGAGGAAGAACCAGACGCGAACTATCCGATCTTCCGACGACGAGAGGGGAGAATGTGAGAATAAGCGTAACGATACGGTTCTGGACGGTGTTGTTAACCTTCTTCTGTCGCAAAATACCACTGAGACTAACTCTGCTAGGGCATTCCTTTCCCTTAAATCCACTTTCCCTGATTGGGAAAACGTAAGTTCCTTAATTATTTTAACCATAAACCCTAATTTGATTCGCCAAACATCTGTTTTTGTGATTTTGTTAAGGTGTTGGGGGCGGAAAACCAGATTTTGGAGAGTGCCATACGCTGTGGGGGATTAGCTAAGACCAAGGCGGCGCGGATCAAATGTATGCTCAAGGAGCTTATGGAGAGGAGAGGTGATTTTAGCCTTGAGTATTTGCATGATTTGCCTATAGACGAGGTCAAGGCGGAGCTTTCTCGGTTCAAAGGGATTGGCCCTAAGACGGTTAGTCTGTTTGAATTCATCTTGTTTTCTCCTTTTTCATCATCTTGTTTTCTCCTTTTTCATCATCATCATCATCATCATCATTGTCATTTGTATCTTACAGGTGGCATGTGTGCTTATGTTCAATCTCCAGCAGGATGATTTCCCTGTAGATACTCATGTAAGTATCCATCCATCCCAATGCTTAAACCCTAAAAAAACCTTAATTTCTTTGTATGATCTTATATCAATATTGTAGGTGCTTCGCATTACAAAATCCATGGGATGGGTTCCTGAGAAAGCTGACAGAGAAAAGGCATATCTTCATCTAAACAGAAAAATCCCAGATGAATTGAAGTTTGATCTAAACTGCCTTCTATTCACACATGGAAAGCTCTGTCAATCTTGCTCCAAGAAAGGAGGTGATCAACTCACTGGAATCTCCCATGCTCCCTGTCCTCTTACAAAGTACCGCACCAGGACTACTAAGAACTGAAACAACTTGAAAGCTGTAATGGTGGAACACATGTTTTGAAGATTATGGATATTCACTTGCAGAGTTATAGAGTACAAGAGTAATGGTGGTTTTATTTTCTGGTAATGGAGAATTAGAGATATTGACTAACCTCGCCGTCTTTTAGTTCAATGAACTTTTAAAAGAAAACAGTCTGATTGACAGCTTAGAGTTGGACAATTGGTCTGGTTCTTGGGTCTGAATCCAATCAGCATCTGACTCAAACAGTTTCAATCTTCGCCGGATCTACAACTTCTTAGCGACTAAATACCCTGTTTGCGATTTTTTTTCAATGAGACAAGCCAGCAGTGTGTGCTTCGGTAAGGACGACTATCTCTTGAATGGCGAATTCTTTTGATGTAAAGAAGGAGATGATGTTCGACATTATATCAGTACAGAAGTACATTATATCATTGTGACCAGATCATGGTGTTTTAGAGCAATTAAACAGGCGATGCATATTATGTTCTCTACTTATTTTTGTATATTTCTCATTAACAATAGCTGATAATAGCCTAATAGATTATTACATAAATGAAAAATTGAAGATTATCTAAATGCTAATAAGATTATATAGACTATAGTTACATAATCTAAATGTTAAATGAAAAGCTAACATTTTTCTTTGTTTTTTACTCTATGTAGAAACTAGAGGGTAATAAAGAACTACAGTATACATTTTCTTGCTGTATCAATTCAATGTATTTTAAGAGCAAATGTGAATCCACTACCACAGTGGACTTTAACGGTACAAGTTTTCATCTGGTTTAGGCTGACAACTTGTGGTATAGTTTGATCATTAATGTTGCCCAATCCAAGCTGTCCATGTTCGCCCCAACCCCATGTCATTATCACTCCACTCTCTATTGTTGAAAAATGAGAATCACAGAAATCAGATAATCAGCAAACATATAACAATGGGGTGAAATTTGACTTCACATGAATGATCACCTGTTACTAAAGCAGAGTGCTCAGATCCTGCACCAATGTGTACAATTTTTTCCCAATCAGGAGCAGATATTCTCTTCAATGAACTAAAACTATCATCTGAAAACACAAAATACAGAAGAAGAAAAATAATCTTTACTTGACTGCAAATTTATCATACATACATAACTAAACATAAGGCACATAGATACTGTATAATGATTATATTGAGATATTATTGTTTTCCTTATATTTTTAGGGTAAGATTCTAGTGAGTGTAATTGGGGTGAGATATCTATGAGATAGTAGATCTGAGCCATCCCATGTGATTATCTGCTGATCTTCGAGATTTGGGCTATGTGATTTTAGGCCATAAGATGAGTGATCAGTCGCCTGAAATATCTCACATCCCAACTGTCTGACTGGAAGGAATGCTTCCTATATTTTTATCAGTGTTTAAACTTTAAACATTGAAATAAATTCAAATATACTTATTGTATATTTTGATAAATAAGATTAAATTTTGAAGATCTAAGAGACATTATTGTATATTTGTAGTAGATAGAAAGAACAGACTATAATGGACCTAATGGACATTTCCTACCAAATAGTAAATATATTTTACCAAACCATAAGAGGGGTTTGCTCCAGTATATGGAAATAAACCTTGTAAGGAATCCAGGATGATAACAAATAATCATTGATGGAAATCTATCTATAATTACAATCTAAAATCCACCCATTTTAGACTGGAAATTAAAAGAAAACCAAACATTTAGACGTAAAATCGGTAGCTACCATTTAAATTAGCATGTTGCCAAGGAGAAGCAGTTGCCTCCTGATTTTTTCCCACTTCATTCAGAGCACAAAGTTTCCCATGGTGATTTCCTCCTATCATAAACAATTCTCCATTATCTGTAGATAGTCAAGTCAGATTATTATTAGCATTTGTACTAAATGCCTAAATCTCTGCATTCAGTTCAAGCGTGTCGGTATACCTGTTAAGACTAATGCATGATTCCAACCAAGAGCAACTTGCAAAAACTTCAAATGTGTTGGTAATTTAAGAGGAAGATTATAGTTTATTTTGCTATTAAAATCTCTTCCCCATAAATACAACTCCCCATAAACTATTAAAATAAAAGAATATAGAAAAGAAGTTACTAACACCTACACTATATTGATAAAAATGACAAAGTATAGCAAAAAAAACTCACTAGATAAAGCAGCACTATGATCTCCATTACAAAAAATATCATCAATCGTTTCATTCTCCAAAGCAAAAATAAATTGAGGAAGACTGAACAATCTACTGGTTCCTTCTAAATGGATGCCAAGTTGTCCCCGTCTCCCAGAACCAAAGCTATAAACTGAAGTTCCAGAAGGTCCTGCATTACAACCATCCTAGATATTTTATTGTTAGTACTGGCAGCTGGTCGAGATTGGATTAACTATAATAATGCATCTAATATTTGATGAAAAATGATGGTCCAACCATATTCGATTACATGAAGCATAGTGTCAATGGTCAAATGTAATTTATATAGGCCGTTGTATTTTTCAAGAACATATTCAATAACACCTTATCATTCATGTTGATAATTGCATAACTTACGAAACAAAAGTGTTGGTCGCAAATGATATTTTTTACCTTTTACTAAGACGAGAGAATGGCGCATTCCAAATGCAATTTTTTTGATGTATTTTGCAGCGAAAAAAGATACTTCAGTAGGAGAAAACAGTGACTGGTAATTCCCGTGTCCAAGTTGCCCAAATGAACCATCCCCACAAGTTAAGAGACACCCTCCATCTACATAATGAATATCAAATTAACAAAGAATGACCAACTTGATGTTTTATTATTATTAAAAAAAATAACATAATAATTGCAAAACGAATTGCTGAATACCAGTAAGAAATCCTGAGTGGTTCCATCCAGCAGAAACACAAGATATAACAAAGTTACTCAAAATCTTTAAAATTCTTGGTTTCCAACAGCTTGTTGGATGTCCATGGCCAAGTTGACCATGTGTACCTCTACCCCATGTCAATACTTTGCCAGTGTCTGTTACAGAAATAAGTAGATTTATTTTATGAACATGTTTTATCCAAACCCCAAATGGGGCAGAATTGCAGAAATACATTGGAAAGTGTTTTTTCTTTTAGTCAGCAATGCAAATATAATCAATACCACCCAATAATCTTTAAGCATCACATATTCACACATGAAATACGAAAATTCAATTAATTTTTCTGTCAATTATTTTAAATCAAAAATCATTTTGATCATGAAAACAGAACTCAAATTCAAAAAGATCGCAAATATTTGAGAGAGATAAGATTGAAATGAGAAAATGTAAAGTTTATTACTAGTAAGGGCTATGGTGTGTGCTCCTCCGCATGCGAGAAAGGATACGAATACAGAATGAGTGGGATTTTCAGAAGAAGAACATGGAAGGAGAGACGGCGCAGAGCTTGTAGTTGCGGCAACTTCGTCGTCAATGTTGGAATCGTCATGCGTTTGAGCAGCGATGGCTCTGGAAATGTCGAGTGGCTGTGGGGAATGCTGATCTTCCATAATCTCCATCCCAATCTGTCCCTCCGTTCCTGCCCCCCATCCCCACACGTAAACTTCCTCCTTCTCCACCGTCTCCGCCGCCGCCTTCATCACAGCAGCTCCTCCCTCCGTACGCGCCCAAAACCGTGAAAACAGAAGCCACCTCCTAAATCTAAACTGTTATTTATATCCATCCAATTTTCACATTTTCATCCCCCATATTTTATTAATTTAGATTAATTTGCAATTTTATTTGATAATTGTATTATTGTCCAATAACAATTTCAAAAGTCCTGCCTCAAAACGGGTCAGAACCGGGTTTTACCCATACTCATGTTTACTTTTAACAATGAAAGTCTTAAGTTATTTAAGTGATTCTAGATTCGTGTGGATATATTAATATAGAAACCAACGGTATGACAAATCATTTACGAGTATTACGAGTAGTGGATCAAAAAATGATGGTGGGGTTTTCCTTAAAAAAAAAAAAAGATATAGGAGAACACCAGAGTTTTTTCACCTTACATTATTTTAAACCCACTACGCAAGAACGATGCAGACATATACGTGTTAGACTAAAAGTCAGTTTCCAAAAGTTGTGAAAATCTAATTCAAAAGTTTGAATCAACGTCAGGGTGTAGGGTAGGCCACATGTAATACAACCTTTTTTTTGTTTTAAAATTAATAAAATTACCAGATGATTTTATCTAAAAAAAAGGGATATATTAATGTTGGTGATGATTGTAGCGATCTTTTAATCTAAGCCATAAAGTATAAGGAAAACTAAGTAAGTTTATATTAAAGGCTTTAGAGCTTAAATATGATTTTATAACTCATTTTGATGATACTCTTTACTCTTCAGACTGGGACCAACGGGTCTGACCCAATAACGTTCAAAGGCCCAATAAGGACTATAAATACCTTTAAGGGTGAGACTTTTAAAGGATCTTTTATGTTCATTCTTCTGGCCTTAAATAAAATAGAATCAATTGTGTTTATAATCACTTCTTATGCTTTGATAATAATAAAATACCCTCTGTTTTTTTGCCAAATATACCCTTATCATTATTTCAAAGATAAGATAATTTTTGTCAATTATTTTCTGAAAGATAAGAGTCGCGATTTCTTTATTTCCTTGTCGATTTGAGAAGATGGCGACGATTGATGTTCTAACAACGTCGATACAAACACAGATTTCGGAAGAAGAAAAAATTAAACACACACAACATTTAAGACTCACCACAAACTCATCAAATTAATTTTATAGCTAAATGTTATGAGTAATCGGGTAAGATGTGATGAGTTTCATCACATAATAATTGCTTTGTATGAGGGGTACATTAGAAAAAATAATAATTAATGACGTTTAATCCACACTTGACAGGTTTGGTGGGTATTTTTGTTTTTCATACCCGATTCTAGTCAAAACCGGGTATGTGAGAATCTGTGAGAACCAAATCACGACCGTTGAAATGTCTACATGGGGATCGTCACCCCTAAATGATTTAAATAATAAACAATATAAATCACCATTAGATCTAGATGTAAGAGTCAAGATGCAAAGTTCTCATATAATTCTCAATTTTATGGTTCTCACTGGAAGCTGTCGTAAACGTACACGGAATTTCTCAAGATAAATTTATGAATTTGCATTAAAAAAAAGTCAACTATTGATTTCCCTCATTTCAATCTATATATTATTGTTCTAAAAAGTCAACTACACAACATACATGTCCTATTTAAGAAGCATATTTGTTCTAAAAAATCAAACAAATACGAATTCATTTCCCTCATTTCAATCTTTTCGTCTTAATTTTCAAATTAAAAGACTGAAGCGTGCTTATAATAAGGTAAGGTAAAGTAAGATTACTCTTCCTTTCTTTCCTCCATCTTCATCTTCAATTTATCTTAGAATTTCAATTGTTTTATCACTAAATGATTTCCATTGAAGAATATTTGAATGTTCTTGTTTTCTGTTTTTTTCCTGAAAATCATATATATGCATGCAGTTTTCAATGGCGACTCAAGTGCTCATTGGAGTATGCAGTGCTACGATCGCCAGTGTCCTTAATAGTAGCCTTATAACTATCAAATTTATGTACTTTGGGAGAGAGATATTCAAGAATATGTAAAGGAGGTGAACAAATGTCTTAAGGAAATCGAAATAGAATTCAAAAAAGCAGAAGAGAGGATGAATGTTTTGAGAGGTAGGTCTAAAATTTAGGGTTGGATGTCTCTGAGTGTTGTTTTATTACCGTTTACCGTCCTGAATCTTGCTGCCACTGGAATTTCTGCTGGTGTTTTTGCAGCAATAGATAATTAAGTACGCTACGACAGATTTGCAAGTCGACTAAGTATTCTAAAACAAAAAGGAATCGAAATCACCCAAAGGAGGGATCGTTATATTTAGGCATGTCAATGGATATCCGAAATTCATATTCGAACTCGTTTAAATTTAATCGAATTCGAATACTTCAAATACTATTTGAAACTAAACGAATTCGAATACTCTTAAACGAATTCTGATAATTATCTGAATTCGAATAAGTATATAAATACATAATAATTTTATAATGCATGTAATCTATCTTATCCTGGATTTAGATGTTAAAAATGTTATGATTAAAATATTACAGAGGTTTTTTAAATTTTTTTGAAATTGTTATTCGAACCGAATTCGGGTATCCGAATACATACAGATATGGAATTTAAAATTCGAATAATAATCAGACGAATTCAGATTATCCGGAGTATCCGAACCGAATTCGTCCAATTGACATACCTGTTAAGACTAATACATGATTCCAACCAAGAGCAACTTGTAAAAACTTCAAATTAATGTGTTGGTAATTTAAGAGGAAGATTATAGTTTATTCTGCCACTAAAAGCTCTTCCCCATAAATACAACTCTCCTTGATTATAATTAAGCACATGTGAATTGTGATTTAGTGTTAGGGTTTTAGTCGAATAATGTAAATTAGGGTTTTCAATTGTATTCGATTTACCTTAATTATGTTGATTTAACTAATTTTCTACCATTGATTAGATCTACGTACCCATTCTGTAAACATGGATTAAGATTTATAATTACGATCATTAACATTAAACAACCAAAATAACCTATTAACATCATCCAAGTTGCGGATCACGTATAGATTATTCAATGAAGATTTGTTCATCCGATTTAATAAACGAATTTGCTCTAAAAAAATAAAACAAGTACTGATTCATTTCCCCCATTTCAATCTTTTCGTCCTAATTTTCAAATTAAAAGACTGAAGCTTGCTTATAATAAGGTAATTAAGGCCGGTTACTCTTTCTTCCTTTCTTTCCTCCATCTTCATCTTCAATTTATCTTAGAATTTCAATTGTTTTATCACTAAATGATTTCCATTAAAGAATATTTGAATGTTCTTGTTTTCTGATTTTTCATGAAAATCATATATATGCGTGCATGCATGCATGCAGTTTTCAATGCCGATTCGGGTGGCTATTGGAGTATGCAGTAGTATGATCGCCAATTTCCTTAATGGTACCTTTATAAGTAGGCAAAGTTCTTTCGCTTTTGATTTAGAATCTATCAAAAAAGAACTAGTTTACATAGACCAAGCTCTGATGGATCGTGAATCAAGTGGAAATGAAGACCCATTTTATAAACTTTGGGAGAGAGATATTCAAGAATATGTAAAGGAGGTGAACAAATGTCTTAAGGAAATCGAAATAGAATTCAAAAAAGCATAACAAAGGATGAATGTTTTGAGAGGTAGGTCTAAAATTTATGGTTGGATGTCTCTGAGTGTTGTTTTATTACCGTTTACCGTCCTGAATCTTGCTGCCACTGGAATTTCTGCTGGTGTTATTGCAACAATAGATAAAGTACGCTACGACAGATTTGCAAGTCGACTAAGTATTCTAAAACAGAAAGGAATCGAAATCACCCAAAGGAGAGATCGTTATATTAGGCAGAAAACAAAAGGTTTTGATACCAGCAACTTTGTTTTACACTTTTTTTTAGCTTTTTTTGTTTGTGTTTTTTCTTTTCTTTTTAATACGAAAAAAAATCCGTAATTTTCAAGATTTCATCTTCATATCTGCTGTTATTTTTTCTCTTTGGATGATGGTAGATTTTCAAGATGGATGTTAAGTACTTTTGTATCCAACATTCCAGCAGTGTGTGTGTGTTCTGTGTATTTTGCAGATTTTTTTACCTTCTGTAAATAAAAGTTAAATATTAAATAAAACAATCTTCTAGTAAGCACTCTTAATAGTGTTCTCCGTGAGCATCGCCTATGAGAACTCGCCACATGCATGCTCTGAAATTTTGCCACATGGTTAATTTGGTGGTAATCTTCATGCGGAAAAACTCACTGTACAAATGAAAGTTTAGGATGAGGTGCTCATTGGGATCATTACATTGTAATGATATAAAGGGGGAGGTTCAGATGAAATACCTTAAAAAAGATATATCATAAGATAATGATCTTGGTTGTCTATTTTCTACTTTTACTCTAGAGATCTGTTTCAGGTTTATAATAACATAACGAGAATGGTTAGATAAAATTTAAACAGTGAGATAGAGTTTGTAGAGGCACTAGTTTGAGTCTGGTTTAGGCTGATAATTTAGTATGACTTGATTATAGAAATCAGCAAACATATAACAATGGGGTGAAATTTTACTTCACATGAATGATCACCTATTACTAAAGAAGAGTACACAGATCCTGCACCAATGTGTACAATTTTTCCCAATCAGGAGCAGATATTCTCTCCAATGAACTAAAACTATCATCTGAATATACCACCTGATTGTTGGTATTTTGTTTTTCTAGACCCACTGCAAATGTCATTTTGTCACTCCATGCTGTTACTTTTTTGTAGTGAATGAAAAAAGACATGCTTGTCTATTTAGCATCTATCATTTAAAGAATAATGAAAGTAAACAATCTTTAATTACTATTCAATCTTCATGAATGTTGTATTGATGCAAAAAAAATAGATTTTCATCAATGGTGCGACCATAACCCACAGTAACCAGCTAAGCTGCAACTTCGGTCTCTACAAGTAATTGAATCTATACCACAATCATAATTAACTTTACATCGATGATCGATTCGAGCATCGGGAACATGACAAACACTCTCCAGCTTTTGGGCTAGATTGGTCGCTGGACAAATTTGTTGAGTCATCGCGCTTTCTTGGTGATACTGTTGATGCTTATTCTGCGTTTTTTCAAATTCAAACAACAAAGTATCTTGGATCAGCAGGCACAACAGAATTGATGTCAAAAATAGTAAAAACTAGAACAGTAAAGTAAAGAACCTTAAGAGATGTTAAATTAGTAGAGACATATGTCTCTGGAAGCCTGGCATGCCATCGACTTCGAACAGGAAGAAGATGACCCTCGGT
The DNA here is from genome assembly GCA_001185155.1 of Zostera marina. Taxonomy (NCBI): domain Eukaryota; kingdom Viridiplantae; phylum Streptophyta; class Magnoliopsida; order Alismatales; family Zosteraceae; genus Zostera; species Zostera marina. Next base: position 658,114 of record LFYR01001529.1, on the reverse strand, counting down.
TGTAAAGATGTAGTTTTGATTGGCCAAGAAAGAATCGTCAAATAGAAGATAAAGATATTTACAACTGAAGAAACAATAAAAGAAGTTGTTGGTTAGTTAAATTGCATGAATATAAACCAAATATGAGAGTTGTTTGATAGTTGGAAGTTGGAATAATTTAGAAAAATTACGTTTCGGATAGAAAAAAACTATGTTGATGATCCTCTAGTTGCATAGTTGTCACGTCTCTGATGCTTGCAAATCCACCATCCACTTTAGTGTAACGATTGAGAGATTCAATAATTGTCTCGCCAACATCCAAATACCAAGGATCTGACCAAATATGAGTAAATAATAGTTCAATACAAGAAAATTGTATTACTTGCATATGTAAAGTTATTGTTATCCAGAGAAAATAGAATTGGTAAAAATAAAATTTATAAAATGGAGTGGCAAAGCCTACTTAGTCTACAAGTGTGAGGGAGATGAGCGAGCTCATCGTCATTTCTTTTATATAGCTTACTCAACAGCGTAAACTGGCTGTTGAGTGGAGCCGCAAGAAAATTGATTCCCAGACATTAATCACATTTGATCTCAACAAGAAAATGTCTTTGGCTAGTGTTTCTGGTGGTCGCAATATGGTGATCTGTAAATAACAGTTCATTTTTTATATAAAAAAAAAACTAGCATGATATAAAAATAAAAGTATAAAACATGTAGTTATAGTCACAATTCAATGCCATTTATATTTTCGTCATTGAATGAGACATTTATATGGTATTACAAGTTTAATAAAAAAATACTAGCTAAGAAATTATATTGAGATTTAAGAGTATGAAGTATGAACCGTACTGCAATAAGTTAACCTTTTGTTGCCTGATAGAGGTAAAATGTAGATTCTGCTAGTTCAGGACGCAGAGGATAATATCTCTCAGTTGGATGTAGCATACCCATATCGAGTAGATATCTGTGAAGATATACAATACAGATTAATAAGAAGCAAACATATAAAAAAGAAGGATAAAAACATAAAGAATATGCTTGATCAATAGTTTTATGTTTGTTAGTATTTCATGTAGAAAAAATGAGGAAATTTTCAGTCGCATGTGAAAATTGATAAGTAATAATTTGAAATACCAACATTTTTATAGTCACGTATATTCTAAAGAAACACTTGATATAAATTTCTTTTTTCTTGTATGCCAGTCTTAGGCGTCTTTACCACATAATTTCTTATATTTGAGAGTGCTAGTTTAATATAAGCAGTAATGTGACGATAGACTGATAGTCTAATAAATTGTAAGAAAATAACAGAGCAAACATTTTTCATATCTATGTGTGTCCAAAACTATAAAAGATTATCAAAAAGTAAATCAGTATTAAATTATAATGTCACATATCACTTTATAGTCTATAATAAGTCCATATTTAACAGTTAAAAATTGAATTGGTCTGAAATTTGAATGCTGTTTAAGCTGCATAAAATAGATTAAAGAATACCTTTCAGGCAAAACACCATACTTTTCCCACACATGGAAAAATTCACGATGTGACGAATTGGCAGCTGCAACATCACCAACAAGGATCTGAGTACAAAAAAGAAAATAAAATGACTCTACGTATGTTACAGTAAGAAGAATATACAATTTTCAAATATAGACCTGAAGACCTGGCCAAAATGCCTGAAGGCTTGTAAGTTGCCAGTAGGTTGCCTTTCCTGTCCTCATGTCACTTTCATGATACCTGAGTATTTCAACCAAAAGTAGTAGCGCATTACGTAATAGCATACATTATACTTAGAGAAGACAAAATAAAATAAAACCACGAAAATGCCCTATTTATTTATATATTCGATCGAATGAAAGACCTTAGATTCCCCCCTACAACAGATAATTGAATGGAGGTCAAGTCAATATGCTACAACCTACAACAGATGATTTCTGCTTGATATTCAATTCAAATTTCACACATTTGTAGGTATTTATACTTTATAATATATAATTATGGATTTTAATAGATAAAAAATGAATTAATGAAATATACCATCATGTCTTTTCGTGTGCCTTTATCTTTCTAGAAGGTATTATATGCTTTGATTTGTGTGGATTAATTTTTGATTATATTTATTTCCATTGTATTGTAATATCCTCTTCCGTATAAGTGGAGATAATCGTTCATTTAATATAATAAGTTCATAACAATTGAGTACCTTTTTCTATAGTTTCCATTTCTACATATTTCTTACTGGCGAATTCTTACTGCATGTTTATAACTTAATCTTAACTCTGGAGGGTAAAAATTTATGTTTAAGGACAAATACAACTATAATAATAAATAATATGATATGGTTTTGAGAAAATGGAAAACTAAACACATGGGAAGATATTACTGCACCATGGGCCATGACGAAAGTATTTTTGCACAGCAATATAAGCTGACTTGAACATATTCCAAAACTCTTCATTTCCAAAAAGAATGTAGGCTTTTAGCAAATATTCATAGAAAGAATCAACGCCTGTATATATTGGAAGAAATGAAATATTACCAAGCATAAATGTTGTAACTTACGAGGATACTTCAGAATGCTATTTTTTAGAGAAAAAAACTTGTATGTACTTAAGATATAAATATATAATAATACAAGGTAATATAAAACATTTGTAACTTACTTACATATGGGTAAACTATAGTACTGCAAATGATATTGACATGAATGGTCATGCACACTAAGTTCTTACCAGCACCAATGCCAGATGAATGTTCTATCCAGTCCCCAGAGACCACATCCAGTGTTGTACCCATAAGATTTAAAGGACTTCTCATGCTCCAAATCATACGCAATGCACGCAGAGCAGAAGCTTCATACCTAGAGTCACCAGTTAATCGCGACAATGCTCCCATTTCAAGGATAAGGGAACCTGAAAAAGAAAAACATCGTCAAATAAGAATACTGTTTCAATTTTCAAATTGAGTTTAAAAAAGACTGCATGCAGAGAAAATTTCAGCATTCTAACCACATCCTGATGTACTTGTTTCGGTTGTCTCATTTTCCATCACTCCATACTGCATAAAATATATTTTCGGCATTCTTGTGAATTTGGAAATAAAATAATCAGGACATTAATTTGAAACTCGGAAGGCTAAACTGAATTACCAATCCAACAGGTTTCCTCCTCTGACACATGAATGGAGAATTGAATGTTTTCTTGAAGGTGAGTATTCGACTTAAAACTAAGTGCTATAAAATTTCTAATTTCTAATTTCTATAGCAATATAATTAGCAAAAAGCTAATTCTTATGGGAATTATCCCTCTTTCAAAGGCATGCAAAGCCCTCATCACATTTGTGATTTGACAAATCAATGTTAACTATTACTGAGGGTATATGTGCACATTCTCTTCATTTTATCACGCTCGATCATGCAATACATGGTTTTATTTTGTTGTTTTTAGAAAAATTCTGTACATCTCTGACTAATTGATCAATTTAAATGTGTATGATTCAAAGTCTCTAGAAAGGTAGTTGATTAACAAATAACCTAATTTTCACTACATTTTTATGTATAAAAACGACCTTGCACTTAAAACTCGTGAAAAATAGTCTGCAATTGTTAAAGTAAAAATAATAAGAAATCCTACAGTAAAGAAAGCATGTGCAAAAAACTCTCACCTTTAAATTAATCCAAGCATACGGAACCCCAGAAGGTGTATCAAATGCAAGAAGAAATCGCCGGCCTAGGTCTTCAGCAATATAAGATTGTCTGATAACCAAAGCACTGCCCTTTCAAACTCTGTGTTGTTTCCTAGTATGAAAGGGCAGAAACAAGTCCACCAAGAACCCTTATGTTGCACTATAAAGTATAAACATAAAAGAAAAGGGGAAATTAAAACTATCAATCTATCACGGTATAAATATTAATTACATGGTTTATCACTTTATCCATCCAATGTGTGAATCAATTAAATATATCTTGTATTTAGTGATATAGCCATAGAAAATATTTTTTCCATGCATTGAGGTAAATCCGTAAATGTGAATTAGGGAGGACTTGATGAGTACCTCAAATAAATTCACACGTGCATCTACATCAAATATAAGATTGTCTGATAACCAAAGCACTGCCCTTTCAAACTCTGTGTTGTTTCCTAGTATAAGAAGACTGCAGAGTTATCAAAATGAGAATAAATTAAAAAAATCAATAAATAGTAAAGCCAAGCAACTATTATGAAATTGACCATACCTAGATAATGATTCTATAAGGGTCAAAGCCGAGCCTTTATAATTCCCAGGTAAATGCTCGAGCTGAAAAATAATAAGTTAAGAGAATAGAGAAACCAATTATCAGGACAAAGATATAAATTTGTTGTGAACTACCAAAAAAGCATTTAAAACTATGAAAAACTAGAAATACAAATTATCAAATATATTACCTTCAGATTTCCAAGTTCACTAAGAGAATCTGTGAATGTTTTAGAAATAGGTTTCAACTCATCATGCTGTAAAATATCAATTGATCACTACAAATAGATACACAATCCATTGTTAATAATCTTTTATTCCTAAAAATATTGTAAGGATGATGACTGACCGGAAATGCATGCGCCATATAGTTATCATATGCATGATAGAACCTGAAAATTCACTGTCAACAATTACACTATGACCAGTAACAAAATTTAAATAGAAAACTAGAAGCAATGATAACATATATGAGAAAAATACATATAAGATTAATTTGTGTAAATTATTAAAACTTTATCTTAACACTTGTAAGGAACTAAGGATGCAAATTAAAATTTATATGACTGAGCCTAAGATGCTATCTGCACTGTAAATGCCAGAAATTTGATAGGATTTGGCCCTCTGTTGATTAAAAATATGAGATGTATCTTAATATTAAAGGATCAAACAGTGAAGAAGTTAAATCATGTTTTCAATTGTTCATACAAAAAAAATCCACCGATATGCTTGTTAGGAAAATTCAACAGTAAACTTCCATATTCTACCAACACCACCAAAATTAAACAAGGCTAACAATCATTACTTGCTGAAAATTAAAGATACGAGTGAGTCAACCAACTTATCATCAACCCCTTACACAATTCAATACTCAAAATTTGATTTTTTTTTTTGAAATTCAGATAAGGTATCAGATAAAATCTAAGATAGAGTAAGAGATGTAATAAAAGGTTCACATTTTGCGGACTCTCTCTTTCAAGATGCCTTTCTTGATACTCAAATCTTCTGTTGCGGTGATTTTCAGGAGTGTGGAGGAGCACAGAAGAAACCAGAAGAATAAGAACCACAGTAGATAGAGACATCTAGCCATCTCAATCCTTCTCTGTGTCCTGTGATCTCGTCAGTCGTCAGAAATTTGGGGAATTTCAGAGCGCGATTTCTAATTTCGGCCGAAATTTACAATATCCAAAATATCTTATAAAAAAAACCAAATTAAATATTTAATTACAGATAGATCCCTACTCGTAAAAAATAAATTTGACTACAGTGGATATAAAAGTAAATATACCACAATGGATTTATTATCTACTTTCAGAGTTCCAGTTCCACCACTTCTCGGCGATCGGAAAAGGAGCCGCCGCCGATGGCACTGCACATTCCCAGCAATTTCACCATTCCCAATCCTACTTCCTCTTTCCATAAAACACCATTCTTCCTCCTCCACCGAAAACGTGCTCCAGAGATAGCAGCAACTGCAACTGCAACCGCCACGATAGCAAACGCTCGATGGAAGCCGAAAGAGGTTGTTCTTGGAACTCCGGCGGTGCGAATCGAGAAAGGGAAGTACAGATACGAGGTTTCCACTCTTATCGACAAGTTAAGCAGTCTTCCTCCTCGCGGTAGCATCGCCAGGTGTCTCGAGTCATTCAAGAACCGTCTCTCCCTCCCTGACTTCGCGCTCGTCTTCAAAGAATTCGCATGCCGAGGTGATTGGCAACGATCGCTTCGTTTGTTTAAGTATATGCAACGTCAGCCGTGGTGCCGGCCTGATGAGCATATCCACGCTCTTGTCATCGGTGTTCTTGGCAGAGAGGCTCTTCTCGATCGCTGCATTGAGATCTTCGACCAAGATATGGTTTCGAATTGTGTCCCAAGAACTGCATTATCGTATACGGCGCTTATTAATGCGTTTGCTAGGAATGGGGATCATGAGACTGCACTTCAACTGCTTGATAAAATGAAGAGTGAGGATAGAGTGATGCCGACGGTTCTGACCTACAATACTGCTCTACACGCATGTGCTAGAGCTGTTGAAGCTGTCAATTGGGACCCAATTCTCGGACTATTTGCGCAGATGCGGCATGATGGGGTAAGGCCAGATCTTACTACTTATAAAACACTTATAGCTGCTTGCTCTGCCCGTGGACTTGCATCGGAGGCGGAGATGGTTTTTAGAACTATGAATGAGGCGGGAGTAACGCCGGATACCACCACACATACCTACCTTGTTGACACATTTGCACGAGTTGGGCGCCTTGGTGGTGTTAATGTGCTATTGAAGGAGATGGAGGATGAGGGCAATACGCCTGATGCTACGGCTTATAATGTACTTCTTGAGGCTTATGCTCGCACTGGTGCGTCGTCTGAAGCTATTAGTGTTCTCCGGCAGATGCAAAACGCTGGGTGCGCTCCCAATGCAGCGACTTATAGTATACTACTTGGTCTTTATGGCCAGAGTGGGCGGTACGAGGATGTGAGAGAATTGTTCTTGGAGATGAAGGTGGGAAACACCGCGCCGGATGCTTCCACTTATAATATTTTGATACGTGTGTTTGGAGAAGGAGGGTATTTCAAGGAAGTAGTTACCTTGTTTCATGATATGTTGGAGGAGAAGGTGGTGCCAAACATGGAGACTTATGAAGGACTTGTGTTTGCTTGCGGACGAGGAGGGCTCCATGAGGATGCCAGGAAGATTCTTTCTTACATGAATGGACAAGGGTTGGTGCCTAGTTCCAAGACATATGACGGTGTGTTGGAAGCTTATGGTCACACTGCTCTCTATGAGGTATGATTTGTGAATTTTAGTTTGTTCAGAAGAAAGATGATTCGTAATTTAGTATAGTATGTAGCTATGGGCTATGTTGCACTTTTCATAGATCTTCTGATAATTTGGAATCATTCTTAGGAGGCTCTTGTGGCATTCAACACAATGTATGAAGTTCAGAGCATGCCCACAGTCGAGACATACAATATCTTACTAAATACGTTTGCAATGGGAGGTCTTTTTAAGGAATCTCAAGCTTCGTTGTTACGGATGTCTGAATCTGGTGTTCAAAGAAATACAAGCACGTACAACGCTTTGATTGAGTCATATTGTCAGGCAGGGCAGTTTGAGGAGGCATTGAAAGCATATGTCGACATGCAAAAATCAAGATGTGAGCCTGACGAACGTACACTTGAAGCAATTTTAAATGTCTACTGCACAGTTGGACTTGTTGAAGAGAGCATAGAACAATTTCAGGAAATTAAGTCATTACGACTTATGCCTAGTGTTATAGCCTACTGCATGCTTCTATCCGTGTATGCTAAGAATGACAGGTTATCTATCTAACATTGTGTTTGTTACGCAGTTACTATGACTCAAGTATTTGAACAAATCTTTACATCATTTGAACAAATCTCAGGTGGGAAGATGCTTACCAGTTGATAGATGAAATGAAAACAAATAGAAGTTCAAACATTCATCAAGTTATTGGATCAATGATTCAGGGTGACTATGATGATGAGTCTAACTGGCAAATGGTAGAGTATGCCTTTGATAATTTCAAGTCTAGTGGTTGTGGCTTTGGATTGCGGTTGTACAATGCACTTCTAGATGCACTTTGGTGGCTGGGCCAGAAAGCTAGAGCATCCAGAGTACTTGCTGAAGCTACAAAACATGGGCTTTATCCAGAGTTGTATCGTAAAAGCAAACTTGTATGGTCTGCAGATGTGCATAGGTACTGGCTGGTTATCGTATCTAAACTTTTTTCTTCTTCTTTTACTTCTCCATAATAATCAACATTTTGTATTTGATTCGCAGAATGTCAGTTGGCGGTGCTCTTACAGCCATTTCTGTATGGTTGAAGAATATACTTGAGATGTTTGAAAATGGCGATGATCTTCCAAATTTAGCATCTGTTGTTGTATTGTAAGCTGCTTCCCTGTAAACTCCCAATGTCTGTCTCCTTTTTTTGAAATACTGTGTATCGATGTTGTTTATCAGGCGTGGAGAAATAGAGAAGAGCAAAACAACACGGACTTCACCAGTTTCTAAGGCCGTCTATACATTTCTCAAGGATGGTATAAGCCAGTCATTCAATTTCCCTGGATGGAATAAGGCGAGAATTGTCTGTCAGCGCAACCACCTCAAACGACTTCTAACATCAAAGCCCGAACAATCAGAATATCTTACCATGAAGGAATTATTTTGTATCACAGATGCTACATTTCCATCACCTGGGACAAAGTTGTATACCAAACTCAAAGATAGTGAAGAAACAGACAGCGATGAAGAAGTTTCTCAAAGTGATATCTTGAATCCCAAAGTTCAAACTAGTTAGTTGATCATGAATGCATAGGCTTGTATATCGGACGGATTCGGCTCGGAGTATCTGAATTTGTCTGAATAAAATCCGGATAGGAAAATTCGAATCCGAATTCGGATATTCAGTGAGTCTGAAACCAAATTAATTTTGGAATAATTGAGGGAATTTAGGCTAGATGTGAGTCTGATTGTCTAGTTATGTTCTTGATGATGACTAAGCCACAAATCTATGATATTTTCAGGGCAAGGTCTATTTCATTTCTAATGAAATTTTAACTTCGTCAATAAAAACACAAAACTATGATATGGTTAATTATGTTAAAAAGATAGCGTCGATCCAACGGCGGACTTGGGAGTTGTGGAGAGTCTCCGGCGGACAGAGCTCGTCGTCCGGCGAGCAATAGAAGAAAGGGGGAGAAAGAGTTAGGTTATTTCGCATTAACGACCTAACTAGCCGTTATCACTGTAGCGCTGTAATTAGCCGTTAATCATTCAAATGTATTAAACGCTAAAATGTAATAATCTTTGTTTAATTACAGTAGTCTATTTAACTAAGATTATTACTAACTAACTAATATCAACTAATAACATAACTTGGATAATTGGATCTTTAAACAGTTGATGATCCAAATACCCAATTACCCGATTATTTTAATTTAAGTGGGCAAACTTGCAGTTTGGTCCTCGTCCTTTTTATATCTCTTTTAAGTGGGCAAACTTGCAGTTTGGTCCTCGTCCTTTTATATATCCTTTAAGTGGGTAAACTTGCAGTCCAGTCCTCACATTCCTTTTTATTCTATTAATAGTTTTAAGTGGTGAATATTACAAACTGAACCTTACAGTTTCTTTCTAAGTTAAAACTGTAAGTGTTTCTGTTTTATTTATTTGCACTTAGGTCCAATCCAGTATCTAATTTAGTATTAAGCTAATTACTTCTTTAAATTATGCCGACATACTATTTTTTGAACAAAGGGTAAATTACATTCAAGAAAAATTAAGAATCAACCACTTACGTTGCTAACCCTCATCCACAAAAGACTGTCTAAAGGTTTACATTAGTTCATAAATACTTGGTATGTTAGCTACATGAAAAATTGATAATATACTAAATACATCATAATTGAACTATTACAAATTTACAACCAACTAAAATCAACATATACAACTACAACCACTGAACTCCTCCGACTTTTAGGACCCTGATTTAAGTTAATTGATTTGATGGTAGGGGTGAAAACCCTAGGTGCGATATTTAATTTTGCTCTTTTTTTCTAATTTTTCTGAGAAAATTCATTCTATCAAACCAATTTACCCCATCAACAATAGTATGTCGTCATACTATTGTTTGTTTGCTATATCTAAAACAAAACATCTCAATATTTCCATGGAGAAACACATGTGTTTCTTTCCACTATGATCTGCATTCTAAACTCTCTATTTTTGCGACTTCAAAGTAGTCGGAGTAGTCGTTTTTTTGGAGTAATCTTCTCAAATGGATTGAGGAGGATTATAATTTATAAAATAAAACTGATTGTTTGGTAAATACCAAACAATCCCCTTTATACAAGAATCTTTCTACTCTATTACAATGCTTTTCTCCCCTTTTTTCAACCCATAGGGGTATTTATACACTTCCCTATTGAGTTGGACCTTTCATTGTCCTCTTTGGGCCGGATCCGACCCGACCGGGGCAAGTGGGTCAGACACAATCGATCTGTTGGGCCAAATAGGCTTGTCGGACTTGGTATGGGATGGGCCTGGTCTCAGGGGTATCATCAAAAACAATTAGAAGATAAATCACAAGGCGAACAATTGGTCGAAGCAAACAATAATCAAATTGACCCAGATCCAGAGTATAGCTAGAAAGTTCTAATTGACCCAACATTACTAAGTTTCTTTTAACGATCTAACCAAATGATATAATATAATATATTACTGTAGATAAACCATAGTATAGAAAAGTACACAATAAGATTTTTAATAGTAACTGTGACAATGTGATTTTTAATTGGTCCGATCAGTTGATCTTGCGATCTTTTAAATCTTCACAATCATTGGAGATTGACATTTGATTCTTAGAACGAGTATGTCTGTTCTTACGTAGTGGGTCTAAGACAATGGTTGAGTGAAAAAACTTTGGTGTGCTCCTGACAATTTTTTCTTTTCTTAGGGAAAATTCTGTCATCACCTTTCGATCCACTACTTTGTAAGAGATTTATTATATCGTTTCCTACTTTCACAAGAAGCTCAAACTAAGATCAATACAAAACTAAGGGTATTTTAGAAAATATGTTAAAGTTTAGGGATGGTGGTGTTATATAATTAATTTTGTACCCACTCACACTATTATAAATAAGAAAAGAACGTACATCAATAACATCATAGTAGAATGAATTCCTCTTTTTCCGGCTCTGGACTCTGGTATATATGTTTCTAGGGTTCTTATTTTTTTTAGATCTTTTCTTACTGCAATTAGAATCTGTAGAACTTGTAAAACCGTATAAATATTTTCGTTTTCGTTCCTCGATCTTCTGTTTTTTTTCCCATCAGGCTTTGATGGTTTTATTTTTCTTCCAATACATCTTTAATTTGGTCATTTTTCATGTTAGTTCAACTGTTTATTTGTCGGTCTTGTCTGATTCATTTTCGTATTTATGTTTTGTTTTTTATCTTCTGATTTTGTTTGAATCATTTTCAGGTTTCTTCTACTCTCGTATAACAGTGGTACTTTTTTTGGCAATTTTGCAGTGTTTGTTGAGGCTTCTGTTGCATATAATTTCTGATCGCCAGTGATTCAGTGAAGTCTGAATCATTACAAGGTAAAAATGTTCATCACACGTCAATCATGATATAATGTCACTTGCCAGCTTTATTTATTCCTCAATATTTTTAACGTATATAGAATAAAATCATCTCTCCTCTTCATGCTATAATTTTTGACGATTTATACTCAGTTCGAGTTATTGCATGATTGACAAATGTCACTTAGCATTTGATACTTATTAGGTCAGTTGTTGTGATTATCTTTATCACAATCAATGACACCAACATACATATATAATCACAACCATTATCTATTTTTTTAATCTTTTGTGAATAACATCTCGAAGAAAACAGACGACTGAAAATTAAATATCTTACGAGATATCTCATTTTGATATCTCACCTGAAGTTAATCCTATATATAAGATCACCTTCCTATGTTTTTGCCGACGGTGTGGTTCAGTAAGGCAACCAACTTAGAATCTCTGGATGAGATCCTAGAATCGCATCCTATTAAAATAATTTGAATTGAAAAATATATTGAAATTTGAATATATTGAGATGGAATCCAATCCATTATGTGTAGAATCTACGAGGTTAGCAAATTAATAACAGATTAGCAAAGGATTGGTAAATTGAGTCCTGGCTCCTGGTGCTCTGGTTTCTGATTTCTGATTAAAGAAAAAAGGGTTAAAACTTAAAAAAAGCAGAAGAAATAGAGGACAATGTGTATCTTCGGTTGCATAAATAATTCCAACTCATGAGCTAATTCTATTAAGTATCAATCCATGGCCCATGGACTGTCTCCGTCGGCTAGTTTTACAGTTACTCATTTTTCCATTCAGGCTACGACGAAGATCGACAAGATGATCCATCAATTATCGATTCGCCGGTGAGATCTCACCTATTTGTTCGTTGACTCTTACTTAGAAATAACAGGAGTCTGGACAATTGGCAAATTCAGAATAAACGTTTTCTTCGATATCACATCCCCAATTTCAAGCGATCTTTGATTTACAACCACTGTTTATTACCTCCGGCAAACTTCAAGGGTTTCCTCTCCTTTTTCTCTTGTTTTTTTAATAATAATCCCTCAACTTGCTTCTTAGAATGGAGATGATGGATAAAAAGATCATCAAAGGTATGTATGTCTTCTTAAACCTAATTTGATTATCATGGTTCAAGACAGTTGCGTAAACTCACTGAGAATCATTTTTTTTGTAGAGATGGAGCGTTGGATTCGAGAGATTGAGCAGTTTTTCATACAGAAACCGCCGGAGCAGATCTATGTTTCTGTTGCTGTTATTGCTCTGACGTTTTTCATCTTCCTCATCGGTTCATCTTTATTTGCACTTTCATTTATTCTTACCTTGTTTGTTCATTTGTTGTTTGTCTCTGTTGTCATTTTTCAAATTTTCGTTTGATGAAAAATTGAAAATTAGCAAATAAAACTTCTTTTTTGTTCTGTGTCTCTTCGAGCGATTCTCAGATGACTTCATAGATCAAAAAAGCGGAAAGCGCTCCCAATTTCCAGGGAGCACTTTTTTAGCTTTAACCGCTTTAGCGACGCTTAAAGCGAAAAAAGCGGTAGTGGCATAATTGTAAATATTTGCAATTTTTTTAAAAATTGCATATATACCCTTGTTTATATATATAATTTTTTCAAAACCTGTACATGTATGATTAAACATAAAATATATATAAACCTGTCAATATTTGCCCATCATCTTAAAAATACACATCCAAAACAAATACATCCAAGCATAGTTTTAAAAGCGGCGCTTAAAGCTATAAAAGCTGAAAAGCGGTTTTCTAGGACCACTTTTCAGATCGCTTTTTTTTAGCAGGTTTGCGGGTCGGGTCGGGTAAATAGGTTGGGCCAACCCATTACCCGAAATGGAAGAACTTAAATTCTTTCATTTCCCTTTCTACTCTTCTAACAAACCCTAACCCTCACTTTCACTCACACTTCTTACCCAAACCCTAGACCTTGCCTAGATAATATAAAATTAGGTGCTCGTCTAGATGATTAGGGTAAATGATTTGATAGTTTTTTTCAAATAACTTGGATGTATTTGTTTTGGATGTGTATTTTTAAGATGATGGGCAAATATTGACAGGTTTATATATATTTTATGTTTAATCATACATCATACATGTACAGGTTTTGAAAATATTATATATATAAACAGGGGTATATATGCAATTTTTAAAAAAATTGCAAATATTTACAATTATGCCACTACCGCTTTTTTCGCTTTAAGCGTCGCTAAAGCGGTTAAAGCTAAAAAAGCGCTCCCTGGAAATTGGGAGCGCTTTCCGCTTTTTTGATCTATGTTATTTGAAAAAAACTATCAAATCATTTACTCTAATCATCTAGACGAGCACCTAATTTTATATTATCTAGGCGAGGTCTAGGGTTTGGGTAAGAAGTGTGAGTGAAAGTGAGGGTTAGGGTTTGTTAGAAGAGTAGAAAGGGAAATGAGAGAATTTAAGTTCTTCCATTTCGGGTAATGGGTTGGCCCAACCCATTTAACCGACCCGACCCGCGAACCCGCTAAAAAAAGCGATCTGAAAAGTGGTCCTAGAAAACCGCTTTTCAGCTTTTATAGCTTTAAGCGGCGCTTAAAACTATGGATGACTTTCTAACATCATCATTTTTTACAACATAGACTGCAGTGAAAGATGTGAAATAGAGAAACCTGAAGAAACGAAGGTTTTTTGTTCTTCGAAATATCAATCCCATTTTTTATAACAAAAAAACTTAAACCGAGTTTATTGGATTATTCTTGCTTAGATAATGTAACTGGTCTACACTCTACACGTCTAGTATCAAATAACTGAGACGTTACCGTAGGGATTGATTGGGCTTGAAGTGAAGATAGTTACAATTTGTTAGATCTCTTTTATGGTTTAATTTCTTATATGTACTGGAAGGAAATAGGGCATAACTCTATTAGATATACCCAACCTGTATATATAAGCATCTGATAGTCTAATACAATCTATAGAGGGATTGGATTTTCTCCACCCACACCTAATTCCATCAAACACTCTTGATAATGGTTTGCTAGATTGTAGATGTTGTTGTCAATGGTGATGTTATTGGTTTTTTATTATATATTTTTCAAGCTGTAAACTTGTAAATTACAAACATGTAAGGTGTATATTTTTCTTATTTTTTAAATTAATGTACATGATCACTCTATATTTATAGTTTTATACTAGTTACTTAGTAGTTATTTAGTGGTAATTGAAAGTATTTTGCTTTTTTACTACTTGACTATAATCGTACCTACATGCTTTGCAGTTCGCCTTTTAAAACATTCCAAGTCTAACACTGTAGTTATTGCTGGACTAAGTGGCAGTGGAAAAACTGTTCTATTTTATCAAGTATGTTTCTACAACTGTCTTTTATTTCAATACTTTATATTATTTTATAATTATCTTGTGGAAATAGTTTGGATCAAGTATATCTAAACATGATTGTTTTGCGTTGGTTTTTATATGTTTGTGTTAGCTTCGTGATGGTTCTGCTCATCAAGGCACTGTAACATCCATGGAGCCAAATGATGATAGGTTTCTGTTGCATTCTGAATCTGAAAAGGTAGGCAATGATATCATCTACTCATCTTGACCTTATATTTCTTCGAAATGATACTGAGTTGTTAGGAATGAGATTAAAAAATTTACTGCTCAAATACATTTTCAATGATAAATGGTTTGCAATTTTCTCCAATCTCCATAGTTTGCAATTTTGCATTAACAATACAAATATTTTTACTTTGGTGAACTTGTAACAATACAAATATTTTTGCATTAACAATACAAATATTTTTACTTTGGTGAACTTGTAACAGAAAGGCAAAAAGAACCATGTCCATGTAGTTGATGTTCCTGGGCATTCCCGACTTAGACCAAAGCTTGATGATTTCTTGCCTCAATCAGCAGGACTTGTGTTCGTTGTTGATTCTTTAGATTTCTTGCCAAACTGCCGAGCTGCTGCTGAGTAATTTCTTGTCATATGTTTGTTTGCTTATAGGTTTCTAATCTTGTATTCTTATTTTACCATGTTATTCTTTTTTTAAGGTATCTATACGACATTTTGACCAAGGCAGCTGTTGTGAAGAAAAAAATCCCTGTGCTCATATTGTGCAACAAGACAGATAAAGTAACTGCACATTCCAAGGAGTTTATTAAAAAACAGCTAGAGAAGGAAATGTATGTTCTCATCTATTTGTTGATTTTTTAGTTTCTCTCATGTTTTCAATTTGATACTGGAAACAGAAGGGTTTTAGTAATCAGTATTTTATGTCCAATGTTTCATTTATAATTATTTTTAGTTCTAATAACTGATATTTCATATTTAATGAAACACAGCCTAATTATTTGACCATGCTCTGTTTTGATATAATGTTCATTGTAGAGAAAAACTCCGCGTGTCAAGAACTGCAATTTCTGCAGCGGATATTACTACTGAATACACGCTTGGTGTTCCTGATGAAGTGTTTTCATTCACTCAGTGCCGCAACAAGGTATTGGTAGGAGAGGCTTCTGGCCTTAAAGGCGAGATTTCTCAACTTGAGCAGTTCATTAGAAATCAAATAAATGCTTAATCAGCAAAATTAAAGTGTTAAAAAAAAAACATCAAGATTACAACATGCCTTTTCAACAATTTATTGTGTTTTAATGTTATTTTTCAAGTTTTTATGCATTTTCGTGTTAAAATGCATTATCTTAGTCTGTTTTTGGAATTATTTTTCAATTTGAAGAAAACCTCAGATACCTCAATTTTGATCATTGTTACTATTTTTAAACTGTGATATTTGTTCCCTGTTCTTTAGAACCTTTAAACACTTTAAGCATCTGTTGTACCACCAACTACTTTTTGAGATTTAACTTTTCTTACACCAATACTTTACTTTATTTTCTTTTGCATGTGAACCTAGGTCGGATCATTGTCGGGCTTGGGTTATAGGCTGAGTTACTGTTGTTGTCCTTGGGTCACAATTAATGGGCTTGACCTGAGTCGGATCATTTATTTTATATTTCTATTTTCTATTTTGTAATTTAGACATTGTCCCAAATCTCTAACTCTAACCTAAGTCTCCAATAGATATTTTCAAATGAAAATAGACATAGATATTAAAATGAACGGTTTGCAATCTATATGAGAATTTGAAGATCAATGACCATTAATTGTAAAATCAACGACTGATTTAAAATTAAAATTTGAAATAAGTGACTGAGATTAATGTTTTCAAAAGATCTTTTACAGTGACTCTATTTTGATACCAAATTTAAAAGAGATGGTAGAAATAGTCATGAAATTTTACATGTTAATTCATTACTATAAGTAGATAGACTTGTAAAAAATCTTTATTGTTAATTCATTTAAGAATTTTATGGTTTAACTTTTAAATCGTTTTTTCAACTTTTTTTATTTCAGATCTTTTTTAATTTCGTTGTCTGAACACCTGAATTTCGCCTTCTGAAAAATAATTATTATTTCAGTTTTCACCCAATCTAATCCAGATATTAGATTGAAGATCTTACTGATGCTGAGTAAAAATTCGCAAACCACTCTCTTCTTTAAGGGCTAATACTATGGAATGAATGTTATTGGATATTTGTTGTATCATATATGAATAGAAAGAAATAAAAGATCACATATAACACGTTAATATGCCTCCTAAGATAGATCTGAGTCTCCGATAATTTTTTTAATGAAATTTAGACATTGTCTTTTTATTTTATTTTATATTTCTATTTTAAATTTTGGACATTGTCCCAAATTTCTAGCCCTAACCTAAGTCTCCAATAGATTTTTTTTCCGAATGAAAATAGATATAGATATTAAAATGAGAGGTTAAAAAAATGTTATATCTTATTCTTATGTATAAAATCTGATTCTCCCCTTCAGAATGGGACGCAACCCGGTTTTTCTGTCTTCGTTCCAAGTCCGGTTTTTGTTAAGGGTACGTTCCGAATCCGAACCCGGTTTTTCTTACTTTTTTTTTTTTTTTTTTTTTTTTTTTTGCTTCTTTAGAAGTTTAAAAAAGATGTAATAGTTAGTTATTGTAAATCTCAGTTTCCAGCATAATCGCCAAATCTAACAGAAATGTCAGCATCATCGTCTTCCGTCGTGGCGGCCGCCGACTCCGGTCAAAGACAATCCTACGGACCGCCGAGAGGAGGTGGAGGAGAAAGAGGGAGAGGGAGAGGAGGAAGAGGAGGAGGACGGGGGCGAGGAAACCACCAATATCAACAACAACAGCCCCCAAATTCGTACCAGAAATTCGTCCCGAAGCAGAAGCAAACCATCGCAATCACATCTTCCGATATCCGGCCGAAGATCGAGGAAAACGCCTCGAAATCACGGCCGCGACTCACAACTCCACTTAGGGATTCTTCTTCTACTACTACTACTAGTAGTAGTAGTAATGCTTTTTCATTGGAATCCAACGTCAGAAGTTGGAGCAGAAGCACGGCTTTTGTTAATTATCTCCCGCACGATGAGGCGATTGCGGTAGGTCTTCGCATTAATAACGCAGGATTGGATTCTGTGGAGTCTCAGATGGCTGTGGATATACTAAACGATGCGTTGTCTTGGCTTCTTAAACTTGATCCCAGAGGTTTCTGGAGAGAAGGTACAGTTCTGAGGCCATTATTTCCAAATTTGAATCTTTTTTTTTTTTGTATTTTTCTTTAGAGTAAATATTTGAGATAGTTAGAGGAATATTTATTTGAGGTTTCTGTTGAAGTTGCGAGGAACGAGTCCCTGTTCGAGGCATTGGATAGTTATTTGTTGTTTAGGAATAGGTGGTATGATCTCCCACATAATGGGCCAACTGGAGTTGTTGCCGGAGTTATTGTTGGAGAGGATGAACTCAGCCGTCGGGTTTTTATGACATTCTATCGAATGTAAGTTGTTAATTGATGAACAAACTTGACTCTTTTTCAGGTGTTTTCAAAATTGGATTTTGTATCGTTATTTTTGCTTCTTTTGTTGAATCATGGTTGATCACTATGTTTTTTTGTAGGTCATCCAACAAGGATCCTGATTCAAAAACCCGCGATTCTCTGAGTTCTAAGGAACATGCAGGTTTCAGTCTTACATTCTCTTTTATTTTTTGAAATTTCATTGGCTAATGATTATGATATATATATTTTTCTCAATTTTTGATTTTTTTTCCACGTGTAGATCTCTTACGGAATAAGAAGCTTTTGGATATTCCCAGATTGTTGGATATATGTAGCATCTATGGAGATGTCAACAAAGAGTTAACAAGGGTGTTGGTAAGATTTGTTTTTGCGTTATTTACTTGTTTTATTTCTTTATAACCTATTATGCTTTTAAACGCACTTTGCAGGTCAGTAATTCAGTAAAAGTGCAGCAAATTTCTGCTGCAAGCTTGACTGATACTTGCCACCATTTTCTACAAATTGTCAATACAATGCATATACGGTGCAGCTTTAAAATAGAGGTGTTTTAGTTATAACTTTATAGTAAAAAATTCTCTTTTATTACTTTTCGTATTTTATATTTGGATGTAAAAGGTTATCAGATATTAAAAAAAACCATTTTACTTTTAATTTACAGGCACTAACATGTTATAATAATCTCGAAAACAAAGACACTGATCATTTTGAAAAAAGCTTGTTAGAGGCAAGTTGTTTGTTCCATTCATACTGTTGAATTAAAGTTATTCATGCTTGGTAGCTGATTTCTCTTCCTTAGGTGATGGACTTCATAAATGATGCAATCATGTCACTTAATGCCTTTGTTGATGTGTACAAACCAGCTTCGTTGTATTTCTCTTTACCATTGGAAAATAGGTAAGTACTTTCCATGAGAACCCGCAACTTTATTCCTCACTTTGGTTGATTTTCTCACTCATCTTTGGATTTCTATTCTCATTTGTAGTGAGGGGCACTGTGGTGTACTTTCTATGCTAAGAAAGCTGCATGATTCTCTCTTGCCATCTCTGCGAAAGGGACTTACACACATTTCTAATCTTAGTAAAAAAGAAAACTCAAATAATGCTAAAATTGACGAATATTCTCATAGTTTGAGGCTATTATCAATGAGAATAGTCAATTTTGGATGGAAACTGTTAGAATCCTGTTATTTAAGGGATGATATTGTTGAAGATGTCACCCTTCAGAAAAATGCAATGATGCTTCCTGTAGAAATCGATGATCCTATAATAAGGGGTGACATTTTGGTGCAAACATTAAAGGAGATAAATGGTGAAGTATATAGTCAGGATGTAACAAAGGAGTACGGAATGTTTCTGCAAAACATTGAAACAAAATTCTACTTGTTGAGTCGAATCGACAGCCTTCGCAGCAATGGTAAATTCTTCTGAATCTTTAATTACTTTTTTTTAATGTTTCAGTGAAAATCATTTCATTTTATTTACATCTAAAGCTTATAATTTTTTTTAACCACCTTGAAACTAGTTAAAGTTTCATTGAGAATGTAAACACTCCAAATTATAGTTCCAGATTGCTTGAAAAGTAAATATGATTGGACTATGGAAAGACAATATTCTACTATTATGCTTTCTTCAAACTTGAACATTTTAACTTTAAAGCTAAGTATGTTATGAGTTTTCTTTCTGACATGTTTTTTCTAATAGCAATTGGATAATTATATGATATGTTTCACTGTATTTCAAAAGCACATTCTAATTTCATATCCTAATCGTCAACTGAATTTTTTAAAATACTTAGGAAATTCATTTACTGATCCATGATTTCTCTTTTTTATAACAGGAGTGATATTCTTGAATGATGAGGCATTTCATGTTATTTTGCAAATCTTCACTCTTTCTCCTAGTAATACAATGGAAGAGGTCAGAGGACCAGTTACTTCACTCACCAGCAAAGTATCAATTGATGAAGATGCTATAATCTTGGAATCCAAAATCAGTCAAATAAAGGATCTGTTTCCAGACTATGGGAATGGTTTCCTTTCAGCATGCCTAGACGTCTACAATCAGAATGCCGAAGAAGTGATACAGAGAATTTTGGAAGGAACGCTTCACAGAGATCTGTTATCATTGGATACATCATTGGAGCAAATGGAAGCACCTAAACACGCATTCAAAAACACAAACGACAAGGGGAAAGGGGTGGCAGTAATGGAGTCTGAAACTGAAAATAGAAGAAAAGGAAAAGGATTGCTAGTGGAATCTTCGTCTCAATTTACTGCGGCTTCTTCAACATTTCCTTCGGTTTACGAAGGAATTGCAGCTTCTGAACCTTTGCCTTTTTCACCTATGTCAGCACATGGTAGATACATAAGAAAATCCAAAGATGACCAGCCCAGTATTGAAATCCTAGACTCAAAAACTGCCAAAGATTCAATGAGAACAATGGCTCTAGCTGCAAAAGGCAATATAGATATGTACGAGGATGAGTATGATGATTCATTCGATGATCTAGGTCTGAGTGTTGTAGAATCAACAACTGAGGAAGTTGAGAATGAAGATGCAAAGACTTATTCAGGAGGATGGAATAATTCTCAGAAAAAGACCCAATTCTACGTTAAAGATGGCAAGAACTACAGCTACAAGGTTGCTGGTTCCATTGCCGTATCAAATGCTCGAGATGCTGCTATTATTAATCAAACTCAGAGAGAAACCATCCATGGTCTTGGACGTGGTGGAAACATTCCTCTTGGAATTGGATCAGGTGCCAAGAAATTTACAGACCATTCTGATGAGCCAACAACAAACGAAAACTCATCCAATTCTTTGAATGGCGGTGAAGCAGGAAGAGGAAGTCCAAGCTCTCGCGGCAACAACAGAGGTAGAGGTAGAGGAGGAGGAGGAGGTCAATATAGGAAAAATCAAGCCATGAAAAAACACTTTGCAGGTTTGACAGGTTTTTAATATTTATCTTTTTTTTTAAACACAACTACATAAGTTATATAATTTAGGTAATGTTAGTAATATCACCCATCATTTTTGTATGAAAAAAAACAAAAAAAAACAAAATTTTAAGGGTTTTTTTTTTATATATTTAGGAGAGACCCATAATTCGATTTTATTATCTGGTAAAAAACAATGTATACCATATTTATTACCATTTTTGATTCTTTACTATTATTTACTTCAGCAGGCATTATCATCAAGCATTCTTCTCTCTGCTTCGTTTTCTCTGTAGTTTTCTGAGGGAATATGAAAGGGGATGTGTATCTTCCTCCAAATTCATTTCTTCTGATGTTTCAGATACGTCATTAGTCGAAACTGGTTCAACGACTGAATCTGGTTCGACGACTGAATCTGGTTCGACGACTGAATCTGGTTCGACGACTGTCGGATGAAAATCACCTAAAAGCACCTCTATATCAGAATCTGACATTATCTCAACGGTAAAACCTGGATTTGATACTGTCTCTGGTTCATTCCCAATGGAAAATTCTGACTCTGGCTCTGAATCTGGTTCTATCACAGTGTAATTTGAAACACCATTCTCCATCACTGGATCAGTACTCTTATCTAGCTCTGTTATCTCCAAAATAGAAATCTCTGGTAAATTCGGTTGCCCCCCGTTCCTCCACATTGGAATTCAACTGTACAGGATTTATAGATGATTAAAAAACAACTTATAAAAATAGGTGTGAAGATGGGAACAATTTCTTACCGAACGGAATAATTTGAAACTAATAAAAGCTGTTTCACGGTCACCGGAGTACTTGATGACCAGAATAACAAATAAAAAATCCCTGGATGAAATGAAATCATTCTCCTCCTCTCCTATTTATTAACTTCAGAGAAACAGATAGACTAACTGTAACTCTAAGTCTATAACTAATAAACTGAGTAATGATTAGCAGTTACTCTACTTTTAATTAACTAACAACTGATTTTCATCAAAAATTAAAACAAACTATTGTGATTGACACCTTGGCCCAATAATTTGACCAATCAATATTCAATAGTTTGAAACAACTGTTGAATCAACCCACCAATCAACAGTTGTGTATAAATAAAATCTATTGTAATTCAGATAATCAATCTTCTTAATCTTATAGTAAGAAGCAATATTCTTTTTCAATTTCTACTCAATTTAGTCCAGATATTAGATTGAGATATCTTACGAAGGCTGTGCAAAATTTACACATCATTCTATCCCTTGGGGATTACTATAAAATGTTATTGAATGTTTGTCGTGACATATATAAACAGAAAGAAATAAAATATATAAACAACACGTTAGTAAATTTTTTTTTAAAAAAATCAATAGACTTTTTGTTCATTTTATTTCTATTTTGTAATTTGGACATTGTTTTTCTTTTTAATAAAATTTAATTACTTTTTTTTAAAAACAATATTCTTGGCGCCATCTTTCAAATAGTAGAAAATTATGTCGTGACATCTTTCAACAACCATATTTTGGCATGTTAGAGGTAGGGCAAGAGCCAAGAAGACTACTTTTCCACATGAATTCTACAGAATTTTGGCCTTCAATTAATTACTGTTAAAAAAGGGTGGGACAAACATGAAGCACCAGATTATTAAAATCCAAGTTTCTCCAGGGTTTAAAAAGATTAATCACACTTGGAAGCTAGAGCAATGAAATATGATATATTTATTATAAAATCCTGAATGAATAAAAATAGAGTACCTATCTTGATTCAAAGTTTTGTAGTAACACACACTCTCTAATCTAATGTAATTTTATTGAGTAATAAGACATATGAAGGGTATACCCAATGCAATCATGCAACAACTGCTTCAACAGGAGGCGGATCCTTTAGATATCTTACACCTGAGAGATGATAAACATAAAATTATACCAATCCAAAACTTAAATGCTTTAAATGATGATTAAATCTCAATAATAATTCAATCAAAACCAACATCAAGTTTTTTTATCATTTTTTAATGAAACCCATCCGATTTCAAAATATAAACTTGAAATATATATCAATGGAAAAAGTTTTTTTTATTTGATTCAAATATAATCTTTATATAATGATATATTCATATGTTTTAGCTGTTCTGTAATAAAAGGTTTCAATCAAATGCTATTCAGCAATGTCAAGGGGGAAAGAGAAACTAAAAATACATTTATATACCTCTTTTCTTCAGCTTATTCCGAAAGCTCCGTTTCCTACTAAATGCATTTTCCTGAAGTAAAAAATATAATATTGAGAATTAACGGAAGAGCTGTAAATCAAAATTAATTTAATACTCTTCTATTCGAAAAATTCAATGAAAAATTCAATTATTATCATTGGATAGTAAATATTGGGATTTTATGCAGGCCTTGCCATGCATTCACAGATATTTTTATAACGGACTAATTTGGTTTTTGGAAAACTGGAAATGTGAGATACTAATTCTACTTTTTAAAATTATCATTTGAATGTCATACTTTATCAGTCAACCCTATTTAATTTAAATTTAGGTATTTAGTACAAGCACAAATATAAAATGATTTCAGAGATTACCACAGGCTGACCCAGCTTTTCAGCTTGTCGTACTGCTGAAACAAGATCTCGATTTGATTCTGTGTACAGGCTAGTTACAACCCCATAGTGACCGGCTCTTCCTGTCCGACCAACCCTATGCAGAAAATCTACAGCAGATGTTGCGAATTCAGCCTGTGAAAAAACACAAATTTAAGTATTATCGCCAAAAGAAAGTGAAGTGGGCATAAACAATTTAAAGAATCACTCTTTACCTGAATTACATGTGAGACGTTAGGTATGTCAAGACCACGAGCAGCAGCATCAGTACAGACAAGTACACCACCATTTTCACTAAAAGAAACTAATTTTTTCTTTCTTTCTTCCAAAGTACTGTCACTGTGGTAACAAAGGCATTCAATATCAAATTGCTGTAATATCTTAGCAACAGCTTCTGCAGCTTCAATGGTATTTGCAAACACCATTGTTCGATGTGTGCCTGAAGCAGAAACTACGTGATCCAACTTTGAACTATGTTTGACAGCTTCTAAGAGAGAATCAACCTGTGTATCAATGGAAACTTCGACCCATCTTTGCTCCAAACTTGCATATGTAAAAGACGTAAATATTCAATCACACACTAACATAACATACAAAAAAGAAAATTGAATTCAATAGAAAAACTAAATTACAACTTTGTAGTTTGTATCCTTTGTTAATCATTCAGATAAAAAAAACAAGATTTTAGATAACCCAAAGCACAGTACTAGGTTTTTGATGCACACATGCGTTCGGAGGGTCGCATAAGCGGCAAGGTGCATATATGGCCGCCCATGCAAAATCATTATGATCATCAAAATGATCATCCTCATCAACTGCAATTTGAACTGTTCTTGCTGCAAGTTGTCAAGCTCTCGAGTGTGTGGATGGTCCAATCAATTCATTAGCCCATGTTAGACCCTCTAGTTCCTCATAAATAAATTTGTCTGCCACCCCCCCTCCTTTACCAGACATTCATTCATTCATTACTGTAATTCAGTTCAGTTTTTTTTGAAGTTGGATCCTTAGGAATTTTTTTATAAAACTGAGCTCCTTGATGTATTGAACATTTGAACATAAACCAATTCACCCAAGTAACTAAATTCCAATCTATTTTATTTGCTTGAATCTACAAAAACAACAATTATAATATTTAGGTCGCGGCCACTGGCACTGGAGGTGACTACAAGAAGATGGAAGGGTGAAAAAACAGCTGGATGGCAGATAGGAAGATGAAAGTTGGGTTTTTTGTTTTGTTAAAAGGTTTTATTCTTTTCATAAATTCAATGGGTTGGTTAAGACACATGACTCCATGACCCACTACCTGAACGAATGGGTCACTGCTAGCACCCTGGGGAAACACATGTGGATGCAGGCACATATGCACCCGCATGGGAAACTATGGTGCAGTATGTCAGCAACCTTTGCTTTGGCAAACTAGGGTGATTAATAATTTAATATGCTTAATACTCCAACAGTCCAACCTATAATTACATAAATTTTATAATCTGCTATCATTCAGTTTATATTTAATGGAAGCAAAATCTACTAATATGTAATGAATATTGAATACCAATTTAAGAAGTAAAATACATGAAATATATTGTCCAGAGTAGAACCCTAGAAAAATTGTGGTTCTGAAAAAAAGAAAAGAAATTGCAATCTCTTTGATATTGTATCCCTTGACTCATTAATTTAAACAGGTAATCAGATTGATCTATACCAAAGATCTGTCTGATTACCCACTAAACCATAGAGAGCCCTTTTGCCTCTACAGCTCTACCACACAACAGGTTTCTTTTGTTGAGGTTTAAGTCACTTAGGAGATATAAGGAGTGGGAAGACTGTTTGGTTTAACTGGTACCTGTTAATGGGCCAATTAGGGAGTCATTATCTTGGACCGGCCCAAGATAATAACACAATATATATCTCAATGTAGAGACTCAAAACCTATCTTGCATGTAATAGGTTAGACACCATCAATATACACCATATAGAGTGGACGTACACCAACATTGGGTGGAACCACTATAAAAATCTTGTGTTCTATTTTCTCTCCAAAAATCACTATCTATTGTGTGAGTATTGATCTAGATCCAGATGTAGATTAAAAAGAGTGATCAATCAGATCTTCAGATCCGGTGATAACAGTTTAGTGGAACTCCCAACATCTTTCTCCTCCACTCCTCTCCTAAATTTCTAAATAAATCATTCTAAATCGGATAAATAGGCAGATCAGACCCGAATCGGCTTCAGAACGTATCTAAGAAAAAAAGCTAAAACACATTTCCCTTAAAGCTTGCTAAGCTAATTTTACTAAAGCATTGCTATAGTCTATAGAAACTGCATTTTATTTTTTTTATTTTTTTTTTGAGAAATTAAATTTTCATTACTGAAAAGTGGTTGGGCATAGCCCAAGATTACAGAATATAGGGAAATGCAAGTACAGTAAATGTAAAAACATTGTCCATCTCTTATACAGCTATGACCCTGACTAACTGGCCAAGGATTGAAGCCTCAAGAGGTTGGACTCCCATGAGCGTATAGCTTGTTTTTCAATCTGTGAAAGATTGTGTTTCTTATAGGATGTAGAATCATAAGCAATGCTCACATCCTTTATAATTTCTCTGCTGACAATTTCTGAGGGCCTTAGGGTGTGTTGTTTTAATCTCCTATTCCTTTCACACCATATGTGCCAGGAAAGGGATGCTAGCATAGTCCAGTGTACCCCCCAGCAACTGGAATTGTGAGTGAATTTTTGTATTGTTTCCATAATATCCCCTATCCTGATGTCTATTGCGGGAGATGGGGGATTTTGCCTACTAAGTGTCCAAACAGCATTGTTAAGGCAACTAGTGGATTCTAACAATAAGGATCTAGTGTAATGGCAATTAAAGTATAGGTGTTGTAATGTTTCTTCCTCATTTCCACATAGTGGGCAGGACGTATTTATGTTGAGTCCCCAGCTTTGCAGTCTAGTTAAAGTGTTCAGACTCTTGACTTTAATTCTCCACAACAACATGGAGAATTTGGTTGGCTTTTTGGCCCAGATCCCTA
This sequence comes from Zostera marina, assembly GCA_001185155.1. Lineage (NCBI taxonomy): Eukaryota > Viridiplantae > Streptophyta > Magnoliopsida > Alismatales > Zosteraceae > Zostera > Zostera marina. The sequence continues at coordinate 631,304 of LFYR01001529.1, read as the reverse complement.
GATTTATCTATTGTAAGATGCCTCTAGGCCTTAATGTTTTTGAGTGCTTGGAGGGGGCAATTTGTGTGACCCTATAGTTACTCAGGCAGTTTATACATTTCCTTATTGTTTCCTTATTAGCTAGTATTGTTTTCCACATGTGAGAGTCCGGAGTAGGCCTACACTCTATTTCCCCAATGTTTCTTCCTTTGATGTATCTAATTTTTATCCAGTCTGCTAGTATGGAGTTATTAGAACTCCACATCCTCTCTGTTCTTTTAACCAATGCTGAAGCATTAGTTGTAAAGAAATCTCTGACCCTATTCCGCCTTCGCTCTTTGGGAGTGCCATTTTTTCCCAACTACTCCCTCTTCTCCCGTCCCAGATGAAGTTGTAAGCTAGGCTCTGAATCTTTTTAATAACTGTGCATGGCAGTGTGGTTCCATTTGCCCAGTATTGAAACTTACCTTGTAAGACCCAATTCACTAATTGGGTTCTTCCTGGATAAGACAGACATCTCTTTTTCCATCTGGCTAACATTTTTTTTATTGGATTTATCAACTTCCAACATGTCGCGTGAGATTTCTTTCTTCCGGTAATAGGAAGACCAAGATAGTTGATAGGGAGGGATTTAGTTGGGAAGTTGAGAATGTTATGCAGATGATGATCATTCATGCATACTTTTGAGTAGGTTGCTGAACTCTTCTCTTGATTAATCTCGAGGCCTGAGAATTTGGAAAACGTCTCTAGTATTTTCTTGATTGTTACTAGAGACTTGGGATTTGCCTTTGAGAAGATCAACACATCATCTGCATATATGAGGTGCGAGATGGAAACCGCTCCATTCACGATATAAGTATCCATCCTCTTATCTTTGATCTCTTTCTCTATTAGTCTGCTAAGATTATTCATTACCAGGTCGAATAAGATAGGAGACAATGGGTCCCCCTGCCTGATTTCTCTACAATTAGTGAAGGGGGAGGTGGGGGATCCCTCAACCAGTACCGAGCATAGTTCAAAAAGCGACGCTTAAGCGTCGCTTTAAGCGAAAATAGCGGCAAAGCGGTTTTTTTGGACCGCTTTGCCAAACGCTTTATTTCAGTGGGTACTTGGGTCGGGTCGGGTAAACGGGTTGGATCAACCCATTTATCCGTGTAGGGATAACTTAAATAGTTTTTTTTTTGCCCTTTCTACCCTAACCCTCACTTCCACTCAAGTTATTTGAATTTCAAATAACTTGGATGTATTTGTTTTGGATGTGTATTTTTAAGATGATATGCAAAAATTATCAGGTTTATATATATTTTTTAGGTAATTATACATGTACAGGTTTTGGAAAAATTATATATATAAACAGGGGTATATATGCAATTTATAAAAAAATTGCAAATATTTACACATATGCCACTACCGCTTTGACCGCTTTAAGCGACGCTAAAGCGGTCAAAGCTGAAAAAGCGCTCCCTGGAAATTGGGAGCGCTTTCCGCTTTTTCGAACTATGGTACCGAGAAGGAAGCTGTGGCAAGGTTCCGGATGCGCCTCTGCGCGATGCGCCACCGCCTGGAGCATCTGACGATGGCCGGAGCA
>LFYR01001529.1:589163-629637 GCA_001185155.1 Zostera marina | reverse complement strand
GTCGCCGGAGTCTTCCCTTGTGGTGGCCGGAGTATCCCTTGAAGATGGCCGGAGAAAATGGGTGGGGAGATGATCTGAAAATCTAGGGTTTAGGGTTCAAAGGTGGGAGGGAAGGGAAGAAACAAGAAAGAAAAGAGGAATTAGGGTTTTTAAAACCCTCATCCTCTTATTTAAACGACTTAAGTCATTTAAATGGACCTTAAATGAGCTATTGGGTTAGGCGGATCCGGGCTCCAGCGCATGGTCGCATGAAAAAATGTGTGTGTGATTGCTTGCCATTTCACCGTATCGAAAGCCTTTTTGAGATCGATACTTAGACAACATCTTTTGGGAGTTCTAATTCTCCCGAAGCCATGTACCATCTCGTCTGCCAAGATGGTGTTATCTGAGATGTTTCTTCCTGCTATGAAAGCTGTTTGGTGAGGAGATATTAACTCAGAGGAGACCTTGGAGATTCTGTCAGCCAGGATTTTGGTGAGCAGTTTGTAAATTAAATTAACACAAGAGATTGGCTTGAAGTCTGATAGTTCGGTAGCTGTGGGTTTTTTTGGGATAAGTGTGATAAATGTATGATTAACCGACTTCAATATGGATTTGCCGTTGAAGAACTGTCTGACACAAGTTAGGATTATTTGCTTTAGTTCCGGCCATAGAGCTTTGAAGAAACCCACTGTGAAACCATCAGGTCCTGGGGATTTCCCCATTTGGAACGCGAACAAGGTGGATCTAACTTCCTCTTCTGTGGGTTGTTGAGTCAACCATATGTTCATATCTTGAGATACAATCCTAGAGAAAATAATAGGAGTTGGTATATTTGGGAAGGGAGAACTCTCGTAAATATCCTTAAAGTAATCCATACTCTTTTTTTCTAATTGGGCTCTTGAGATGACTACCCTACCCTCTTCATTTATTAATTTCAGAGTTGAGTTCTTTGCCTTCCTTATCTTTGTAAAAAGACTAAAGAACTTAGTGTTTGAGTCTCCTAATCTAAGTCAGCTGACCTTGCTCCTCTGTTTTTGGTTAGCCTCTTCTATTTTGAGTTTATTGACTAACTCCTCTGTTTTTGGTTAGCCTCCTTCTATTTTGAGTTTATCGACTAACTCCTCCTGCTTCTTTTTGACCTCTTCTTGGATAGAAGGGACTATTGGACTTGTGTTTAGTTGCTTCATCAGGGAATCGAGTTCCTCCCTGGTGGTTGTGATCTGTTTTGCATCACTACCCTTGGCCGCTGCCCATTCCTTTGTGAGTAATTTGACCTCTTTTAATTTCTGTTGTAGGCAATATAGTCCATAGTTCGAAAAAGCGGAAAGCGCTCCCAATTTCCAGGGAGCGCTTTTTCAGCTTTGACCGCTTTAGCGTCGCTTAAAGCGGTAGTGGCATATGTGTAAATATTTGCAATTTTTTTATAAATTGCATATATACCCCTGTTTATATATATAATTTTTCCAAAACCTGTACATGTATAATTACCTAAAAAATATATATAAACCTGATAATTTTTGCATATCATCTTAAAAATACACATCCAAAACAAATACATCCAAGTTATTTGAAATTCAAATAACTTGAGTGGAAGTGAGGGTTAGGGTAGAAAGGGCAAAAAAAAAACTATTTAAGTTATCCCTACACGGGTAAATGGGTTGGCCCAACCCGTTTACCCGACCCGACCCAAGTACCCACTGGAATAAAGCGTTTGGCAAAGCGGTCCAAAAAAACCGCTTTGCCGCTATTTTCGCTTAAAGCGACGCTTAAGCGTCGCTTTTTGAACTATGATATAGTCCATTGCCGCAGATTGGTTTAGCTAGTCCTCTCCTGGCTAGGTCGAGGAACTCTTGCTCCTTTAACCATAAATCGAACAATCTGAAAGGCTTTGGTTTCTGTGCCATTTGCGCAATTGAGATGAGCATTGCAGCATGGTCACTATGCGAGTCATTCCAAAACTCTACCCTTATCTCTGGAAAGAGCGAAATCCAATCTTGATTCGAGAATGCTCTGTCCAGTCTGGATTGTACAAACCTATCCCTTGCCTGCTTATTATTCCATGTAAATTCCCCCTATTGAGGGGACCTCGATTAACTCTGCTAGGTCGGTAGCTTCAATGAATTCAGCAGGCCCTCCATGAGTATAAACCCCGGCTCCTGGTCCTCTCCTTTCCTCTGGGGTTCTTATTTCATTAAAATCACCCAGCACTAACCATGGGTGGGAGATGGTATTAGGTTGGATGTCCTTAATTGTGTTCCACAGCATTTTAAACTATGGTGTGTTGTGATATGGTGCATTTTCAGGGAGTGGAATCAGCAGATCATAAGATGAATTTTGTGACAACTGATATGGTTTTATTTGCTCCTTAGCTTTTTTGTTTAAGTGTGGTTTTCCTCAATAAGTCACACCTAGTGTATTCCCATACGATATTTTTCTTGGTTTGTGTTGTTAACTTGTTGATTGCTTGTATTTTAGTTTTATCAATAAAATAAAATGTTGCTTTATGGTTATTCAAAAAACAAAGTGATGTCAAGTGAAAAAAATGATGGAAGAAAAGTAGAACCTTGGATTGTGGCAATGAAGATAATCTCCGCTGACCCAAATGGCATCAGGAAACATATGTTTCAAAACTCCCCCGGCAGTCTTCCTGCCACTTTCAGGAAGTGTAGCAGCAACAAATATGTATTGTTTACTACGCTTATACAATTTTCTAGCTCTTCTCCAATCTTTGCCGCCCCTAGTACTGGTTAATGTATTTTCCTCAGATTTGGGATCTTCACGTATATCATGGATATCGGCAACATCTTCGGCATTAGAAACAAGATCCTGACCATTGCATTCTTGCTGATCCTGATCCTGACTTGTCTCTGACAAGCTAAAGTCATTCTCAAACTCTGAAGATGTGGACTTACCCTGTGCATTTGACGAAACATCGTCATTCTCTACCATAGAAGATACAGGATTTTCCACGATAGTTGTTGAAGCCAACTCAATATCTTTCTTTGGAGAATTGTCTAACATGGATTTTTCCATTTTTGAGAGTTGCTTTTCTTCGAAACGTAACAAATTTATCAGGCGGATAATTTGATTCTGGAAACCCCCACAAAGAAGCATGTCTGCTTCATCAAATACCTGCCAATTGAAAACACCGTCATTGCTACCTGGCAGATCGGTAAAAAAAGTAGCCAAAGATTCCAAGCATCCTTCAGCAAATCCATTTGCTCTAAACCCCAAAAAATTAGAATGAGGTGTACATCTATACATAGTCAGCATAACAAAAAAAATGACTTACAATATATTTTACATCACGTATAAATTCAGGACGGCGGCGTCTTCCTGCACCAAGTGCATATAGAGAATTTAAAAGAGCAACTGGCGTTGAAACAATAATATCTGGTTTTTCAACTGGCCATCCCTGCAGGCAATGAGATAAGATGCAATGGGTAGATAATGAAAGTATGAAACAAATATTTTTGTCATGTTTCAAATTGCTTTTAAAATAATAAATGCAAGAAACATTACAATTTTGTAATGTCTAGCTCGAACAAGAAATGTCCACCGTGATTTTTTATTTTTACAAAGATAAGTGTTATCCTAAATCCAAAATACTAATGGCTTACCATGCCTTGTTCCGACATGTGTGTTTGTCAATGTGCTACTAAAATGTTTATTTCTAACCTTTGAACTTTTCAGATTAAAAGAACAAGAGGAACTTACATGTTGACCACATACTGAATAGACACTGACAAGAGGGTTGGCACAATCATTGCATAAAGAATTAGCCATCTTCACCACTTGTTCACATAGCATTACATTAGGGCAAAGAATGAGAGAAGCAGTCTTATGATTTCCAGAAATAACTTGATCATCACTAACTGATTTATATATTTTTTCGATCAATGGGACCAGGTATCCATGTGTCTTCCCACTTCCAGTTTGAGCTGCAACAACAACATCTTTTCCAGAAAATATTGGAGGAATGCAAGAAGCCTGTATAAAGCAACTAATATAAGTAAAATAAAAATCATTTCTTTAGAATGCATAATTAACATTGTAACTTATAAGAAACTAAAGCAAGCATGAATGTTATTTCTGCTAACATCATATTAAAAAGGGATATTATTTCCAAACATTGCTTGCCCAACAAAGACGCAAATCCCTAAATCAGTGATCCACTCAGTGTCAAAATTATAAGATGAAAATTGAACAAGACCTGAACAAGAGAAGGCCCTTGTAAAGACACATTAGAAAGAGCAGACGACAGATCATCCGACACACCAAGAGACTTCCAGGAAACTCCATCTCCAGCGAAGAATGTGGAAATCGGAGACGTAGCCGACTTAGAAGAAACCGAGATAGATGAATCTTCAGAAGATCCGGCAATGGCGGAAGTAGTGCAATACCCCCTTCGATACAGTGTCTTGTGGAAAATGCGGCTGCAAGGAGGAGGATGGCATCGAGCAATAGACGAAGAAGAAGGGGATGGGATGGATGAAGAGATGAGGATCTTGAAGCGAGAGAAGATGTAAGGTTCTTGAATTGACGGCATCAACTTGGCGCAGATGTGGTGGTGGCAGTGGAGTGCCGCCATTTTTGTTCCTTCGAAGAAGGTATTTGAGTTCCTGTCATCTAAAACCCGATAAATAAAAAGGTTTTGGTTAATTGATAAAATATCCATCATATTTTTATTAATTCTATCTATGTCCAAATATGTGACCCTAGGCCCAAGGAGGAGGTTTTGGGCCGGGCTCATAAAAAGTACAAATATACCCCTCAAATGTTTGCCCATTTGTTTTATAAGGAGGGCGGACAGGTCTTTGAGACTTGAATGGTCCCAAACACCCTCAAAACAATGTGAGGTCAAGGTCTCACCCCTCAAATCTGATTCATAAATTGCATGTCGTTTATATTTTCATTAAATGTTCATGGCATTGTTTAGAGGTTTTCCTCCGGATGTTCTCTTTACCATCTTCGACAAGATTGATTCATTCGACATCTTAGACACAGTTTGTGTGTAAAGAATGACATGCAATTTCTCACGATCCTTACACATGGAGGTGCATCGATGGAGGTAAATTAAGCTCGAAGGAATTGATGGTTGTCGTTGATCGCAGCAATGGATGTTTGATCGAGTACGATGTTTCTAGCGTTTATTTAAACGTAAAAGACTTAGAATACATATTCGAAAGGTTTGTTTTGATTTTTTTTCCCAATACATTGTAATTATCAGATATTAATTAATTATCTTCGAAACAACTCTCCTAAATTGAAAAAAATAAATTTTAAATGTAGTGGTTGGTTGAATTCATTTCTGAAAGATGTATTCACAAAAGCTTTCATAAGATGTCTTTCACTGAAGAATATAGATATCTATGGACACGATTTCAACAACGATAATATCAGAAATATTGGTGGTTTATTTTCGAACTTCGAAAAGTTTCGACTGAAAAGAGTGACCAATTCTAGATCAGTGAGGGCAAAAACAAGAAACATGGGTGGGTTATTTGAGTTACAGTTCAAGATGTCTGATGTTGTAAATGATAATGTACGTACCATTCTTGACTATTGTCCTTAACTTCAATTTTTTAGTGTTATTACTAAAACTGACCCGACGAATCTTTTATTGGATGATGATATCTAAATTGGAAAAAATAAATTTTAAATATAACGGTTGGTTGAATCCATTTCTGAAAGATATATTCACAAAAGCTTTCATAAGATGTCCTTCACTGAAGAATATAGATATCTATAAACACGATTTCAACAACGATGATATCAGATGTATTGGTGGTTTATTTCCGAACCTCGAAAAGTTTCGACTGGAAAGAGTGACCAATTCTGGATCATTGAGTGCAATAGCAAGAAACATGGGTGGGTTATTTGAGTTACAGCTTAAGATGTCCGATGTTATATATGATGATGTACGAACCAAGCTTTAAAAATCGACGGTTAACCTGTGGTAAAAAATCAAAAACTGATAGCCGGTTAGTTGAAATAGGTAGATGGGTCGGTGTGTCGAGTCTGACCCGAATACTCGACCCAATTTCAATAAAATAATGTATTATTTAATCTAGTTTAGTGTTTATTATTTTAAAGACCTCATTTAAAGCCCATTACGTGTTATTTTAATGAGTCATTTTAAGCTCTTATTTTAATGTGTTATTTTTTATAAGTCTCTCATTTATAAGTGATTAGAAACCCTAGCCGTTTATTTGCCTTCTCCATTTTATTTTCTTCTTCTTCAATTTCTTTTCTTCTTCGCCTCTACATTTCTTCCACATTTCTTTCACTTTCCACGATCTGAATTAATATCCTACTGCAACGATCGTGTCATCCCAAGAATCCAGCGATTACGTACTTCTTTTAAGTGTAGAATCCAGTGAAAATGAAGCTGGAGATGATGTGAATATAGATTTGAAAGAATTAGAGGATGAATTACAATTGCTGGACAGCGTGGACGTCAATTCTATTCCAGCCACTACTGCTGAACCTGTTCCAGCCACTACTGCTGAACATGATGTCAATGTTGCTGCCAAAAATCCTTTTCAACCAGATCCTAATGTTGTGTACCATAAATCCATACCAGTGGAGGTAATTTCGGATAAATCGAAAAGACCTAATAAATCTACAGATTTGGCATGGAAATATGGAGTGATCAACGACTTGACTTCTCGAAGTCCTATCAAGTCCAATGTCTTTTGGGTGGAAAACCCAACAGTGGTGGAATTGGACGCTTGAAGAAACATCTTACCGGAGATACTCACGGTACGAATAATGTTCAAAAATGTCATTTTACAACCATTGCGATTATAAATGAATTGCTGAAATATATGGGGAAAAAGAAGAGGAAAGACAAGGCTCCCATCATCGATATAATCAAACTGAGCAAGAAATCGCATAAAGCAGTTTCGACTTTAAAATCAAGTGTGCTAGGATCAAACACAAAGTTATCAACTTCTGGATTATTAAAGAAGATGAATGATTTGGGTTTGGAAGACAACGAAACAGTCAATGACGTTGTTTGAAAAAGGAATACTTCGAAGTCGAAACAATCATCAATTGAAAATCATATGAAAAAGGAAGCCAAGACTATTGTGGACGACATAATGGCTGAATTTTTTTATTCGAATGGAATTCTTTTCAATGTGGTTCGTAATCCACTTTTTGAGGTATGAAATTAGTTTTCTGAATTTTTAAGATGGTTTAATAAGTCTGATTTTTTCGTAATCAGTTCTTAAATTAATTTCATTGGTCATGCTTGAGGCCGTTGGTAGATTTGGCAGAAACTATAAGCCGCCTTCAATGTATCAATTGAGAGTAACCCTTCTCAAGAGGCAAATTACAAACACCAAAGAAATTCGCAAACAACATGAGGAGGCTTGGAAACGTGGGGGTTGTACACTGATGTCAGATGGTTGGACCGATGGACGCAACAGAAGTATCATCAACTTCTTAGTGAATTCAAGTGCGGGGACCTTCTATATGCATTCAATCGATGCATCATCTGAATTGAAAATTGCCGATTACGTCGCCAAAACTCTTGACGATGCAATGCAAAAGGTTGGAGTATATAGACAATGTGGTTCAAATTTGTACCGACAACGCAAGCAACTATGTATTGGCTGGAAAGACGCTAATGGAAAAGTACAAGCATTTATGTTAGACTCTTTGCGTAGCACATGTGTTGGATTTGACAATTGAGAATGTCGGTAAAATCCCAAAATATGCAAAAGTTGTCAAAAATGCAAGGAAAATCACTACCCACATCTACAACCACACGAACCTTCATAGTGATTTCCTAGTGGCTTCAAAAAACAAAGAACTTATTCGTTGTGGCGTTACTAGATTTGCATCTGCATACCTAACATTGGAAAGTTTGAAGGAACAAAAAGATGTTTTGAAACACTTCAATTGAGAGAAGTATAAGAACAAAGGTAACAACACTGCTGTCCAAAGATTGATGATCAACTCTTTATTTTGGGAGGCACTTGACGATTTTTGTCGAGCTACAAAACCACTTGTGGAATTGCTTAGGTTGGTAGATTCAGAAAGAAAACCTGTCATGGGTTATGTCTACATGGGTTTCAAAATGGCAAAGGAAGGTGTTAAAAACAATTTCAACAACGTGGAGAGAGACTACAAGCCAATATGGGAGATCATGGAAAGAAGATGGGATAAACATTTCCAAAGTCCTCTGTTTAAAGCGGGTGCATTTCTGAATCCAAAATCATTTTATGAGCTAAGAAGGTTCCAATGAAATTAAATAACATTACTTTAATTTCATAACTCTAAAATTCTAAATTTTTGTAGCTCGTCGGATGCCGATACTTGTGAGGAAGCTTTTGAGGATTGTATGGAAAGAATGATTGAAGATGAGGATCTTCGAACTAAAATAGTGTTTGATTCAGCCCTTTACAAAAATAAACATGGAAGGTTTGGAAATGCCGTGGCTATCAAATCATCAACATTTATAGATTCAGGTATAAATTCTGAAATTCATATAAATTTTAGAGTATGAATTCAAGGTCTGAATTCTGAATTTTTAATGGCATTCAAGGTTTGAATCTTTTTTAGTGACATGGTGGGATACCATTGGGGATTCTACACCCGAGTTGAAAAATGTAGCTATGAGAATACTTGGATTGTGTGCCTCTGCCTCTAGCTGCGATCGCAATTGGAGTACATTCGAATTTGTGAGTCACTCAAAAAGTCAATTGTGTGAGTCACTAAATGATTGAATGAAGTACATTCTTTTATAATTTTCTCCATTTCATTTTTTTGTAGATTCATACAAAAAAAAGAAATAGGCTTGAGACGAATCGATTGAATGATCTAGTGTTCGTCAATTACAATGCAAAACTCCATGAAAGAAGTGAAAGGGCTAAACTACTTGAAAAGAAAGGTGCAATCAAATATGATCCCATATGCCTTAAAGAAATTGAACTTTCTAGTGAATGGATGACTGAAATTGAAGCAGCATCCAATGAGTTTGTGTACACAGATGATGGACTCACTTGGGCTACAGTAGAGGAGGCTATGGGAATACATGAAAGAGTTGGAGCCTACACGAGGAGGGCTCGAAACGTAAAAAATGATGATATCTAGATATCTTGGGTTTAGACTATTTTGAATTACATTATTAAATTACTTTTTTGAATTACATTGTTGAATTACTATTTTGAATTATATTGTTTGTGATATTTTTATTTATATAAACAGTGATATTAATAGGAAACATAGATATAAACAGAAACAGAGAATAGATATATAACAAAAAATCTGTTTTATTTAATTACGAAAATACCCCTACCGGTCTAACCATAAAACCGGTCAGCCAGAACCGGTTAACGGTTAACCGGTTTTTAAACCTTGGTACGGACCATTCTTGACGGTTACCCTCAACTTCGATTTTTTAGTATTATTACTAAAACTGACCCGACGAATCTTTTGCTTTGGAATGTTATCAGAACCTTTGAAATTCAGATCTTTTGGGTGTCGGGTTTATCCGAATGTGCGTCCGTTCAAAGCCAAATTTTTCAATCGGTCTTAACCTCACATGTTTCTCGAATACCCAAAGGAGTTTGATAGGTACATTTTCTTTGATACCATATTGAATATCAAATTATCACTTATTTTTTAACTTTTATTAATGATTCTGATTTATTTATATAGTTACAATTGATATTAATCTCTCACAGCTAACTAACTAAATTATTGAGTTGTTACTCTAATAGTTTTGAAAAACTGCACCACCTTAAGTGGTTAATTTTGACATTGATCTTTTTATAAATAGAGGTCACATTTTATTTACATTTTCATTGGATGTTCATGACATTGTTTAAAGATCTTCCTCTAGATGCTCTCTCTACCATCTTCGACAAGATTGATTCATTCGACATCTTACACTCGGCACAATTTGTGTGTAAAGAGATGAATGCACTTTTTCAGGATCCTTACACGTGGAGGCATATCAATGGATTTAAATTAAATTAGAAGGATATGATAGTTGTCGTTGATCGCAGCGATAGATGTTTGATCGAGTTCGATGTTTCTAAAGTTTATTTAAACGTAAAAAAAACCTAAAATACATATTCAAAAGGTGTGTTTTGATTTTATTTTTTTCCAATACATTCTAATTATCCGTTATTTTTAATTGTTTCAAAAAAAAATTATCCGATATTAATTAATTATCTTCGAAACAACTCTCCTAAATTGAAAAAAATAAATTTTAAATGTAGCGGTTGATTGAATCCATTTCTGAAAGATGTATTCACAAAAGCTTTCATAAGATGTCCTTCACTGAAGAATATAGATATCTATGGACACGATTTCAACAACGATGATATCAGATGTATTGGTGATTTATTTTTGAACCTCGAAAAGTTTCGACTGGAAAGAGTGACCAATTCTTGATCAGTGAGTCCAATAGCAAGAAACATGGGTGGGTTATTTGAGTTACAACTCAAGATGTCCGATGTTGTAGATGATGATGTCCAAAGCATTTTTGACGGTTGCCCTCAACTTCGATTTCTTAGTATTATTACTAAAACTAACCTGACAAATCTTTTGTTGGATGATGATCTTATAGAGAGATTAGAGAGACTCCAATATTATGAAATTTACAATTTTTTGGATGAGAACATGTGAATGTTTTCTTACTTTGATTATTTGTATTAATTTTACATTGATATGATAATACAAAAATTTTTTATTGGAAAACAATTAAATTTCATTATAAAGAAAGACAATGTTTAAATTACAAAATAAAAGTAAAAAATAAATAAACAAGAAACTCATTGACACACTGTCATTAGTTATGTAATCTAATTATAAAATAACTAGGTACGGTGTTTTAGAAGATTGGTTTTTCATACTTTTACCATAGTAGTCTTCATATTTTTACAAGAATTATAAATATTAGACATATATCCTTATTGTTAATATTAATCTCAGATCTCTGAGATTCATAGATATCAGACATATACCATTATTGTAAATATTAATTTCAGATCTCTGATATTCATAAATATTAGACATATATCATTATTGTAAATATTAATCTTAACCCCTTATTAAATATAACCCTTCACATTCCTTTTTAAGGATTCTTGTAGATTTTAATTCCATATCCAACATATTTAATTCCATATCTATAATCAATATTAAACACCAACATAGTCGTTGAGTGTTTACTATTTAAGATTATCTAAACCTACATAATCTTCAAGTTCTTACTCTCCATAATTCACTACACATTTAAACTCCGAACATCTTCAACACAACTGTTTGCTCAATACTTTCGCATTACAACACAACTGGATTATCATCCATCATTAAATCTTCAACACTTTCTTTGAGTTTACTGCATCAATACATTGGATTATCGAACTATCTCCCAATCAATCGATTATCCAACAATATCGCTATTATTATATACTTAAGCATTATTATTATCATTCATACATTCATAATATTGTTTAAGTACTAACCAAAGACATTCATAATCTTCCAAAGATATATAATTGCATAGTTGTATATCTCTATCAAACAACTTTTTTTGTAACACTTATAATATGAAACTTTGCTATAACATAATAATTTGTTTATTTATTGAATCAATGAGTAGTGAATTATAATTAATTGTTTAAGAAAATAATTTAATTGTTAACATGTAGTTAGCAATCTTTCTGGATAATTTTGAACCCTGTTAATTGCTAAATATATTGGTAAATTACATCAGAATTCCTTTCATTAACTCAACGTCATTTTACATCATTTTACCTGATTCCAACTGGTTGGATGATGATCAAAGGGTCTAAGATGGAGGATTGTACTGAAAGGATGTTTCTACAAATAAATGAAATCTAAAGTACTACAACTACAATCAATTAAGCGATTGGATTGGTTTAGTCTGATTAAGGTTACTAATAAATTCATACATGGCTAAAAAATTTAAACAGAAGGGAAGAACTTGTTGAGGTTGAAAGGCAGAGAGTAGAACTCCTCACTTCGAGTGTCTGTTCTGTAAGATCTGAATCTGTCCCACCAATGAACTCCCCTGTCCATCCTTACAGCACTGTCGTTCCTATGCAGTGTGTTGTCCAAGAAAAATGCCACAGAACCAGCAATGAACGGCTTTGAGGAGAAGATGACGTTGAACATGTCGTTGAACTGTTAAGAAAGAAATTCAAGGTTTTAAGAAAACTTATGTCTAGTTTTATGGAATTAGAAATTCAGGGGGGTCGGTTTTTTACCCATTTTGCGGAGGTGTGAACCGGGCCGTAGCCAGCCACAGAAGTGTACTCGTTGAAGTATTGAGGAATGGAGAGACCCATGAAAATTGAGAAGCCAATGATGAACTTGGTTCTGAAACTATTCAGATTACAGAATTGCAGAAAACTAAAACCAGCCATACCTGTAAGTGAAAGTAAAATTTAGGAGTGGAAAGATGGGAATTATTGGCTTAATATTTTGGGTTCCTCACTTACCTACGTATGCAAACAAAATGCAGTATATAGCTGCAAATATTGGTGCAGGAATAGACGCAAAGGCTGCTCCAAATTTTGCTGAAATTCATGTCGGTCGTGTCATTATTTTGTAATGTCAATAGTCATACATCTGCCAACTTATAAAATTCTTACCGAGAACCGAAAAGAAAACCATAAATCCAGCAGATATTTGCACGACTCTTCGACTGCCAACACGCGTCAATGCTAATAAACCAACATTTTCACTGTGGAAAGATGGAAATGAAATAATATCAATAACATTAAAAATTTCCAACCAAGGAATGGAGATCAAACCTTGTCGCAGCTTACATAGATACTGAAGATCCACTTGCAGTACCAAACAACCCATCCATCAGAATCCCAATTCCCTGAAGAAAAAAAATCTTCAGAAATACTCAAATACTAGTAACTTTGTCATTGAAAGGTAAGATTTTTTTAAAAAAATACCTGCCATCCTATTCCACGGCTAAGGATAGAAGGGGGAACAGGTGTAGCACTTGCATATCTAGAGGCAGCAATGAACCCCCCTGTCGACTGTAAATATAACAGTCTTTAACTTAATGAATAATAACAGAGTGCATAAATATCAATGTATTAGTCAACAAACCTCGACAAGAGCAACAAATGAAGCTACCATCATTGCAAAAGTTTCACCTGCATCAAATGTAGGTGCACCCCATTGAAAGGGATAAGGGATTCTAATCCTGCATATAGGATATACCCACCTTTAATAACAAATTATACATGTCTATTGTCATGATTTACATCCAATTTAACTTAAGAAAAAATTAGCAGAATCATAAATTAATATTTGAAAAACATACTGCATAACTAAGTCTAAATCAGTTGCTTCTTGTTTGCTTTACTTAGTAGTTAGTACTTACCAAGGAGAACCACCAACCAGTCCGGATCGATCGGTACGACAATGCAATTGGGTTTTTGGAGCTACATGCTTATATGCCCCACCAACTGTTAGAAGGTATGCATAAAACCAAACAATTATTATGGAGCATATAATTGCAAATCTGTAAAAGTTGTGCCGCCCAATATGCATCAAGTGTGGCAAGTACTGCAAAAACACATTTAACAGCAATTGTCGGAAAAACTCGAGGATGTCTTTGGATGAATAATAGTTTGAGTGGGATTCTTCAAAATGCACAAAAAAAATACCTGTGAGAAGGCTATCACTAAAATAAGTTGTGGGAGGCCAATCTCAATACATTTCGCAACCTATTTAATCAGAACAACATTTTGTTAATATAAATAAAATTGGGAAAAAAATTTGACTTAAGGAAAATAAATATTTATAAAAAAGTGAAATGTATGAAACTTATTTGATGAATTTCTTACTCCTGGAAAGGCAAACTCGTAAAGACCAAAACCAACCAAACTAATCAGAGGAACACTTGAGAGGGGACTCAATAATCTGGTCGGGTAAAGAAAAATGAGAGACGGGCATACTTGTAAAACAAGCAGTCAAGTATTGTTTAAATTATAACAATAAGTATGCAACATGGACAAACCTAGTCACATTTCGCCAAAGCCCACTAAATCCAATGATTATCTGAAGAGTAGATGCAACTATAAATGCGCCTTGTGTACCACGCATTATCTTTACAAATTTCTGGAATTCAAAATGCAAAATTAAGAACGTATAAATACAACAACTTATGAAATCGGAATATGGGTATAATATGAGTATCAATTCCAAATATATGTTTGAAAAATTGAGAAAAACCTCATGAGGATCAACAATGTCACTATATCGACCGGCTAAGATTATTGAGATTGTCGGCAGAACAAAGGTATATGATCCTCCAATTACAATAGGTAAACGAGTGCCAAAGAAGGTTTGGAATAAGGTATTCAAACCAGAAACGAATAACAATGTCTGAACCACTCTTGCCTTCTCAGCCTAGAAAAATAAAGCAAAGACTACATCAAACACTGGTATCATCATGCATCAACATTCAAAAATGAAATGATGATATGGTATTTTCTCTTACGTTTCCTCCTCCCATTTGAGGAACAAGTGCAGTAGGAATCATTACAGTAGTACCGAGCATGACTAGAAAATGTTGGAAACCAAGTAGAATGGCTTCGGCTGCAAAAAAAATGAGATCAATAATATATAGATCTAATATTTCTACGAAGATGATGTGGTAAAACAGTATGAAATAGACTAAAAACTACCCAAGAAACCATTAATCATGTATGTTAAACAAAACTAAAATGAACAGTGTGCGTACTATTTGAAATGAGGTAAATATAGGCAACAACATAAAGAAGAAGAACTTACGCCAAGGAGGTGGGCTACAGATGCAGTAGGAAACATGGGGCAGCTGATCCTTAACTGGGTGTGGGTGCAACTCTTCCTGCTTCGGTGCAGGAGCACCACCACCTGCCATTCTCTCCCCCCTTCCCTCTTCTTATCTATACAACCTAACACACATAGGAATCCCAAAACCAGACAGGGTTATAAAACAGAAAGGGAAAATCCATAAGTAATATAGGGTTATGATGCACAGGTGAGCAATGCAGAGAAAACTTTTCAAAGATCTTCAAACTTCAAACTACCCTAAAAGAACTTAATTAAAATCTAGATGTAAAGAAAGAACAAAACTCATGAAAGAGGAAAAGAAACCCACGAGAGAGAACAAAACCCCAGTAATATAAAACCCACAAAGAAAAAAGAAAGGGGGGAAGGGTTCTCGTAGACGAACGAACAACTATGCAGTATAATATACAGAGTGCAAAAAGAAAGATACGAATTCAAGAAGAAGAGAAAATTCTTCAATCTCCACCAATCAGTAGATGAATCTGATAAAGCAAAGAAACCCCAATTTAGGAAACATGATAGTGAGATTTCAATGGGCACTGGTCAGAGTGTGCGGGAAGTAGACATACAGTACTCCAATGCAATTACTGCTACTGACTTTTGTCGTTCAAAAAATAAAGATGTTAATCCTGATGAGTGATGTCCATCTTTTATTATAATATTTATAAACCAATGACCCACATGACATAAACAGTGGCTGAAACAAAAAACATGGGGTCTAAAGAATAAAGGGTAAAGAAGACAAACCCTTGCGGTAACTGGTAATTGGTAAGGGCCCTAAGTATAAGAGTAATGTTACTGTTCATTTGTACTGTGAATCTTTAATGACTTTCTGTGTTTGAAACTTTGCATGCAGAATTGCAGATGCAGGATGAGTATGACTGTGAATCTGTAATGGTCAGGAAGACTCCAGGAGACCAGCAGGGCAGCTGTGAACAAAAGGCTAAACTGATATTAGCTCCGCTAATTAATGGGAGTTAAATCTTAAAACAATAATTTTAGGGAAATCTTACATTGCCGATATGCTGTGGTCGAAACTCAAATGACGCGTCCAAGATGAGTCTCGGAAACACGCATGTGGTAACAACCATCTGCATGACTGCACCAGGAAGAATGAAAAAAAAACTGATTTTTAAGACAATGCAAATATTTTTGAGATACTGTTAAATTATCTAACTATTTAGAATCAAATAAAACTATCAAAAGCTGATGATAATATTTATATATATAAAAAATTATGGTATGATATGGTCTTAACTCTTAGTGAAGAAGGCAATGAATATTTTGATGACAGAAGTTTGACTCTTAGATTTATATCATTTTACTAAGGAATTTACAACATGACTATCAGTAAATATCTTCAATTTGAGAATTGAAGTTTAAACACTCAGCAGAGTTACGTCCATCACCATCGCCAAATACAGCACACCATTGCCTCTTGTACAAGAATTCATAGACCCCCTTGTATTTCTCTAATGTTATGTACATGATTTTTATTAGTTGCCCAGCAATCCTGTGCAAAAGATGAAATATGTTAAAAACAGGATTAGTTCTTTCTTAGTTCAAATTAAATTGGGAAATAAGGAATAGCAAATATGGCAAACCTCCAAATTCTTGTATAATGTGAAAGTCATGATCAAGTCAGTCACTAGTGAATCCATCGTATCCTTCAGAAATGGTATCGAGTCTTTTATTTTCACCTGCTTTCAAAGTCCAAATATAATAGATCGGTAGCAGAAGAAAAAGGAAAGTTAAAGATTAAACTGAGAAATACACACTTTCATGTTCTTCAATTGGTGATGCAGAAAAACCATTTGTTTCGGGATCAAGGAAAGGTGACCTACTATTGGTCTCCAGTATATCTTCAAGAGTGAGAGAGCATGTTAAAATATTGGGTATTTAAAATTGTACAAAGTTAAAGGAATACCATGATCTGTCAAGTCTGAAAAACTGAAATTTCGAGGAATCTGACTCAAAAATCCATATGAATTAGGATCAGCTGTGCCCATAAGAGGCTCGGTTATTGTTGGATCGATCAATTCTGTGCATCCAAAAGTTGAACCAGGTGGATCTACTATGGTTGTACGTTCCTCTATGAAATTTCCATGAGAGCAGAATGGAAAATCGTTGTTATTTGAGAAACCAGGCTCTGGTTTTATAGCTGTTCCATTAATTCCCTGAAGCAATTCCATTTGTTCATTCTGATTTTGGACTGGAAGCATGCCTGTGGACATATTAATCCTTTCAGCACTCATGGAAGAACCATTTGCAACCTGGATTCCCTGGTGAGAGGAAAGCCCACCATTGATGACGTTCGATGGAATAATAGAACAGTGTGCCTGATCTGGTCGAGGAGCTAGTGGATAACCTAAAGGCATCTGATGCACTGGAAAATAAAAGGAAGATATTGTTAAAACAACATGGTGTGTATCTGGTAAATATAGTAATATTGAATGAAAAAATTATAAACATAAAATACATCAGGAAAACACCAGGTGTTTTCCCAATTATTGGAGGGAACTCTAACTAGACAATGTAATCAAATATTCACCCTTAGAGGACTGCCGTAGCAAGGATTTCACGTCTCAGTTAATTATGTCAGTCAACTCCCTTTAGAGAGAGCACGACCTTAAATCGGGAGGGATTAAAACTTAAAAGTTAAAAGACAATTTAAAACTGTAGGGAAAAACCATATGGAGTTCCATCCATCTGGAAGACTTGTTGAGTTCTCTCCTGATTCTTTACTCCAGAAGAAACCACATTTGAATCTCCTCCTATGTAAATAATATTTTAATATGTAATAATAAAAACCCTTTTAAAACTTTAATGATCTAAGTGTAACGAAATCGGGGAAAAAAATCTAAATCAGATGGATACCAGATTTCTTCTATACAAATCTCAGAAGTAATAGACCAACTTATCTTCAGATGCCATTCCTCCAACCGTATCTGAGAGAAAGATAATACATCTCCTTGAAACAGCATACAAAACTTGGATGGTAGTATTATAGTACTATGGTGACTATCATGTTAGCGCTTAACAGAGTTTTCACCATAAAATGCTTCTTGGATGGTCCATATTTCTTCCAAATGTTAATAAAGAGCATTGTGTGCCATATTTTCCCGGAAATGAACAAAAGAAAGTTCCTTAGTGAAAATCAGGACTGGCAAGGCATGTTTTCCAATATTTTCAGTGATGTAAAACATGACTTATCTCCCACAAAGTACAAATGTACAAGACTACAAGCATCGACTAAATGGAAAGAATTAGCACGTGGTCATGCACAAACAACTAGGACAGAAGTTCTTGACCTAATTATGATAGTCTCCACACTTGGAGAATATTTATGAGTTGGTTTCCATCGTATTGCATAAACTCAAAAGTGCAGTAGTATACTGTACACATTCAACTAGCATGATCCCAATTTTTTGTTTCGTTGCTTGAGTGTGCATTATATCTACGAACCATTTAGAAGGCCAGAGATATGATTGATACATTGATATTAAGGCTTTTCGCTATGGTATAACCAGAAGAAGAAGAAAATATATAAAATCATGAAATGTGATAGAGATGTAGTATTAATAAACCAAATACTAATACGTACACGATGTATTGGAACCATTTGTTAGAGAGACGGTTCCAACACCAGTTGGCTGCACTTCACGCATGAGCTGAGCTTGTTTCTCAAGCAGTTGATTAAATATCATAATCTGATTCTTTACCACAAGTCTAACATGATATGCCTTGAAAAATTCCTGATTCTCTTCTTCAAGCTTCTGCCAAACTGATAGCCAGTTAAGAACAGTAAAAGTAAGACCTTTAACCATGAGTAAATTTTAATATTAAAAGATCGCACAGAAACTAAAAGCTACATTGTACGTCAGCATGTGGCACAACAGAATTCCTGTTTTCAAGGCTAATGCTAACATCTAATAAATTATTTTGCATAGATATACTTTGTTATTGTAATTCCAAAATATATTACAAGCAACTGGCTACTCCAAGATAGAGTTAATTGGAGAATAACATAATTATGTTATCTTGTATCGTTTAAATGCATGATTCTGAACTTTTTCGGCATGGACACAACTTTTCTATGTAAAATAACCATGCGGGAACAGCAGTCATCTAAATTCTAAAATATACTTCAGAATCAAACCAATCCATTTCATACGAATTATGAGTTCGCATAAAAATTCAAATCAAACCCAAATGGAAAGGTATACAGAAACATGCTATTATCTTAAGTCTTAACACAGACAGTATCACACAAAATTCTAAATTATCACATACCACGATGGTATTTATCTGAGTAAGAAAAATAAATCAAAGAAGAAGAAAAGGAAAGAAATGCACCTAGTTCGGTAAAACTGGGTTCTATCTTTGCTTGTATAAGAAGAGTATTCATAACTTCTTTCTGATTCATATATAGCTGAAGGCAGCGCTCAATAAGATTTTGCACCTGGAGGACAACATAGAAATTTATCATGGATACAAAAATCACAATGTCGTGCAACTGTACAAGGCAAGTATTGCATGCAAAATAAATCCAAAAAATGAAGCCTTAGAAATAAGAAAGAGCATCATGCAGATCATATCTTAAAGATTTAAATGATTTATCGTGTAAAATGTAAGAGGTCACATGCATGAAGCATAAGCACAGTTAATACGACTATTTGGCATAAATAGTCAATAGTGTAATCTTACAGTGGGCGGTTGTGGGGTGCCGAATCTTAAAAATCAATAATAATAAAAAAATAATAATTTATCATTGCTTTAGCTGTTCTTTCTTTACAGACCATTTCTCCCTATGATCGGCCATCTCTTATCTGTTTGCTGTTCTTATTATACCGTTTTAGCTAAAAATAGAGCTTGTACTTGGGGGGGGGGGGCCTGAGATTGAATGCCTTGTAAGAGTTTTGAATCAGTTGAGATTAAATCAAAAATCAAATTGCACACCTCAATCAGAGAATGAACCCAACAGTAATTCCAACACGACTTGACCATATGTGGGTATCTTTACCTTTTAAATTATCTCTATATACCATCAAAAGTCCCAATTTCCACTCTTCCTCTTCAAAACCCATAACCCAATAGCTTTAAAAGATGAAAAAGGAAGGAGAGGGGGGGAAATCCCAGAAGATGATCGACTCACTCATAATCACTCATAACTTGACGTTTTGAAATTCAACATCAAAAAATCTTGAAATTCAGAAAGATAACAAGATCAAATTTAAAAAAAAAACTAAAGAGGAAGGTCTCATAACTCATAAGTCATACCAGCTGTATATCTTGTCGCGAAACCTTCCTGACCTCCCCACTTGACATTGCTCAAAGCACCCAACCGGAATCGGAATTATTTATCCTCTGTTCGATATCGACACCTCAAGGATTAAGGAGCTGTGGAGTGGAATTCTAGGGTTTGGATCACGACGCGGGTGGAAGCCGAAAGGAACGGAACAGAACGGAACGGGGGAGGGAAAGGAAACTAAAAAAAAATAAAATAGAACTGATGATGAATTGATGATTGATGATCACGAGAAAAATTAATAAAAAAATGAAAATAAATGGAATTAATTGATTAATAATAATAATTTATTTAATTGAAATTTATTTTTAAAATATTTCCCTTTTCCTTGAAGTTTGAACTCTTTCTGGATTTATCTATTAACATGTGGCTTTGGTAATTGGTGTCATAAATAGATTATTCCAAAAAAAATTACAGTTTTTTATTTATGTAATATACTATCATGTAACTTATCGAAAAAAAGTAAAAATATTTAACTATTAAAGTCTTTAAGGATCTAATCTTCCAAGGGTTCAGGCCTCCAAGTTTTAGATAGTATGTATTTTTATTAAATTTTCAAAACGATAATATATTATGTGACCGGTCATTTGAAGTTATACATTTTTATACCATGTAACGAGATACCTTACATTATCAAAGAAAAATAAATAAAAATATCTTCCTTAAAGAGATTAGTTCAATTGATCACAATAACTATTAAGGCGGTTTTTGAAATTCAGAGTTTGAGTCTCGCAATGCACATTTCCACTAGATTTGTCTGATAATATATTATATGATTCTGGTATATCATCCGGATGTAAACATTTTTACATCTTGTAATGAGATATCCTCAAATCGTTATAAAGATTTCAGTCCTCCATTTTAATCATTTTATCCATGCCAGCCACTAATTAATCATTAGAGTGGTTGTCACAATCTAAGTAACTTTGTAGAGAAATGTTCTTCTTTCTTTTGCAAAGAATCTTTTTTGCATACTACACTTTATGTGAGATATTGGTAGATTCGTCATTTATAAGACATTTCACGATTAAAAACCATTATCAATTTTTTTATCTTTTGTAAACAACATTTCGAAGTTAGAATCTCAAGAAGAACATACGACCCAGATCAAATCTCTCTCACTTGCAGCTAGTCTTCTTTTTATAAGTTAAAATAGTTCCGCATAACTCTACCATTGTAAGAATTTCATTATCCCGAGATTCTTTGATTGCATTCCTGTACAAATTCATTTACATTCATATCTAGAGTAGATTTTTTTCACGGTGAAATTTTCATACTTTTTGTTTTGTTCGGATCAACAAAACGGAGATACAGTTGTTGATTATATATGTCTAGTAGTCTAGGAAATCTTCTCTAGCTAGAGCTCCCTTAACCCTAACCCTAGGGCTTCCCAATGTTTGGGTCGTGAACAGGTACCCAACACAGGATTGGATCTTCATCTCACAGTTGGACCGGATGTGTCCCAGGCCCTGTTTCTGGGGTATCATTAATTTCCTTAACGAAATAAGAAATCCACTCATCTGTCGGAATTCAAGTATTGACTGAGTCGATTTTCTCCTTGTTTGTGAGTCATGGTTATTCGATCTGTTATGATCTTTAGAATATGTTTTAAAAAACCCTAGTTGGTAGTGAAATAATATCCTTCTACTCCATGCTCTGAATCAGAGATTCTATCTTCCTTCTTCCCTATTTTTCTTGTCTCTGCCGTCGAATCCTAACGACCTACCAGAGTATAATTAAGGTCGTTACTATCTCTGATATAATAATTAAGGTCAGTTTCAGGTGAGATATCAAAAACGAGATATCTTGTAAGATATTAATCGAAATCATTCTTGAGATATGATCTATTTTATTTAAAATAGATTAATTAAAAAGGTATTTGGTTAATAGATCTTTTTTTAAAGTAATTAAATTTTATTAAAAAAAACGACAATGTCTAAATTATAAAACAGAGAATAAAAATGAATAAAAGTTTATTGACCTTTTCATTAATTAGTTATGTAGTTTAGTTATAAAATAATTAAGATACGTTGTATTAAGAGGTTGATCTACAATATTTTTATCATAAAAGTCTTCAAAGAGTAACAATAACTCTTTTTGTAACACTTTAAATCAAATGAGAGACTGATGTCTTTAACGATCTTCTTCAGGACTACCTTATGAAATATACTAACGTGTTGTATCTTTTAATTTTTCTTGTCCATATATGTCATGATAAACAAATACCCAATAACATTTTATAGTAACCCCCTAAAAGGGATAGTGTGTGAATTTTTGCTGAGCCTTTATAAGATCATCCAATCTAA
The DNA here is from genome assembly GCA_001185155.1 of Zostera marina. NCBI lineage: Eukaryota > Viridiplantae > Streptophyta > Magnoliopsida > Alismatales > Zosteraceae > Zostera > Zostera marina. The sequence continues at coordinate 607,194 of LFYR01001529.1, read as the reverse complement.
TATCTGAACTAGATTGGGTGGAAACTAAAATATTCATTATTGTTCAGAGGTGAAATTTGGGCACCAACAGACAGCGTTGCAACTCGAGCCTACCGAACCGAATACCTAAGTATTTAGTTCGGTTCGTTTAAATAAACGAGTCCACTCTTGAGTTTGGGTTCGGTTCGTTTAATAATCGAACCCGAACCCAAATCCGAACCGAATAGTTTGTCGAATACTGAACTTTTTTTACATCATCCTAAAAATAAACATGTCCATCTGACCATCTTTGAAAAATAAATAATAAAAAAAACATTGTTTATAGTCTATTTTTTGTTGAATCAATCCTTAGTCATCTTTTCTTCTTGTTGATTAAAAACCAGTATTAATATACTATATTAATAAAAAATTGCAAATGAAATATATAATATAAGTTTATAATATAAATATAAAATAATAAAATATAATAAAAATGTTAAACGGTTCGTTTAATTAAACTAATCTATTTCAAGGATCGCGTTCGTTTAATAACCGAATAAAACCCGAAACGAACCGAATAGTTCAACCGAACTTTTGTTGGAGCGGCTACCAACCTTAAAACTGCCATTTTTTTAAGGGTATATTTTTAATTTCTTACTCTTTGATAATAAAAAAAACTAATTTTGACAGTCGTGATAACATAAATACATATATAATAATACATCGTTGACTTTCAGTTTATGTTCGTCGTTGACTTCAGGTACTTCCGCATCAAATTCTTGCGGCGCTGGAAAGTGAGCCAAACCAGCATGTTGTCTCTCTCTACGACGCCGTAACCAGCTCTGGTGTACAAGTTGAACGGGCCATGATCGACGATTCTACAGTGGAGATGTACTTGCGTCTCCGGTGATTGCTCCTCCATCAATTCCAATATGAGCTCTTCACATGCCTTGAGCAGATGCCAACCTATCCCTTTCCGCCGGACCTTCTTCTCCACGGTCATGTTACAGATGTACGGGAAGTTTCTCGGCGGTGTTGGTGTTGGAGGTGAAGCATTCATACCCAATGCGTTAAAGGAAATCTCCGCAGTGCCTGCAAGTTTCTCATCCTCATCGGCGGCGGAGGGTTTAGATTTTTTCTTATAAAACGCAACGACCGTGGCGGCGTGGGGAAACATACTCCTCTTCTCCATGACGTACTGCTTCACCAAGAACGCCAACACCTCAACGTACCTAAAGAATCCAGAAGAGATGGCCGGATTGTGTTGTGTTGGTTTTTTTTACTGTACTGAAGTTAAAGAGGAAGACCGATTTCGTACCTTTTGGGCAACCCCATGGCGTCGGAGAAGGATTCGGAGAGGAGCATGACAGTGCTGTCGATCTCGTTGCTTGCCATCAGTCGGATTCGTAATGACCCATGATCGAATTCATGAGTATAGCTAAAATTCTCCAGTAGGTCGACCTTCTCGGCTGCATCTGGATCGAGAAAGGTAGTTGTTTGTATTTGTGATGATTCCGGTGCCGGTGGGTTGGAGGAGAGGGACTCTGATGTGGTGGGTGACTGTCTGCAGATGTGGCCGTTGGGACGGAGGGAGAGGGATGTGTTGTGGTTAGATTTGAGAGGAAAGGTGTAGGTGGAGGTTGAGAAGAGACGGAGGTGGTTGTTATAACGGTGGTCGCCGTCGATGAGAATGGTCGCCGTCGATGAGATTGGCGAAACTGCCATCTAAGAAGGTCCTGCCGGCCGAACTACGGAGGGGAAACAGAGCAAGAGAGGTCTCTTGCGACTTGCGCCTCGTCTTGTAGATAAAAAAAAAATTAATTAAATATTTTCAATATAAAAATAAAAAAATGATATAAAAAGGGCAAGAAAACCCTCTCATTCTGTCACGACTCACCACCAGTCATGACGCCAACTGCAACGGCGACGATTCGAATCATCCGTCTCCTCCCTTCTCCACTCCGCCGTTCCACGGCTTGTTCGACGATGGAGATTCCGGCAATCTCATATCCGAATCCTTCCGTGCATTGTACTTTTCCGATTGTCATAACTCCTCGTCGTTTCGGCCTCATTAGCAGAAACCGCTTCGTCTTGTCGCACTTCTCCTCCTCCTCCTTATCTTATTCTTCTGCTACTTCAGTTTCTGGTACTCGGCATACGGCGGAGCAGAGGGACGGGAATGAAATGCAGGATGTCGAAGAGGAGCTGCATCTGCATATGCAGCTGAGCAGCGGAATCGAGATGGATGATAATGATGTCCCCCCTAAATCATCGGTATGCACTAATATACATGCTTTATTTTGTATTTCTCTGTGATTCATCAGCTATGGCTTGATGTTCGAGGTATGGATGCATCCAATTTGAATCTGGATTTTCTTTTTGTTATTTTTGAACTTACATATTCAAATCATTTCCCACCTGATTTCTCCCGTTATACTCGTGTATTTTTTTTCATATTCTTTGGTTTTATAAGAATGCTTGCTTGTAAGTTGTAATCATTGCATGTTCAAATTACTTTCATTTTGTTACTTCATTTTACTTATATTTTTCATCATTTCATCTTTTTCAGCCGTGTCTGGAACCTGGTTTATATCTTGTGGCCACACCTATTGGTAATCTTGAAGATATCACTTTACGGTAATGTTTTTTTCATCACTTTGCGATAAATATATTTTTCGTATCTAATAGAATTCACTAAAATTTAGAAACTCAGAATTGGTAAGAATATATATGCAATAATGCAGGACAAATTAATCCTTAATATGTTATATCTCATCCTCTCTATATAAGAGGAGGTAATCCTGATGTAATCTATAATTGAGCATGATGTTTTAACTATTATGTTCTAAAGATATTTAATGTATGTATGCATTGATTATTTTTGCCTAGGACCTAACTATATAAGAGAGTGACAATGATTATATTTTCTATTTTCATTTCTCTGCATTTCCCTGCATTTGTACTTGTTGGGATATGCCTTCCTTTTATATTTTCAGTAACAAAATATTTAATTTTATAAAACAATGTATGCTGAACTGAACCTTCTGATGGTGTCAGTGTATGCTGCCTTAGCCTTCTGTTTCTCTCGGAGCAAATGTGTCACGTAAGTCCCCTACTCCATTCCAAATTTCCAATACATGCCTCATGCAGGGGAGTAGTGAGTGAGTTTCTGGCAAGCTTCAATAATGATCATCATTTAGGGCAGAAATCTTTAAGAAAAACTATGGTTCACAATTGCAAGAGACTACTGTGCGGGTTTGGGAGACCAACATCTTGAGGCAAAGCACATGATTACTTAGTCATTATGTGCAACTTCAGTCAATGGAGAGAGCTTCCTTTATCTTATTATATCTTTTTTTATATTGTACTTCAGGGCATTACCCTTCACTAAATAATGAAAATCTTTATTTACAGCAAATAATAGTAATAATGTTCTCTAGTCTTATGTCAAGGTGTGAGAGTGAAGTTACCGATGAGTTTGATATTTTCCAGATTGCTTGGTTCGAGTACTCACAATCGAAGAATAGATTTGAAATTTGATGGACTCACCTCCTTACCAATTACCACATATGAGGCATGTGGTTTGGATCTGCACTTTCCATACACTAAGGTTCTGAGTTGTTTTCATTTAATTCTTCAGTGTACGATGGAGATTTTGGTTGGGATATGTGACCAAATTCTATCAGTTATTGAGTCCTTTTGCCTCTTGGTTCTTATAGCCTCAATGTTTTTTTTTGATGAAGTTAACATTTCATCAGATAATGAAAAGGACCTAGCCCAGATTATAATTATAGCCTCGATGATGGTGCCTAGGTTATTTCACTCTTAAGAAGGACCATCTTCGTTTAGGGTATCACCTTCCTTCCATCTCAAATGAATTGTTAGGTTAATTTCCTAACATATCTCTTGGGTCTAACATATATATTTTCCTGCAATTATAAGAGAGTCATTTCCCCTCTCCATCTAGAGAGTAGATTTTCAACAGGCTGTACTATTACCGTAGTACGTATTGATTATCATCTGCACTTTAAAATGATCATAATTTTTTTTTTATCGTGATATGGATTTTTGATCTACTCAACCATCTGAGTTACCTGAACATTTAATATAACACATTAAATAATATTTTTCACTGACTGTAGCTCTAACCTTAAACAGTTATCCATTCCCCTTCCTATGCTATTATTTGCAGTTGTGTTGCATGCCTAAATTTCTATGGAAAATAGAATTTATCGTGTTATCTTGCCATATATTTTTATTTATGCATTTTTACTGACCATTTTTTTGCATGGGTCCTTACTGTGCATCTTTACGAAGTGAAGTGCCTTGCGGATTCTCAGATCTGCAGATGTAATACTCTCAGAAGATACACGTCATTCTGGAAAGCTTCTTCAGTATTATAATATTAAGACGCCTTTGGTATGGTTCTTAAGTTAGTTCTTTATTAAAAATAGTGAAATAATGCACATGCCTCTTAGTTTTGATTATAATCTTAGACTTTCAGCTCAGTTATCACAAATTTAATGAATATCAACGAGAAATGCCAATTTTAAAAAGGTTACATGAGGGCCAGATTGTAGCACTAATTAGTGATGCTGGGACACCCGGCATTAGCGATCCTGGTATGGAATTGGTGAGTTTTCATTTGAAGAATTCTGTAATAAATTTCTCTTGTTCAGGAATGAATAAAGTTCCTTTAGGACACAATTGGAAATTACAGATATACAATAATCCCATGACAAGGGAAATTTGTGTATGTTGTTTACTAATTTAATATTGCTATGATTCATTCCATTCTGTAATTTTGTAATTCATTTATAAGATTTCTTATTTTGATGTAGATGCGAAATAGGAAAAATTCATAATAGTATTTTTAATCATTAATTTGAATTTATTATCGCTATAAGATGGTAAAATTTTGCAGTGCATTAGGATGTTATATTTTCTATATTACATTTGGAAAAAAATTGTTCACCAACTTTTTTTTATATTCATGTTAATGTTATATTAGACTTCATTTAAAACTCTTGTAATTTATTTATTTTGTAAACGTAATTTCATGACTAGTGCATAATAACAATACGAATACTCTTGTAGACAAAAAGTTGTGTGAGTGAAAATATCCGTGTAATTCCCATACCTGGGCCTTCGGCTTTAGTTGCTGCCCTTTCTGCATCTGGATTATTGACCAATGAATTCACATTTGGTAAGAAAAACCTAAACTTTCCTATGAATTCAATATTTGATATATTTTGTAATTGACTCACCTTCGTGTATTTTTTTATATCCTCCTCTCAATCTTAGTTGGATTTCTTTCAAAACATGCTAGCTCTAGGGTGAAAAGGTTAACTATTTCTGCTAGTGAAAGTACAGCTCAAATATTTTTTGTCCCTCCTCATAAGCTTTGTCGGTTTCTTGAAGAAGCTTCTCCGTTATTTGGTGATACTAGGTAAAAATCACGACTCTTATTTGAAAAATTATCTGTAGATAATTTTGAATTCTAATATAGCTAATCCTATTAGCTCATCTCCTTGTTGCTTCTCTTTTATGTAATTCATTTTATGCTCTTCGTTATTATTAATGAAAAAAATTAATTGTTTTAAAAACCACTCTAAGTCTCTGACAGTTGTTCAAGTCTTCAAGAAATTTAGGTTTGGTTGCAGCTAGTAAAATTAATTCTCATTTCTCAAATTCACAGTACATGGGTAATTATGTAATGCTTGGATATAATTTGCTTCAAAAAAAAAGCTTAGATATAAGATATTAATACCTAGAATTTGAGATACAGTGGCATGCGTGTTGGCTGTTAAAGCACCCTGCTATCACCAGATCTGATTGATCACACACTGATTTTAATCTTCAGATGTGAAACGATACAATGCTGAATTGCTCACTCTTTTTGATCTAGATCTCGAATTCTGGATGACTGGATCTAGATCAATACTCACATGATAGATAGTAATTTGGAGAGAAAAGGAAGAACACAAGATTTTATAGTGGTTCCACCCAATGTTGATGTACACCCACTCTATATGGTGTATATTGATGGTGTTTAAACCTATTACATATTTACATGCAAGATAGATTTTGAGTCTCTACATTAAGATATATATAGTGTTATTATCTTAGGCCAGTCCAAGATAATGACTCCTTAATTGGCCCATTAACGGGTACCAATTAAACAAAACAGTCTCCACACTCCTTATATCTCTCAAGTGACTTAAAGTCTTAAACCTCAATAATGAGGTTTTAAAAAATTCCCAACTTTCTTTAAATAATGGTCAACATTTTAAACTTTATTTTATATCTTTTGTCATTTTAAAATTTATTTTTGTTATTCACAATCAGGTTTTGTGTTATAGCACGAGAGATTACGAAAGTTCATGAGGAGGTAAACCTTTGCATTTGAATCAAATGTCATTTTTGGCTCACTTTAATTATTTAGAACTTGAATCGGTTTATTCAATACAGAAGTAAACTCTAAATATATGGTGTGCATTTTGCAACAATAATGAAGGATCTATATAAACTATAAAGAGTCCAAAATATTTTTTCTAGGCTTCTGTCTAATTGATATGCTTTGCCGTTGTAGTTTTGGCGTGGAACATTGGGTGAAGCCCGCAAAGTATTTACAGACAGACCTCCAAGGGGTGAAATTACATTATTATTAGAAGGAAATGTCAATCCATTGGTGGAAATACCTACTGAAGCCGAACTTGAGATTGAACTGGAGAAGCTTATGTCCAAGGGACAAAGTCTTTCCATGGTATGATTGAATTATGAAAAATCTCGTTTCGTTTTTTTGCAAGAGTTAAATATTTTCATTGAAAATGAAGGGCAGAGCTCGGATTACAAATAGAAAGAAATAAAGCTAGAGTATAAAAATAGACTTAAGGGCAAGCTTTTTCAGGCGGTCATGCGATAACCATGACCGCCTAGGCGGTCGCCCGAAAATATGGCCGGAGGTCGCCGGCGGCGAGGTCGACGATGGTCAGAGGGTCGTCGGAGCACGCCTGGACTTCGCCGGAGCACGTGTGGAGGTCGTCGGAGTGTTCCCTTGTGGTGGCCGAAGTCTCCCTAGAAGATGGCCGGAGAAAATGGGTGGGGGAGATGATATGAAAATCTAGGGTTTGAGGTTCAAAGGTAGGAGGGAAGGGAAGAAAAGAAGAAGAAAGAAGAAATAAGAGAGGACTGAGGGTTTTTTAAACCCTCGCCCTCTTATTTAAATGACTTATTGGGTTATTGGGTTAGGCGGATCCGGGTGGCGGATCTGACCCGGATCCGCCTAACCCGCTCCAGCGCATGAAGGCAAACGCCTACATGCTTGCGCCTATGCGATGCCTAGGCGTCGCATGAAAAACTATGCTTAAGGGAGATAAGAACTATCGACACTTTCCCATTGACTTAACACCTAATGATCTAACTTGGTGTGTTGTCTCAGGAGGTTGATCTCCCAAACATGCATTGCAGTCTCTTCCATATTTGAACAACAGTCTTTCTTGAAGGCCTCTTTAGTTATCACAGTAGATCTAGAATTTAGAAAGGTGGGGGAGATCAAGTGATCAATCCCTCCTAAAATGTTATTAATGAATATATATAGAATTAGGAGGGATTAGATCTTAACAGAATAACTAATCTTCTGTTGAGACTTATACTAAATCTAATTACAATGAACTTTTAGACTAGTATACTAAAATAACAATAACACCCAATATTTACTAATAGCCTCCTTTAAACTCATCTATAATCATCGACGAGGTTGGCTTTGAGCTGAAGAAATGGTGCTGGCCTTATGCCTAATGCTTTGGTCAAGGTATCAACTTTCGGCTTGGTGTTAGGAATGTGAGTCACCTCTAGAATATTCTTTTCAACTCTCTCTCACCAAGTTGAAATCTATTGCAGCATGCTTGATTTTAGTGTGAAACATAGGATTTTCAGCCAATTGAGTAGCTCCTAGATTATCTGACCATGGTGCATAGGGTTTATCTATCTTTATACCCATTTCATGCAATAGATTAGCTACCCAATCTAACTCAGCAGCTACAACAGCGATAGCTCTGAACTCCAAATGATCAGAGTATCTCCCATAGAAACCATGTATCCAGTCTGGCTTTTCCTGTCAGTCTCATCAGAGGTCCAGTTTGCATCACTGTATGCAGATATACTAAATGTGTTGCATCTTTGAGTACTATTCCCATACCTTGAGTACCAGACAAATATCAATTTGCTGCAATGCCCAACCTTTAAAAACTGCAATGGTTAGGACAATCCTAATTGACTTAGGCTTCACCACAAGGCTGATACACCTCCTTTTGGTAATATCTCACTTCGTGTGAATATCTAATTTAATATATTAATACATTAGCACTAATGCACTATATATGATTATGATCTGTTAAAAGGTATTAAATGTTATTATCCCTTGGAGACTAGCACAATGCAGATATGGGAGACCAACCTCCGGAGGGAGATAAGATAGTCTAGAGTTTTCTTTAGACAATATGGCTGTGTGGAAACTGGAAAGTGTCACAATATCCATATTTATATTTAACAGCTTAAAAAAGGGTTTAAAATGATAAAAAAAATGTATGTATAAGAGTAAAATTTCTATACATTGAGGAATGAGGTCATGGTTTGAGTAGTTAGGTTATTTTATCAGTATTAGTGAATAACCACAGTACAGTGGAGTAATTCGTGGTAATTAGGAATTATTTACAATAAAGGTAATTAGTTACTGTGTAGTGGTTCCACTACTTTTCAGATCTGATTCTATTCCAGAAGACTATGTGATTACTGGAATTCTTTTCTTCAATCTTTGATTCTTTGTAATTCAAGTCATTCATCCTTTTCACAAAACTACTTGATCGAGATCTCTCAGATATTCATCTCATCTAATATTTCTATAGTGTGTAATTCAGAGCACCAGTTGATGGTCCTATACGCCTATTTCAAGTTTTCAACCGGGTTGTTAAGCAAATCTGCCTAGCAATGATGTAAAAATAGCAACTGGGTTAAGGTGCTATTTCAATATAACGTTTAATGTTTAAAAAATAAAATGTTTAAATTTAAGGTGCAATTTTAATGCTTAAAATAAAATTATATCCTATGGTAATTTTAGTGTAACGTTATAATATCTATTATAATCTTTTAACTCCGGTAATTTTATCAAAATTTAAACTATGGTTGGTTATATATGGGGATTATTTCAACGGGTCACATTCACTGTTAAAGTTTCTGCAGGCATATTAAGGTTCATGTCTCACTGTGTACGTTTTCATTTTGATCTACCTGTTGATATGTATAATTGTATATATATTATGTGATTCTGCCCTCTGGTATGTCATCTAAAGATAGAAATTTCTATATAATGTAGAAAAGTATCCTCTTTTATAAAAATAAAATAACTATGATTGAAAATTGAGAAATATATGTTTGTGCATTGTGCTGTAAAAAAATTACATATAAACTTTAAAAAAAATTATATCCAAGCTATAATGGTATATTACCTCCAAGTCACTTCACAACTCAGCCAATTGTAGCATGTGAACATCACGTATTTATTCATATTTTTACAGCTGTCTTTAGTTCTTCTCGATCTTCTTTATGTGATCATTGTGAATTTATGATGCATATATATGCTGTCATTTTCATCTCTTCATTTTTTAAGCTATTACATCTCAATGGCTCGCTCAATAGATGTTAGTTTTTAGAAAATCATCTCTCTTGGTTAATTTATAATTTGTCATTGCCATCGTTCGTGTGTATGTCAGGCTGTAAAGCTTGTCTCTGAAGGAATGTCTGTGAAAAAAAAACAAGTATACGCAATTGCACTGAGGAAATTGGGAAAGAAAATTGAGGCTGGAAAATCATAAACGGTGAATGAAGCCATCTTTTATGCACATGTTATTTATTTATTATTGTTCGATTTTCTTATTAGTATGCATAATATCAATTTATCCAAATCAACCTATTTTTAATTTAATAGGAAGATCATTATCAATTAAGAAGCAATCCCAACAAGTCACTGTCCATAGTGCAGAATGAAAAATCTAGACTGCAACTAAAGGACAGGTCTTAAGATATGTGCATTTTAATGAATTTTTTTGTTCAAGCTATTAAATTTTTCCAGTGTCAATTTAGAAGATGTAATAAAATGCCCAGGTCTTTATGATTTGCTCCCTCCTATAAAGATTTGATAGCAAAATCATAGCAGTATGCCAGTATCCTTAGGAATTGATGGGTAAAAGGATAGTAGTATCTACATGCATCACATCATGTCAAAAAAGTCCATTAAAATTCTTGATACGTAATGTACAGACAATCGTATCTGTATTCTGTATGATATCATGTCAAACCCCGTCAATATCCTTGATTCGAAAAGTAACACAACAGTAATGACGTGTTTTATCTGTTTGATTGGACCTGCAAACGCATCAAATCTGCATTATTATGTTGCAGGAATTGGTGCCATGTTGCCTACTGTCATTTGGATCATATCATTAAGTTGCTTTCTGTCATTTGCATTATATCTTTAAGGTTCTTGCCAGCTCGCTCTACTTTCTGAGAGTGCGACACTGCGAGTCTGCGACTCTAACACTTTGTTTATCTAGTTGTGAGTTTAACTTTTATTTTGAATTCTGATTTTTTTCTGAATACTTTACATTAAAAAAAAAAATCTTCTTCCTCACATGATCACATATATTCACATCCCACTTGAAATTGACCAGTGTGTTTTTATTGCATAACTTTGAAACAATGAAACTTACTGTTAAATTATACAATATACATGTCGGTGAGTCGATCCGTCAACTTTTCCTTTCTTTACTAAGTCAATAAAATGCATTGGATTTCTAGCATGAGAGAATTAAGCTATTAAGATTGATAGTATGTTTCCAAGTTACATGACATAATGAACATGCTGTGTTGTTGGTCGTCTAAATTCAACTACATTATCGTCAACGACATTCTTCTGAGGAAAACATCATCCATCATCTTTTGCTAGCTACTACCATGTGATATCCCTACTGTAAAGATGTAACAAGTCCAACGATTAAGTTTGGCATAAGTTATTTGACATGTATATGATGTATTACTATTATGTAATCACATGATCATGGTAGCCAGACAGCCATTCAAACACATTGTTGCATTGCTCACTCCTTTTTGTGTGGTTTGGTGGGTGACACTGTTAGCTTTTCCCAATGATTGACTGAAATGTTTGATGACCTGATGACACCTTATACGCAATATTAATATTAAAATCATTGATACTTTCATATATCATATATGATATCAGATATATGGATTATTCGAGCTTAATTTATAAGGGTTGGTTGAAAAAGTAGTGAAACTGGAGGGGGGAATAGGGGATGTGTGTGTGTGTGGTGAATGGTGATAGATATTCTAAAGAAAGGTTCTGTTTTTTTTACAGTAGAATGGAAAAGGAAAGGGAGAACACTATCTTTCTGTGGAGAGTACACAAAACTACACGTTAATGGTATTTGATGCCAAGATTGTGACAAGCAATACCTTCACGTGAACGTTTGGATTTTTTCTCTGTATAGAAGTTGGAATTGGCAGTGTTGGTTTCAACAAGTTTGAATTTGACCAAACTTGATAAAATTATAACTGTATTTATTAGCTAATAATAAGAACACATGGGGGATTAGCCCAACTGTTTATTTATGATCTCGAGTTCATCAAGTTTGAACCACACTCAGAGACACTCAGTGTGTTTATGTATCTAGTTTGGATTTACCTCCATTGATATATTTAGGTAGATTTTGATATGTTACCATGGGATTTTATCTTTCCACATATTAGCTAATTAGATGTAAAAAAGACAAGGAAAAAGAGAGATTTTTTGTTGCTTTTTGAGAGGTTGCAATTTACGCAGAGATGATTGAAGTACAAGGTGCATGAAAAAAAAATGACATGTATCATATATGCATTGACAGTAACATGAAGTTACATATCTACATAAAAAATAACCTCTTATTGGTCACTGATCTTGAATTGACAGTGAAGACCAATTTTACAAAGCACAAAAAAGAAAATTTGATACTTCACAGACCACAGTTCACAACTTACGACAATAAATAATAGATGGATGAATTCATGGTATCATGGATGATTGAATTTAATTGATTTAAATTTTCATGTGTTTATTTATTATAAATGATATTTGATCAGGAGAATGTATGGCTTTAAAGAAGAAGCTTAATTTTTAGGTGTCTTGGGAAGTGTGAATTATTGGGTTGTGTGTTTCTTGACCATGAGTCATGATGAAGTGTGAATGAAAGATTAAAGACCTGTTGTTTTTTATCTTCCTTTGAGAAGTCTACATCAGGTTTGATATACACTTTCCTGTTTGTGAATAAGATTTGGAATGGGGTATGCAAAAGGCTACCCACATTTCAGTCTTCATGCATGCGTGCATGCACCATCATCACAACTCGATCATTCATGCATGGCTCAGTCTAATTCTATGTGTTAATTTCTTTTTAAATTTCATCTAATTATCTGTTCATTAGATGCAGTTCTCTCTGACTACTTAATACAAGGGGACCTCATTTCCAATATCTCCCCATTCTGAAACACCTTTCTTCATCACACATTCACACCACAGGACATCCAGATCTTTCTTTCCAAGCTAGTTGCTAGCTACCCATATGCTTATATCTATAATCATCTTAAGTCTTAACCCTAAACCTATTTTCTCCTCTTGTTTAATTCTATCCAAGATGTGTTGTAGCTTAGCCAAAGGAGGAAATTCACAAGTGGTGTTCAGCTTGTTCATCTGCAAACACGTGTTTGCACTATTGAATTCTTCGTGAGATTCAGAGAGGAGGGTTAATGATCATCAATCATCTAGTTAGTTTGAAAGAAGAAGAAACACGTACATGTCTTAACTATGTCTATATAAAGAGATCATGTACAGTATGATTACATTATTATTACAGTATTATTACAGTATTATTACAGTATTACCGTTGAGATAAAGACTGAAATTACTAGTCGATCTGGGTCCTTCTGGGGATCAATAAATAATATAAAGCAACATTGAAAGAAAGAAAGAAAGATAGATAGATAGATAGATAGAAAAAAAAAAAAAAAAGCCGGCAAAGGTGAGGAGGTCAGACAAAGGGAGAACAATCGATCGACCGGTCGAGCGATTGAGGATAAGGGTATATATAATTGAAGTACTTTATACCACTACTGCTGCTGCTGCTGCTGCTAGAAGTAGAAGAAGAAAATCTGAAACAAGAAAGGAGGAGGAGAAGAAGGATTAATGGAGGAGCAGCTGCAGTATCCATTAGCTGTTACCCATCTTCTGCAACACACCTTAAGAAGTTTGTGCATCCAACAACACTCACAATGGGTTTATGCTGTTTTCTGGAGAATCCTTCCTCGAAATTACCCTCCACCCAAGTAAGAGAATTTCCGATCACATGATATTTTGATTTCTTGTATTATTATTTTTATTATTGAAATCGAACGATCGATTGATCGATGTTTTGTTTGTTTGTTTGTAGATGGGATCTTCCTGGAAGTCTGTACGATAGGTCTAGAGGAAACAGGCGAAACTGGTATACAATATACATCGATCGTATATATAGTATAAATATATAGAGTATGATCGTTTGATTTTGTTTTTTTTTCTTCTTCTGAATTTATTTGATTCGATGTTAGGATCTTAGTGTGGGAAGATGGGTTCTGCAACTTCGCGGCTTCAAGTGAAACCCATGACAACATCACTGGTCTCCAACCTGAACTTTTCTTCAAGATGTCACATGAAATCTACAATTACGGTGAAGGGTATGTATGATTGATGATGCACTCCGATCCCTCACTCACTACTGCCGCAAGCTTTTAATTTTGGAACAACTTTTGAACTTTTTTCTTAAGGATCGATCTACCACTCTCTAACTAGATAGATTTAATTATATCTTGTAGGTTGATAGGAAAAGTAGCTTCAGATCACAGCCACAAATGGGTTTTCAGCAAAGAACCTCATCTTCATCAGCAACACCAGCAGCAGCAGCAGGAGGTTGATGAGAGCAATAATAATAATAATAATCAAGAAATCAACATTAACTACGTTTCTTCATGGCATAACCCATCAGATTCCGTAAGTTAATTAATTGTTTGTTTGTCTGTCTGTCTGTTTGTTGGCTGGTTTGATTTGATTTGTTTTTGCATTAAGAAGGTTGGGTAGAAAGAAGAAGAAGAAGGTACAGTTGTGAGTGTAAAAAGATGCTGCTCCTGCGGCCTAGTTGACTGAATTTTGTTCACTCTCTCTTAAATTTCTCTCTTTTTTTTTTTTTTTTTACAGCATCCAAGGACATGGCAGGCACAGTTCCAGTCAGGAATCAAGGTTCATCTTAAACACTATACATTCCAAACAACTTAACTTTACTTACATCATCATTATTCTCTCCGATCTCACAAGAATCTTTTATTTCCCCTTCCAAAAAAAAAAAATCAAATCTTTTTTTCTATTCTTTTTTGAATATTTCTCCATTCAATCATGCAGACCATTGCTCTAATTGCTGTCAGAGAAGGTGTTGTTCAGTTAGGTGCTGTAAACAAGGTACTCACTCTCACAGGTAAATATAATATTTCCTTGATTCTGGTTGATTAATTTTAGACTGTCATAATATTGCAGGTGGTGGAAGATTTGAGCTATGTGATTCTTCTACGCAAGAAATTCAGCTGTTTGGAGAGCATTCCAGGAGTTCTACTCCCACACCCTTCATCTTCAGCATTCCCTTTCAAGATCGACTACCCAAACACGCCACCAGGAATGCCAGTATCAATGGAGAATTTCAACAACTGGGACTACCACCACCACCATCCTCCTCCTTCTCATTCAATGGACGTATACAACCAGCAGTGCCATCTTATGAACCAGCAGCCGATGAGAATTACACCATCAATGAGCAGTCTAGAGGCACTTCTCTCAAAGCTCCCCTCCGTCGGTATAGGAATAGGATCCCCCACCGTCGGTGTCTCCCCTCCTCCAGCAGTACTCCCCTCTTCCGCCGGTTTGTTCTACGATGCATGCACGCAGTCGAATCTGGGGATGGTGGCTGCCAAGGAGGAACTTGGTCAGGAGCGTATTCACGTCGTCGACGATTGTGATCAGGATGAGATCGGAAACGGAAGCGGTGAGACCAGCAATTCGATTCCACCACCGCAAGTTTTTAATACTTCCAATAATTATATCGATCTCATCAGTAAACCCAATGGAGGGTTCTAGATGTATGTACGTACGTAACTACGTACGTCGGTCTTCAACTAATAGTGTTATTATTATTATTTAGAGTATAATGGATATTAATCCAATCCATATCTATCTATCTATCTATATATAGTTTTTAATTACCTATCTAATTAGGGTGTTCCATGCAATTATATATTTTCCGTCCTAAAGCTATAAGTTGTAGCATATATATAAACGTTGTTGCCTCATGCTTGTATAATTAATTAATTATATATTAATATATAATGAAGTAAGGGATTAGGGTTTAAGGGATTTAAATTTTAATGACATGAACTTTCACTCACGACCAAGTTCAGTGGCTCTGAGAAGTGTCATGGACGTAGGTCGATCGGGTGGTTATTGTTTTTTAATCACAGAATCGATTTTCAATGGCTAAACAGTAGCTTTATAATTGAGTTAATGTTTATATATAAGATTATACACAACTCGATTAACCTAATTAGTCATAAAGTTTCAGGATTCGATTTTTATTTACTTATCAAAAAAAGATTATTTATCTTTCTATTTTTGTATAGAGGTGTGATTATATATATCTGTCGAACGATAATTAATTAATTAAGTTTGATTTGAATACAACAGACTAATCGAACCATTTAGCAACTGATTTTTCTTTTGGATGAGATTTTTTTCCTATATTGAGAGTTTGAGACACTGAATTTTGGATTTTTTAGTTGGATTAGCCAAAGATGAGGTCCCCTCCTACCTCGATTGCCGGAAATAAATTGCTTGCCGCTAACTATAGCTGGCGAAAACAAGTTGCTTTCTATCACTTAGTGTGTTTTAGAAATCTTCATGTGGACACAACTAGAAGGCGGCAAAATCTCAAGGTTGATGAAGTTCATAATACCACACATATATATATATATATATGTATATATATATGCACGAATTAAGCGCGAAATAACATTTATACAATCGTGACGCAAATACAACCACTAATTATCATCGTCATCCTTCGCTCCGGTCTTGTTTTCTTGTAGTGTGTGATGTCCATTGAATCTAATATGAATATTTATCTACATTTTTCTCTCAAGTGATTAATTTCTTTGAATCAGGCGAAAAAATTAGATAAAATTGTATGAAAAATGTTAGGGTTTGATCAGGTGTGTGTGTGTATAGAACCAAGATCAGGTGTAGATTGTCCCCATGAGACTAGGTGTGACCACCTTACCTTACATGGTCCTCCAAACTCGATTTGTTTTCTTCGAAATGTGATACTGATAATTAATTAGATTGGAGACAAATAATTAAGATGTTGAAATTACTTTTGATTTTTGAATTGTCTTATTGATGTTTAATTTTTCTCACACAAAAATTCAAAGTACAATGGTAAATATATAAAAATATAGTAGACAAGTGCATATGGTAGTGAGCAGCACTATAAATCTTGCTGTGTGTACAATACCCAACAAAATTTCCACAGAAGACAGGTAGGATAAATTAAAGATCTCATCTTTCCATTTGAAATATAAATATTATACATATTATATTGTACATCAGAATCAAATTAATGGGGCCATTGACAGCAAGGTTGTTGTTGATGTTTGATCTTTTTCCTCCCACAGTTCACAAAACAAATTGAAACAGCTTGGTGTATGTAAGCTAGCTTCATGCAATCATATAGGAATCATATATATATGGAACCTAACTCTTGGATGGAAAGCTTATTTAATTAGGGTTAGGGTAATTATTTCACTACAAAAAAAAGGACCTTGTATGACGGACTTTAGATGGCGGATTTCCGCCATCAATACTTCAATAGTTTAGATGGCGGATGTCCGCCATCTATTCTTTCAGTCCGCCGAGGAAACGTTTTGGCTCGACGGCGGTTCGAAATTTTTTTCGATGGCGGTGTTTAGATGGCGGATTTCCGCTATCTAAACTATCCCGCCCAAAATTTCGAATCGCCCCCAATTTCCAGCCCGATTACCCGATTAAATTGACTTAAGATGGCGGAAATCCGCCATCTTAAGTCTTCGGGGACTCGGGCGGAAAAAGCCCGCCCAAATTTCGATTGGGCGGACTTTCACTTAAGTGCTGGCGGCACTTAAGTGTACTTATATGGCGGAAATCCGCCATGTAAGTTTTGGGGTTTATTAAAAACCCCAAATCGACAGAACGCGTCTTCTCACATTTCTGCCTACTGCTGCCGCTGCCGTTTGCCTACTGCTGCCGCTGCTCGTCGCCGCTCGTCATCGTCTCGTCGTCCGGAGTTCTCGCCGCCGTCGGTCGCCGAATCCTCTGCCGCCGTCCGGAGTTCTCTGCCTATCTGTGAAGGTATTATTTTGGGTAATTTAGTTTAGGATTTTTCTTCTTCTTCTTCTTCAACTGTGAATGTGAATGTGATAATGAGTTATTGTGTTTATGTTTATGATTTGTGTTTTGTGTATTTTTTGTGTTTATGATTTGTGAGTTATTGTGAATGTGAATGTGTTTTGTCTATTCTTTAGCAACAAATAAGTCATGCATTTCCAATACATCGGTCTTTACATCATCATTCATCAATCTCCCCACACTTCACATGCTTTAAATAATAAACTATTCATGTATTTTTTAACAACCCATCGACGTACTCATGCACAGTTAATTAAATATTCTGTTAATTGTCATTTAATCTTAGACCTTCATCATCTTTACATCACATTCATCATCTCATAGCAAAGATTAATCGATTCATTAAAATCAGTATTCTCAAGTTATCATAAAAAAAATCAGTTTAACTATTTCGAGCAAAATAAATCAATATTTATAAATCGGTACCACTACAATCTCCCTGTAGACCAGAAT